>OV651818.1:24473584-24719695 GCA_927349885.1 Psylliodes chrysocephalus
AGATACATATTTTGAGAGGGGCGACAAGGTATGGCGGTGCAATCCTAAGCAGCGAGGAGGACTTTGTTAGAAATCGCAATGGAACTGACGAGGCCCCTACTCTCTCCTTAAGGAAAATCAATGACCTAATCTGCCGCATTCAAATGTCAGCCGGAGGTAAATCCAACGTAGTTCACAGTGGAAAGATAGCCACATACCATGGTCCAGATCCTCCCCATTGGCTCCAGTCAGGTCCCAGTAATCAAGTTATTCGGAGCGAATAACTAGAGAGGAGGGAGCAATGTTCCGCAGCACCCTGTAGCGTGCTGCGGTCGTCATAAGTAAAGGTACTTAGTAAATAAGAAGATAGAATAATTCAGAAATGTCTCGAAATGTCATTCTTTGTCAAAGAAAAGTCCGGATTGTTCGAGAAGGTTCTAGAAGGTCGAGGCAAGCTATATAAGTCGACGACATGACGTCAGAGGGACAGTTTTATGATAGACGTTACATGATAATGTTATCAGTTGTATAATTTTTGTTAAAGTTTAGTTGAAATAAATTGCGATACCAAGAACCAGCGTAAAACTACGGATGAACCGTATATTTAGAAGCCGCAATGGAATATTTAGCTACTAAAGTTATAGAATTGGCTAGCAACGTCATTGGACATAAGAAGAGTCGTATTATCCAGTATATACAGACTAACGGTATGTTCCTGCGCATGCAGCTGACTGACGGTGACGTCACGTGGGACATAGAATTATTAGCATTAAATGGCAGATAGTGTTTAAAATTCATTATTTCGCCGGCTTTAAATTTTATGCAGTTACTAAAGCTTTATTGGTTAATTTGTGATATATTCGTTAACAAATATAAATGTATAAGGTAAATAATGCTAGTAAAAATATTAATTTTTGTCATATTGTGACAAAATACATACCCTGGTCATAAGTAATGAATATACACTAAAAATACAAGTTTGACTCAAATTTGTACTTTCTGGGCATCGTAATTCTCCTGCAATCTCTTTTCTTATTATGTGAAATAAATATAAGTGTGCAGTAACAAATTATTTATTTATAAAAAGTAAGTACAAAAAAATTATTTATTTTTTTGTCAAGTTTACTTTGAAAATACTCAAAACCAATTTTTCTGTTCATGTATCTTATTCTAATATAAGTTCGTGTCCTGATCATGCATAGTATTACTTCAAAATAAGGACGGCTCTAGGGGGGGAGGCGTGGGGGCCATGCCGGGCCATGCCTTTCGAGATGAAAATTCTTCCGATTTATGGGTCTTTTATTCAAAAAAATATGGTAAAAAGGAATGGCTAAAGGCAATGCCCCCCCCCCCCCCATCCCTCCCGAAAATTTGTCTTTGCTTTAAAATACAACGGTCCCTTGTATTGAGACAGGAAACTACTGTTTTTAAAATACCTGTTTATTTTCATTGCTCAATGATAACCTATGCACCTGGTAGAATTCAGATTCCTCTTCCTCAAAGTAAATAGGGTAACTTCATGATAAAATAAAAAAAATATATATTTTTTTTAACAACTTTTCTCTAAACCTATTATACTTGTGCATTTTACCAACCATTGTTTAAATTAAATTTGTCCTATCTTCGATAAGAATTTGCCCACATTTTGTGGCATTCGGAAATATCTTACATTACACTATTTTTGGATTTCGTATTATGTATTCAATAGAAAAGTGTCAAAATAATTGCACAGTTTGTACCGTTAGTATGTGTATCGTGGTATTATCCCCCAGACTCTTGGCAGTTGGCTAAAATGGACGATGAAGAATTAAACAAATTGCTTTTGGAACTTATAATTACTCAAGGTGGTGTTTTAGCAAATATTCAAGCTGTAATCGTGCTAAAAAAAGACTAAGAAGAAAGCTAAATCGAAAAATCGAAAAATCGAAAAATCGAAAAATCGAAAAATCGAAAAATCGAAAAATCGAAAAATCAAAAAATCGAAAAATCGAAAAATCGAAAAATCGAAAAATCGAAAAATCGAAAAATCGAAAAATCGAAAAATCGAAAAATCGAAAAATCGAAAAATCGAAAAATCGAAAAATCGAAAAATCGAAAAATCGAAAAATCGAAAAATCGAAAAATCGAAAAATCGAAAAATCGAAAAATCGAAAAATCGAAAAATCGAAAAATCGAACAATCGAAAAATTGAACAATCGAAAAATCGAAAAATCGAAAAATCGAAAAATCGAAAAATCGAAAAATCGAAAAATCGAAAAATCGAAAAATCGAAAAATCGAAAAATCGAAAAATCGAAAAATCGAAAAATCGAAAAATCGAAAAATCGAAAAATCGAAAAATCGAAAAATCGAAAAATCGAAAAATCGAAAAATCGAAAAATCGAAAAATCGAAAAATCGAAAAATCGAAAAATCGAAAAATCGAAAAATCGAAAAATCGAAAAATCGAAAAATCGAAAAATCGAAAAATCGAAAAATCGAAAAATCGAAAAATCGAAAAATCGAAAAATCGAAAAATCGAAAAATCGAAAAATCGAAAAATCGAAAAATCGAAAAATCGAAAAATCGAAAAATCGAAAAATCGAAAAATCGAAAAATCGAAAAATCGAAAAATCGAAAAATCGAAAAATCGAAAAATCGAAAAATCGAAAAATCGAAAAATCGAAAAATCGAAAAATCGAAAAATCGAAAAATCGAAAAATCGAAAAATCGAAAAATCGAAAAATCGAAAAATCGAAAAATCGAAAAATCGAAAAATCGAAAAATCGAAAAATCGAAAAATCGAAAAATCGAAAAATCGAAAAATCGAAAAATCGAAAAATCGAAAAATCGAAAAATCGAAAAATCGAAAAATCGAAAAATCGAAAAATCGAAAAATCGAAAAATCGAAAAATCGAAAAATCGAAAAATCGAAAAATCGAAAAATCGAAAAATCGAAAAATCGAAAAATCGAAAAATCGAACAATCGAAAAATCGAACAATCGAAAAATCGAAAAATCGAAAAATCGAAAAATCGAAAAATCGAAAAATCGAAAAATCGAAAAATCGAAAAATCGAAAAATCGAAAAATCGAAAAATCGAAAAATCAAAAAATCGAAAAATCGAAAAATCGAAAAATCGAAAAATCGAAAAATCGAAAAATCGAAAAATCGAAAAATCAAAAAATCGAAAAATCGAAAAAAAGTCAAAAAAGAAATTCCGTAACGAAAATAAACTTAACACTCCCCACTCCGACCGGCAAAGCGGTGCGGCGTTGAGAGCCGTGCATCGTCTAACGTCGGTTCAGTTCGGCAGACTTCAGTACTGTGTTTGTGTACGTGCCACTAGACGTATGCGTGTAGACTAGCTGCTAACTGCTCATAACTGATTCTATCTTTTTTAGACACAATTTTGGAAAAATTGAATTTGAAAATGAATAATGATCCATAAGCATCCACAATAAAATATGGGACTACCGTTGATGCTATATTTTCCAGATATTTAGAGGATATCAAGTCTCAAACTTATGTTTCTTATTTCAGTTACCATAAACCTATAATTTCAATGATAAAAATTCTTGAATAACCTACATGTATTGTAAGATAATAAGAATATTTTATTCGATAAATGAAAAAAAAAAGTTTTCTTATCGGTCACCACGCTCAAAAAGTCTAACTTGAATTAATATTAAAGAAAAAACTTGAATTAATACCAAAGAAAACAAGATACTGCATAAATAAAATAAAAAATGCTATGCAATAGCTATACCGCCGCAGTCCTCGAGTGCCACACGTATTTTTTTTTTTGGAGTTTTTTGTTGGGCTACAATTATGTTGATTGAGCGTCCATGCCGAATAGCGCTTTGCATTTAATAATTAAAAATTTTGCACAAAATACAAGTATTTTCTTTTTAATCCGAACTACATGCACACAGCCGTCAACTTTTTGGTTATTTTAATCTTTAAAATTAATGTTTAAGGGAAATATAGGTATGAATGTTGAAAATTAAACCTGTTAACTGTGTAGGTATATTATTTCTTAGGAGTAATTCCTTATATTAAGCACAAGATCCATTGAAACACATAGCATTACATTGAGTGCGGATGATGACCCTATTTTTTTAACCGTAGCAGTAAAGGTGGAGCCTCAGTTTTATTTTTTACTTTATTTGTAATTAATTTAAAAAAAAAATACAACCAAATGAACTAATATAAATTTTATTAACATTCACCCATTATCAGCTGTGAAGTTACAGACTGTCATATGAAAAAGCGCCGTTGCCAGTTTTAATCTCAGTTAGTTATGAGTTTATTAGATTATACCAATCATTCTTGCAACCGGCTGCTAGTATTACAGAAATTATTTAATTAAAAAAATAAGCTTTTTATAAATACGTACAATTTATTTATTTCTCGTAAAACATCAGTAAAATATATTATAATTGGTTTTCATTCACAAATATAATTTTTTTAAAAATCTAGCAGAGGCGCCACTTTCCAGACGAAAAATCTTGCAATGTAAGGTTTCGTAGTACCTTACTTTTAAAGTTTATTTTTAAATATTTTTAAAAGAAAAGCATGCCTGTGTAGATAAAGGTTAAATTTATGTTCCTCTGGAACCACTTTTTTAAAACACAATTTAGTTTTTTGTAAAAAAAAATTAAGAAAATGGTTTAAAAAGTCGAGATTTGTATTTTTTTTTATAAAAAACAGAATCAAGTTTTGAAAAAGTGTCTCCAGAGAAGCACAACGAAACCCTGTTCTAAGCAAAATGAATACTTCTCTTAATATTTATTAAAATGATTTCTATTATGTTCCAATCCTCCTTTCTTTGACGGATTAGTGTGAAATGCTTACTCTCCGCTCTCTTCTGAATTTTTATTCTACCACTCCATTGTTGTGTTTCTTCATTTTTCTAGGTACATGTAATGTTGACAATTAAAAACTTTATTTAGTATTCTTGTTATTTTTATTTTTAATAGCTCTTATGTCTTTTATTCTGTATCCTTTTAAAAGTTTTTATTCATGTCCAAATGTACTTATTATCTTGCTAATTTTTCTCTTATTTCTCCTTCTGAATCTCTCCATCAGCAATTATTTTTCGGTTTTTAACTGCTTAAATTTGTAGGAACATTTCTTTTCTTATTATACGCCTTCATAACTTCTTGTTTTTGTTTTTTTTTGGAAATAATTTTATTTTTTGCTCCACTAGTGGAATACTTTTTAAATTTTAATTAAATTTTATTATTGTAGTTATCTACTCTGATTTTTTAATAGTAATTCTTTGAAAGTTTTACATCTTTTTTAAGTGTTTTCATTTTTAAATCGTTGGAATTCTTTATCTTTCTGTTCTTGGCAATTTGATTTCTTTTCTGGTTTTCAATTAACTTGTTAAAGTGATACTGGTTTAAAACTTTATTATAATACTAATTATACTTTAAAAGAAATGATATATTATTGTTACCAAATTATGCTAAAAAGTTTAGGATTTAGATAGGTTCGTTTAAGTTAGAAACTCAATTATAAAATACATTTTTGCTAAATTATCCTGTATTTTTATACTTTTATTTACCCTATATCACTCATTGATTACTTATCTAATGAGTATTGAATATGTTTGCAGAAACAGTTTGTTAGCATACCAGAAATAGGGATTACTGTTGTAATATATGGACCCTCCGAGATTTTGTTGAGGCTTCTGTATATAAATAGAAGTATTTCCATAAAATACAGTCGCTTCCTGCTGTGGTTTTCATAAAACTCAGTCTGTATTAAATCTATTTTAGCTGTAATATCAATTAGGAATATTACGGAATAGAATCTGAACATTAAATCCAAACAAATAAAACAAATTTTAATTGGAAATCAATATATTGAGTTATTATTATCGTCATGCATATTTTAATTAACACGTTGACGGACACATGTGAACAGATGGAGATGCTTTGTGTGACACTATTGCAACTTCACCAAATTTTGCAATGTTATACTATAAATAACATAAATGCATATACAGGGTGTTTATTAATTGAGTGCCGATACTTAAGGGTGTGAATCCTTGGGTGATTTTAAGAATAAAAGTTAATATCAACATATGTCGTAAATCTCTTAATTTTTGAGCTACAGGGTGTTACAGTTTTAAGAAAAAAATATATTTTTTTTCAAAATTTTCTCATCACTGCAGATATTTCTATGAAATTTTGTAAACACCTTTTAATCATTTAGGAGCATTTTTTGACGTATAAGATTTCTTTAAATTTTTACCAGTGACTTCCGTACGGGGTTTGAACTGAATATTTTTGAAGAAAAAAATGGTACGCCACTGCTTTTTCTAAAATCCAATTTTTTTTTGAAATACTCATTTATTTTTGAGCAAATTTGGCCCATAGACTTGCTTTCGTACGATGCACTGTGTTAGCGTAAAAAAATAAAAACCAAAATTTTTTTTCTTAAGCTGCTTTTGATTTTTTGTTGAAATTTGGTAGGCACCCACCATGTGTGAAAACACTTATTTTGGGGCAAAAATTAATTTTCTACTTCCACAAATGACGGCCACGTAGGCATCATATTGAATGTTTGGATAGAAAAAAAACGTACACCTGATTTTTTTAAATTCTATGTATTTAAAAAATCGGGATTTATTTATAGTTTAATGAAAATTCAAAATCTTGAATCTAAAACGAAATTACAAGAGAATACAAACAAAATGAAGAACCCAAATTATTTACAGTAATTGTTGGAAGTGTCCTCCACCCACACGTATGCAAGCATCTACTCTTCTTCGCATTGACTGACGCACATTCCTGGGGTGTTTCTTATGGTTTGGCAGCAGACTGTTATACGATTTCGTAACTCTTCTTCGGTTTGAATCGGCACTGCGTACACTAAGCTTTTCAGATGCCCCCAGAAAAGAAGTCTAAACTATTAAGGTCGGGCGATCTGGGCGGCCATGACTGCGTTCCTCCGCGACCTATCCACCGATTGCGATAGGTGTGATTTATTAATTCACGCACTCGTAAGCTAAAATGTGGAGGCGCACCATCGTGCATTAGCCACATCTGGTTTCTTAATAAAAGAGGAAGGTCTTCAAGCATTGGCGGCAGATCATCTTCAAGGAAGTGTAAATATGATTGTCCATCAAGTCTTCTTGGGAGAAAAAATGGGCCTATCAAATAATCATCAATAATGCCAGCCCAAACATTTAATGAGAACTGTTCTTGATGATTTGACTCAACAATTGCATAAGGGTTTTCATTTGCCCATAAATGGTTATTATGGAAATTTATTATTGAGTTTCGAGAAAAATTAGCTTCATAGGTAAAAAGAATGTGCCTGTCAAATAATGAATTTTCCAGCAGGTTTTGAAGAAACCACTCACATAAATTAATGCGCAACGGGAAATCTCTAAGGAGTAATGCCTGGACTGTTTGAATGTGATATGGGTATAACAAATTTTCGATGAGAATTTTCCAAACAAGTACATGTGAAACATTAAATGTTGACGCGACTCATCGTGCTAGTTTCGGGGTTCTCCTCAATTTCATGTAAAATTCCTTCTTCAAGTTCCGGTGTTCTTACTGTTTGATGGACTCCTTTAGCCCTGTGGTCTACTTTTAAAGTTCCGGTCTCGTGAAGACGTTTATGAATCCTAGAAAATGTTCTCGGATCGGGTAGTACGCGATTTGGATACCGCTCTTGGTATATCCGTCTGGCTTCGTATGCATTTCCGTCTGCAAGCCCATAACTAAAATGCATGTCAGCTAATTCACTGTTCGTAAAATTTACCATTTTTTTTTCAGATTTTAACTCTTACTCTAATAATAATTATTTAATAATGTAAAATCAATGTCAACTTTATTGTCTTTATGAAAAGAAACGTCAAAAATGATGACGCTTAACCCAGCCTACTAATGTTTATTTCATTTGCTTTAAGAGGGCAATAATGCGCTTACCATTTTTTTCTATTCAAAACGTAGAAAATTAATTTTTATCCCAAAAAAATGTTTCCACGCATGGTGAGTGCCTACCAGATTTCAACAAAATATCAAGAGCAGTAGGTATCAATGAATTTAAGGAAAAAATTTGACCAACCACTACAATGGTTTTTATTTTTTTACGCGAAAACGGTGCATCGTACGAAAGTAAGTCTATGAACCAAGTTTGCTCCAAAATAAATGATGATTTTAAAAATAATTTTGGTTTTCAAAAAAAGCAGTGGCGTACCATTTTTTTCTTCAAAAATATTCAGTTCAAACCCCGTACGGACGTCACTGGTAAAAATTTAAAAAAATCTTATGCATCAAAAAATGCTGCTTAATTATTAAAACGTGTGTACAAAATTTCATAAAAATATCTGGAGTGATAAAAAAATTATGATAAAAAAGTAATTTTTTTCTTAAAACGACATGTGTTGATATTAACTTTTCTTCTTAGAATCACCTAAGGATTCACACCCTGTATGTATAAACAAAGTATTATTCTTGATGCCATAATTTAAAATATGGCGCAGGACAAAGTGGGGCTTATCTTGACAAGTTTCACACCTGTATCTCCTTTCCCGTCTTACTTTGTTTTTCGTACATTCCCTACATTTTAGAAATAAATAGGGTTTTTTATAATCCTGAGGAACTGGAATTTCCCAAAAAAATGCTAATTTGGGTTAGGAGCAGTTCTTTTTCCCTTTATTGGACCTTATTTGACACATTTTCTGCCATCTTGGATATCTTCAATTTGAAGAAAAGATTGAATAAAAGCTTCTCTGAATTCAATAAACTTAATTTTTTACACAGTTTTTGTGTATAAGTCATATGAATTCCACATTGCTATGTCCAAAAATCGAAAAATTACCTTTTTGTACCAACTATAATAGCTTAGCATTTGGTCGCTTTTATCGATTCCAGACATGTGTCTATTGTAAGCATCTATTTCTATAGGTTTTTTCTTTTCGATACCATATTTGTTTCTTACTGTAATCATGACTGGCTTGTATCCACTCGTTATCGCAATAACTTCGCGTTTGTCTTTCCATTTGCTGACATAAACGCTCTCTGTTAAATATGTTCAACCTTACGCAATTTTTTTTTAATACTATTAAATGATTGCTTTGACTGTTCGTTCGTAGGGTTCCCGTAAAATGAGTTTTATGTCGCAATAACTATCCATATAAATGTGGTGACATTTGTTGAGGTACGGTCCCATAAGTCTGAAAACAAGTTGCTCGGTCTTAGAATTGTGTTCTGGATCCGGCTGTTCTCGATTTCTTCCTTGGTAAATCTCTAAATTTAAAATGTAGCCATGGTGGGAAGTGAGCTCGTAAAATTTTATTCCGTATTTCGATTTTTTATTTTTGTTGTATTGCCTAAACACAAGGCGGCCTCCAAATAGTAACATGGACTCGTCTAAGGATAAAGCCTCTGGAGAAGAAAATTCCGAGTTACTATTTTTTATAATTAAATCCAAAAGACCTCTCACTTTTCTAAGGCAATCATTTGGATCATTATCATTCTAATTAAAGCTCAAGCATCTAAGTATTTGTTTAAATCGACGTCCACTCATACAGTGTAAAAAAATGGGATAATAGTATAAAGGATTATGTGTGAATAATTGCCTGATCACCGGTACTTTTAGGTGTGCTTGAAGAAGACGTAAAGCAAAAAAAAATTTAAGCTCTCTTCTTGAAATCGGTTTGAAGTCACAAAACCTACTATGACGAGTTTTGGGACGATTTGTGTGGTGCAGATTTTTTCCATAATTATTCCATAACATTATGGTCCCATATCTGCTCAAAAACATTGATTGGCGACATATTTTCTATACTATTAATTTTGACACCAGATTGAATTACATCAACTTGAAAATTGGGGATATTAGATGTTACCTCTTCCCAATTAGCATTCTTGGTCATGTCTTGCAGTGCTCCGCAACCTTTCCTCATCTGAGGCACACCAAACTGCTCCCTAGAATTTCGTGGCACACCAAAATCTAAAATATATTTATAGCAGTGGCGTAGCTAGGTCGGGGGTCAGTTCACTCCATGTATACTAATTATTTATGGATGTCCAAACTACCTTAGTTTTTTTTATTGTTTTAAAATGTGAAGAAGCCCCTTTCAGATTTGGGGCATCAAAATTTTCACTCAGGACATAATACATATTTTTTTTTAATTTTTTTTTATTATTCAGATAGAATGAAAAATACAAATAGGTACATACATGAGAACTATACTAAATACTAGGTAGGACAGGTAGGTATACTAAATTTACTTCTGTTGACACGTCAATAGTAATAAATATTTTGACATGATGATGACTGATTAATGTGATACCTGCGCTTGCTTCGTTGAACACAAAAGTTTTATATTCGGCTCAATTTTAGACAGCGCAACTCTCATTTCTTGGTCAAGATCTTTTAAGCATGACCGTTTATCATTTTTAATTAATACAAGCGTTGAAAAACTTTGCTCACATAAATATGTTGTGGAAAACGGAAGTAGTGTGAAGATGGCCTTGTCGGTGATGCGTGGATATTCTGTCTTGATGGAAATCCAGAAAACATCTAACGGAACTTCGTCGAATTTAAGTTTTAGGGTCATATCATTACTTAATTCTGTGAACTCCTCTCGAGTTTGCAATGGCAGTGCTTCCGTGGAACTTATTGCATTGGTTGCGAAAGGATTTCGAATCCAATTGTATTGTTCCGTGTTGATAGAATGGAAATAGTATTCAAATTTTTGTTGAAGCATACTTAAATGTTGTTGGGCCAAATCCACAATCAACTGCTTGTTTTCGATCGTACTGTGGTTGGTCCTGTGATACATTTCTAGACATCCTTTTTGCAACTGTTCCTGCCAAAGTTCAAGTTTCTTTTTGAACCCTTGTAATTTATCGGAGCACATCAATATATTTTCATTCCGTCCTTGCATTTTTTTATTAAGTTCATTCAGATGTTCGAATATATCCGCCATGTATGCAAGTTTGGCTATCCAGTATTCATCATGAAGGTGCTGGCATAGATCGTACATATCTTGACTTGAAAGAAACTCACGCACTTCGTAGCGAAGTTCAAACAGTCGAGCTAAAACTTTTCCCCGGGATAACCAACGAACTTCTGTATAAAACAGTAAGGATTCATGTTCGCTTCCCATTTCTTCACAGAGTATTCCAAAGATTCGCGAATTTAAGGCTCTCGATTTAATTATGTTTATGATCTTAATACATTCATTCATTGTGATCGAAAGCTGTTCGGGCAAATTTTTGACCATCAATGCTTCTCGATGTATGCAGCAATGTGTAATTTGTATTGACGGATTTTTTTGTTTTACACAAGATACAAAACCTTTCTTACTGCCCATCATTGCAGCAGCACCATCTGTACAAATAGCAACGCAATTGGTCCACTGAATATTATGTATTTTAAAAAAATTATCAGTTACTTGGAAAATTTGTTCACCGGTAGTTCTCTCTGGAACCTCCTTACAAAATAAATAATGTTCTTTAATAGAGTCCTCGTCAACGAAACGTATAATAGCCATCAGTTGTGCTTTATTTTTAATATCGGTTGATTCGTCGATTTGAAGCGCAAAAATTCCAGCCGAAATGATTTTTTTAATTAGTGTTCCCAAAATATCACTTGACATATCTTGGATACGTCTTTTAACAGTATCGGCCGACAAAGAAACTTTACTCACGTCCTTAACTTCGTTTGGCCCAAGCATAAGTCTAACAATTTCCATGCATGCTGGTTTAATAAGCGTTTCACCGATAGTGTGCGGTTTTTTTTGTTGTGCAATTAATTTTGCAACAAGGTAGCTTGCTTCTAATGCCTTTTCAGAAACCGTAACCGCCGATTTCATAAACTGCTTTTGTTTCTTATTTTGATCCAAGCGCCGTTGGAAAAATTGAATGTCTTTTTTGACGCAACTGGGATGATTTGTGATCAAATGACGGTTTAGTTTGCTGGGTACCATTGCTTCATTTGACAACTGTTCACCGCAAATGACGCATTCAGGCTTTGGAGCCGCTTCGTCACCACACCAAGTGAAACCATATCGAAGGTAGTCTTGATTGTACTTCCTTTTCAGCACCTTTTTTGCTCTTTTTGCAGCACTTATGCTGGAGCTTGTGCTAGGTTCTTCGTCATCTGCTCGTGATTTCAGCAAAAATTTATCCATATTTGAAGCACTACAGTTATTTATAAAAGTAGATACTGCAACAAAACTTAGTCCAGTTCACTTATTTATAAGGCACAAGAATTTATTTATATAGCAATTCACTATTTATTTCACTCTACGATTTATTTGTTTGCCCGCGTATTTATCTGATTCACTTGACTATTCGACTCTCTCTGAGTCTCTGAGCGACGACAGGCGCGCTTATATAGGCAGTGGCGATGTTCAGGAAAACATCGAGTCGCGCCTCGAACGGCACGGATCTTTCTAGTTTAGTCGCCTTCGAGAATCAAGCCGCCGCGCCGCGCCGATAGACGGATAGACGTTTACCATCGGCGCTGTTGTCAGATTGCTTTATTTTTCGCGGGTCTCGCTACAATACGAATCTGATTCGTATTGTCTGCAAGAGCGGCACACCTCAAGTCGGCTTACGGCACACCAGTGTGCCGCGGCACACCGGTTGCGGAGCACTGATGTCTTGTTCTGGTATTTAATTTTCGTCTAGAACTAATTCCTCATCGTTTTCAGGCACTTCTGCTACGATAGTTTCGTCTGACAATAAATTATCTCCTTCGTCACTTTCATCGCTAGATGACACAGAAGGTACATAGTCGTCAGCATCACTGCTAAACTCTCTATCATCGCTAAAGGGATCATGTTCGGACGCACTCATCAAATCATCATCGGTTAGTTCTTCATACCACTCTATGAGTTGTCGTTCTTCGCGTTCATCCATTACTAAAAAAAGGCTTTTATAAATACTGAAGCACTTAAAAATTAGCATAATTTATAGTACACATCTCTATAGATATTTAGCACGTCGAAACAAGAATTGTTATTGATAAAAAATTTGAAAAAATACGAAAAAAATCGTCTGACCACTAATTTTTATTACGCTAACGCCATACCAAGTGCTGCATTCTGATGACTGACTGAAATACTAAATGCCAGAGGCCCGCAGAGGTGCCCCGCATGAACCATTATGACGCCATGTTTGAACTATCCCCACCTCTCACGTCAAATGCACACAGTCAAATTAGTGTGCTTAATATGACACTTTACCGAATTACCATTCAAATCCGACGTCTGTAGAAGTTGTTGCCGAGCTATGGAGGTATTATAAAAGACGTCCTTAAATTAACGTGTCACGGAGCGCACATTGTCAATAACGTCTATAGACGTCGTTGTCCGTCAACGGGTTAAATTTATTTTATTTAAAAAAAAGGCATTAGATTAATATATTTATACTAACAAAAAATAGGGACCAACAAAAGTAGATTATAATATATTTAATTAATGCAGTTGAGGATATATTAAATAAATATCGCTATCTATAGATTCGGCAAGAAAATCGATGGTAAATCCAGACCTGTACTTGCTGAATTAATATCGTTAAATCTGAAGACAAAAATTCTCAATACCGCTAGATCTCTAAATGAAGAACTTAAAAAATCAAATGTACTATTTACAAATGATTTTGCCAGTGAAGACTATTTAAAACGAAAATGTATGTATACTCAATTAAAAGCAGCAAAACTTCAATATTCAAGTGCGATGATTAAAAAGGGTAACCTACATCTAAACGATGCAGTTTCAACCATCTACAATTATGATAACCTCATTGAAATGCAGCTGGAACAAGAATTAGACAAGCAGAAAGGAACTATGAATCCAGACAACAAAAGAAAATTTCAACTTTCTCCTACTAGTGATGTACAAACTAATAATAAAATGACGACAAGATCGCAAAATACGAGTAAATAACTCAAATTATAAGTGAAAAGTTTTAGGTTAACCGTGGACACAAATTTGTTTATTATTAGGGGATACACAAAAAATGTATTAAAAAATACTGTTTGTTTTGTAATTTAAATTTAATATTAATTGGGGTTTATAAACAAAAAAAAAACAAAAAAAAAAATATTTTCTTTCTTTTTTGTTTCATGTATATACATATATTTTTTTTTCTCTTCTACAATGGATAACTACATTAGAGATTTTGAACTGGAAGTTATTGATACTGTTACACTAAATAAAACAATGGAAGAATTTTTGCCTCGGTGGATGGGCAGAAGAAAACTATCACGAGTTCTAAAGATATAGACTAGAAATTTTCTTTTTTACAGTGTATTCGATTTAATTTGCTTATATTTACCTACCGCTTCATTTAAGTTTATTTACTGATTGTTTTTTTACTTGTTTTTTCCTCTTTCTCTCTGCTGGTCAATTTTGATCAATTATACATACCTATATGGTAAACTCTAGATCATAGGCGTAGCTATTTGTATATTTTAGTAATTAATTAACATTAGTTCGATATGATAAAAATTTTATTTTTTATCTTGCATAATTATACAAATTTATTTCTTTGTACCAGTATTATGTACTCTAATTGCTAAAGATAACTTTTTTTTTGCGAAGAGTCACATAGTATATTTTTCCTTTTTTACTTGTATATTAGCTCATTGTTTAATTAGGTTTATTTTTCTTTTTAGCTATTTTTTTGTGTCATGAAGAATCTATCTTTTGCATATTACAACGTTAATACGTTATGTAATACTTTTTTAGATCTCAAAACGTTTATTTTGCAGAATAATTTAGATCTTATTGGAGTAAGTGAGACATGGCTGACTAACAACATCTCGAGTATTGCTGTAAGTATTGACGGTTACAGTTTTATAAGAAAAGATAGAGGAAGTAGAGGAGGCGGGGTAGGATTTTATATAAAATCTACAATTAATTATCAAATTCTCACGGTAAAGGAACATGAATGTGTGGAACAGCTATGGGTTCAAACTAAAATTAATCACTGTTTATATATTTTCGGTCTTTTTTATAAGCCACCAAAAAAAAACAACCAACAGTTTTTTGCGAATCTAGAAGAAAATCTTTCAGTATTAATACCTTCATGTAATGACATAATATGCGGTGGTGACATAAACATTGATTTAATGGATAGCAGTTCAACAAATTCGAAAAACTTTATTAATACCATAGAATTATTTAATCTTAAACAAATTATTAACGAGCCGACGAGGGTAACCAAAAATAGTGCTACTTTATTGGATGTGATAGCCATACCTAACCAGTTTGATCCTATTGATAGTGGTGTAAAGGAAGTATTCAATATTTCGGATCATAAATTAACATATTGTACACTAAACTTAACAATTACAGTTGATCCTCCAAAAGAATTTCAGTTTAGAAATTTAAAAAACATTAATCGTGTTATTTTAAAAGAAATGCTGCTATTTACCCCTTTTGAAAATATTATTACTTTTAATAACATTGATGATAAGGTTGAATATCTTAATAGCACGATATTAAATATTTTTGATACCTTAGCGCCAGCTCATACCATTAAATTTAAAAAGCCTAACCCACCTTGGTTAACCGATAATGTTAAATTGATGATTAAGCTTAGAGATAAGGCATTTAACAAATATAAATCTACTAGAAACCCAAATCACTGGGATTATTATAAAAACTTGAAAAATTTTACAACTTCTGCTATAAGAAATGAGAAAAAAGCCTATCTAGAATACTGTATAAATAAATCCAAAGGTAATGGTAAAATTTTTTGGAAAAAAATTAAAGAATTTAATATATCTGCGTAATATCCCATGAATTCGATTCCTATTAACCTTAATAAGCCAGATGAAATTAATAATCATTTTTTAGGTCCGTCGGCACGTAATAAAGAACCAGACACTGATCTAATTGAATTCTATAGTAATAACCTAAAGGATAATTTATGTTCTATATTTTCATTCAGTGTTGTCAGTACTCCAGTCGTATATAAGTATTTGGTCGAAATAAAGTCTGTAGCTTCGGGAGCGGATCAGTTAAATATTCACATGCTACTTCTTTGCTGTCCTGAAATTTTACCTATAATTACACATATCATAAATGTTTGCCTCACCGATTGCATCTTTCCGGAATCTTGGAAGCTATCAAAAGTCTTTCCCTTGCCCAAGAAAAAGAACGTTACTAGTGTGAACGATTTGCGTCCCATCTCTATCCTACCAGTGTTATCCAAAGTGATTGAAAAAATCATGAAATTTCAATTAAATATTCATTTAAAAAATAATCAAATACTTCCACTGCGACAGTCAGGTTTTCGTTCTGGCTATAGTTGTGCTACAGCTTTACTGGATGTCACTGATGATCTCTTCAGGGATATTGATGTCAAAAAAACGGCAGCACTTAAGCTAGATTATTCCAAAGCATTTGATACTATTAATCATAAAATTTTACTCTCAATATTACATTTTATTGGTTGCTCTAATGATGTTATCAGACTTTTTAATAGCTACCTGTATAACAGGAAACAATTTGTGGTTACTGATGCAGGTTCATCAAATACTAAGCAGATTTCCTGTGGAGTTCCTCAGGGATCAATACTTGGGCCATTATTATTTTCACTATATACCTCCAACTTTGAGAATAGCATTAGGAATGGTAAGCCATTTTTTTATGCTGACGATACTCAAGTTAAATTTTCTTTTAATCATAATGATTCCTTAGAAGCTAATAATCATATTAATGAAGATCTTGACAGACTAGTTAAACTTTCAAATATTCATCAACTTAATATTAATCCAGCTAAGAGTGTAGTAATGTTATTTGGTAAATACCGACATCAACTACAAAATGAAATGCAGATTCTAGTTGATGGGAATATTTTATCATTTTCCACATCTGCTCGCAATTTAGGTTTAGTAATTGATAATGACTTGAGGTTTAAACTTCACGCTAACAAGTGCATCCAAACAGCATACATGAATTTAAAAATGCTTTACCCACATCGACATGTTCTTCCAACTACAACAAAATTGTTATTAACAGATTCCCTGGTTCTGAGTAATTTTAACTTTTGTGATTCAGTTTATGGGCCCTGTTTAGATAACGCAGACATAATTAGAATTCAGAGAGTACAGAAATCTTGTTTAAGATTTTCTTATGGAATACGGAAATTTGATAGAGTCTCTCATAAACTCAAGGATTCAAACTGGCTAGATATGCAATCCAGACGAAACTTACACTCGGCTAATTTGTTTCATTCTGTTATTTTACATAAATCCCCTCCATATCTTTTTAATAAAATAATGTATCGTTCTGATGTTCATAACCTCAATCTACGTTTTTGTGGTCGTATCTCATCTCCAATACATAATACTGCTATTTTCAGACGGTCTTTCACTTATAATATTTATGCAATGTACAAGGTTATCCCACAACATTTTAAAGAAATGTCTGTAAGTAAATTTAAAAAATTTTACAAAAAGTTTCTTCTTGACACAGCAGAGTAATAGCTACTTTTTAGAATGTTTATACTTTTTTTTTCTCACTATCATTTGTGTTTATTTTTATATTGTTTTTTGTACGATGTCCTGTGGCGTTGGTAATACTCAGGGCTGGTGCTTTGATCAGTATCCACTGTTCACCAGTCCTTTTTGCAGCCTTCTTTGGCACTTTTTTTCTGAATATTTTTATATGTATAAAAAACTGGAAGTTGCAAATAAAGTTTATTATTATTATTATTATTATTATTATTTTCAAACAACTACATATCCTAATTTAAAAATAATACATTTAAACATTCGGAGCGTAAAAAAAAACTTCGACGAATTTTCTATTTTCTTAGATGAACTTAATGTAGATTTTGATCTGATTTGTCTAACAGAAACGCATTTTATACCAGATTGTACACTATATAAAATTACAGGTTATGACCTATTATATAATGAAGGCACTTATAACCAAAACGATGGCGCAGTTATATTTATAAACAAATCTATGAAATATTCATCTACCATAAAAAGAATAGGTTTACATAAAGTTTTGGAAGTACAGTTTAGCCACCATCAAACAACGTTCCTAGTTACAATACTATACAGGTCACCTGCCTCTAACCCGGAAGAATTTAATTATGATTTAGAAATGTATTTAGAAAATCTACCAAAAAACTTTGACTTTCATTTATTTGCAGGGGACATTAATATAAATTTACTTAAGAACGATGCAATAACCAATACGTATTTAAATATACTGGGACAATGGGGTTATAAATCAACAATAAATAAACCTACGCGTGAACTATCTTATCTAGACCATATTTTTTTACTAGATACCACTAAAACAAACAATACTTATATTCCAGTAGTAATGCAAAATTCAACAACGCATTACCCAACTCTTTTGCAGATTAATCTATCAAAAAATGAAAATAAAAAACCATGCAATTACGAAACAAAAACCTATCTAAACTATAAAAAATTAATAGACAGTGTTTCGAAGGAAACCTGGCAGATAGTCTTTAACGAAAATATATATTCATGAATGTGTTAAAGATTTTGAAAATATTATTATGAAACATATAGAAAATGCTAAATCTATTAAAAAAGTTAAAAGTAAAGAAAAAAAAAGGACTCCTTGGATTACACATGCTTTAGCTATATCTAGCATACAAAAAGAATACCTTTACAAAAAATCTATAAAAGATCCAACTTTTGAAAATATAAATAATTATAAACAATACCGTAACAGATTTAAAGAACTGATTCAGCAAACAAAACAAAATTACTATCAAAAGATTATTAATGAAAATCAAAATGGTAACAAAAATTTATGGAAAGTTGTTAATGCAATAACCTGCAATAGTAACAAATCTGATGATATATCAAAAATAAATGATAGTGATGAAAATGTAATTGATAATGTAAAAAAAATATCTGATGAATTTTGCGACTTTTTCTCGGACGTAGGAAAAAATTTAGCTAACAAAATTCATCCAAAAAATAAACCCTTTCCTAAAAAACTTATAAGTAATTCTTTTTTTTCTGGCAGATACCGATGAGAATGAAATCATTAAAACCATTAAAACTTTAAAAAACAATAAATCAGCCGGCCCGGATGGAATAAGAGCTGAAGTCCTTAAGATGATTGCTGACAAAATATCTCAACCTCTGAAATTTATTATAAATTGCTACCTACTTTCTGCGCCTAAGAACCTAGGTGGATTTATGTCAATCCAAAGTTGGATGCCGACTAACTACAGTGAAGAAGGGGGTGAGTCGTAGTAAAAGTTATGTTCTTCAGTGGGCGCCAGGAGCTTAACCTCACATCCAACAATCCACGTGACAGTTCACTACCAAACTCCAAATAGGAAACTATAGCCTCTCCTCTACAAGGCCATCAAGCGGCTACAAATCGAGAAACTCCAAATATGTTAAAAGTGTACTTTACCATAAAAACAAATGCTCAACCAGATGTTTATAGACAATTGGCAAGTGGGGATAAATAATAAGTTAACTAATAATATATACCCAAGTTTAATAATCTAAATATATAAATTATTGTGTTGACATGGGGGGTCAACTTCGTTACCACTATGAAATGTATGTATGTATGTATGTATGTATGTAAATTTAACAAATAAACAAATAATTAAATCACTTAGTACCTTAATAACAGATTCCCCTACTATTAACAGTAATCCACTATCACTGGGAGTAATAATTACAACTAATATACTATATCAAGCTTAAAAATCATTAAATGGGACTAGGGGTAATCGTAAAACTATAACACATGAAGTGTGTACTGTATTTATCAAGAAAACAAATGATAGTGTACTAATTACGGACGCTAGGGGTAAAATCAAGTAAAATGCTGTTAGTTATTAAAATATTAATTACCCATAATAATATATAACCCACGAAGAGCTCTTGGTGAAGTGTTTAGGGTTTAATAAACTGTACTGTGAACCATAAACCTCTAAGCCTCGTTTACATTAGGTTTAGATAAAATATATACTAATAACACCCCCCAATAAAATAGATTAAATAGTAATAAATGATAAATAAAAAAGATAGCAAAACTTGCGGTACACGGTGACTTCTTCCAGTAGACGTTGATATCTCTGCCTCGTTAGCAGCCTACGAATCAATCAGACGTCACAAGAAGTGTGTGTCCGTCACAAGAATACTGCCTGTCACAAGAAGTGTGTGTGCCCGCCACAAGAACCCTAAAGAAAACGTATAAGATAAAACACAGTAATAACTATTTATCCCTGGTTAATAAGAAGTTAAAATTAAATAACCAGGTACCTACATAGCCTTCTCGTGAAGCGAGATCTAGAAATAGATAAAACTACTCAACGTTTACTAGTTAATTAAAGTTCGGCTTATCAATTTATGTAGGTAATCTTCAGATTTACAAAGCAAAAAGATAGACGGCTCGTGAAGCGAGTTCTACCCAACAATTACACTTAATAGGTAAATTACACCCTTAGATTTCAAGATACTACCCCTAATAGTCAACCCCAAATACTGAAAATATGTACAATGAAAAGAACATAACCTAGCGTTAGGTCTAAGTAAGCATTCTAACTAAAATCAAAGCATAATTACCCTTTTTTAATCCGCAAAGGGGAACACGATGCACCCACCAGATCAATTGAATGACAAATTTGTGGACGGCTTATTCAGAGAGACTAAAATAAAAGAACGAAGGTCTTACAATAAGAATAACTACGTCGTAACTTTGAATATTATGTAGAAAAAACTTACTAATCAACACGTGTTTTAAATATATCCTCCTAGGAGCTCCTACAACATGTGGAAACCAAAAATACTACCAAATCCACAATGTTGTAACTTAACACAAAAGGTTGCTTCGCAATATCCCAAATGGATTGAAACGACTTCCAATAAATTTCGAAACAATCTTTCAAATTAAAAACCTCGTGTCGAATAACCGCCTAGAAAAATCCAGAAATCTGTCACTTAAAATTCCAAAAACCAGAAATACCAACATACCTCAGTGACAGATAGGTGTCCCATCAGCGCCCTCTATTACGAAATAAATTCTTGACAGAGAGGGCTAAAATAAGCAAACAAAGCCTCTAAAACGAAATAAACAGCCTAACTAAACTCAAATAGAGGTCCTATCTACCCCCAAACTGATCATATACTCGAACGTAACATCAAAGCGGAAATGCTAGACCGACATCTTAAATACAGGGCAGCCACATGATCCCCAGAGTGTCACAGAATGACCGCTCTGTCCGAATACCGAACCAAAAGCACAGTGGTTAAAAATGCGGGTATAGAAGGACCCTTCAAATAATTATTGAAACACGGACAAAACTAGTATATTCTTATTTTTATGAAAAACCGCTATAAGGCCAAATTTAAACGTTACAAAATAAATCATTTAATGATGAAATATTTCCAAATTCGTTTAAGTTTGCGCATGTAAAACCCATTTATAAAAAAGGCGATAAGCTTTCTTTAACGAACTATAGACATATCTCCTTAATTTCAAACTTTGCTAAAATATATGAAAAAATATTGAAAAATAGAATCGATAATTACCTAAATACAAATAACATTATTTCTAAACAACAATTTGGATTTAAAGAAGGCGTATCAACACAAAATGCTATAACTACTTTAACTAAAAAAATATCGGAATCGGTAGACAGCGGAAATGCATCGTTGTGTGTCTTCATGGACCTAGCGAAGGCATTCGACACGGTCAGCCATGAAAAATTGTTAGCTAATTTAGAAAATATAGGATTTAGAGGAAAATCAATTAATCTCTTGCGTTCCTATCTGTGCCAAAGAAAGCAATTTGTTGTAATGAACGGAGCTGTCAGCAAAGTGAGAACCATAGAGTATGGAGTGCCACAAGGCACAGTGCTTGGACCTATACTCTTCAATATATATTTAAATAATTTATTTGAAGTTCCTACTAATGGACACATAATTAGCTTTGCTGACGACACAGTTATCTTTTATGATGCACCAACCTGGCGTATACTACAAAATAAAGTAGAAGAGGACTTGCCCCTAATATTTAGCTGGTTTCAAGAAAAAATATTAACTGTAAATTTTGAAAAAACTTTCTTCTTCCCATTTTCTTCTGATTCTTACAGTCTTCCTAGTTTTAAACAAATAATTATTAAAATGGATAATAACAGTACAATAAAGATATCATACATAAAGTATCTGGGAGTATATATAGACCAAAACATTAAGTAGGACGTACATATAAATTACGTTACAAAAAAACTCAGAATGTTACTTTATAAATGTAGATACCTGTCTCGAATTATTTCTGTTAAGCAGATGATGATATTATATTACTCACTAATTGAATCACATCTCAGATTTGGAATTGTTGCTTGGGGTGGATCACTAAAAGCACATATGCATAGTCTAGAAATAACACAAAAAACTTTAATAAAAATTATTTATAAAAAACATTTTACCTACTCTACTGAAGAACTATTTGCAGAAACTCAGATATATGATATCCGTCAGCTGTTCTGTGAATGTCTATTACTCAGACAATTCCAAAATAAAGATGAACTAAAACAAATTGAACATAAGTATAATACTCGGTTAAAAATAAATCAAACGTACCTACCTAAGGTGAAAAAATCAAATACTCAACGCAGTTTCTGGTATATCGGCCCAAAAATCTATAACAGATTACCTGGTGAAATAAAAAACGTGAACTCGAAATACTTGTTCAAAAAATTAGTTTAGAAATTGGATTCATTCACAGTCAAGGAACGATATACACCAAATGATTGAAAACTATTACTTATATCCCTAGCTTCCTGCTTAACCTGTAACATAAACAAAAAGATTTGTATTTCTTTTTAGGAATAAGTATATATATGTATATATATATATTTTGTTAATGTGCTATTGTTTGTATCCGCAACTTCCAGTTCAACCCGTAACATTTTTTTTTCCTTTTTAGTATATAAGAAATAAATGTATTTTATTATTTAATAATGCATGCAGTTAAAATAAAGAACTAATCAGCCAGCCAAAAATAGAGTCTTACCTTTCACGTACAGGGCTTTCCTTGTGGAGTGTAAGATATCTAAGGAGGCGTTAATATTCTTTAAAAAAAATATCCATGCCACATACAAGTTCGCTTATGTGGTCGTCACATGTTTATTGACACACTGTACTTTGAAACTGTTTTTTTTTTTTATTGTAAATTTATTGATGTAAATGAACATTATATTATTATTATCAGCTGTTTTTTATACTGTCCCTAGTGCTGATCCTTACATTGTTTAGATTACAAATTTTACTAAATGTAATTATCTTGCATTTGGAAATATTAAAATGTAAGTAAATTTGAAGGTCTAGGTAGTTATTTAGGGTGGATATTTTCTTAAGTACATTTATATCATCGGCATACTTGAGAAAGTCTAATATAATACGTAGAGGGAGATCATTGACAAATATTAAGGAAGGTAGAGGGTTTAAATTGAAGTCCTGAGGGACCCTGAAGCCTGCGAGATAATTCACCACCAAGCATTATGTACTGAGACTTTAATTTCAGATTAGACAAGGAGACATTTAAATAGGTGATCGTTAAACCATAATATTTAGCTAGGGTAATACTGTCAAAGACTTTTAGAGATATTCATAAAATATTCACAGAATTATTTATTTACTGTAAATTTTTTAAATATACTGTGATGATATGAACATCTCAAAATTATATTTTGTTGAGACATTTTAGTAAAGAAATTAAATAAAGAGGTTAAAAAAAAAGACACTAAATTTGAAACACAAAATGAATCGTAAAACCCATACAAAAAAGTAACATGACAGACTATCTAATTGGGATCAATTAATGGATCAAACGACTTACCTGATCCTAATTATGCGAGTATCCTTGTTAGTGGAAAAAAAGATAGCCATGTAGTATACCTATGTTACGCCGCTGACCCACATGTTCAGATTTAAAATTTATTATATATCGCAGCCTGCCTAAATTACTCATTACCTGTTGTGGAGCTTAGGAGTTTAGGGTTAAAAATTATATAAACTAATATGGTGGAGGTGGGACTTTATTTCCACTAACAAGGATACTTACATAATTAGGATCGAACTCCCTTCAGGTAAGTCGTTTGATTCATTAGTTATGCTTTATATCCTTGTTAGTGGAAATAAAGATAAACATGTAGTTGTTTAGAGGATGTTCTATTCAAAATAAAGCTAGATTTTTGCTTTCTACGTAAATCATTTCAAAAGTCGTTTATTTACAATATATATACATTTCAGTTCTAATAACATTTTAATTACATAAAAACAGAGGGATTTCTTCTTGAAAGACTTTAGGAAGTGTTCCTCTTCTGCAATGACCCCAGGCGGGGTCATGACCGATGTCTTGGCCGTGAAATTAAAATATATTAGTTTTTGTTATGACTTCAAGTGACCCCTCCTTGCGTAAATCAGCATTATAGGTCAATATAGGTTATTAACCAGATCAGTAATGGTTAAGTGTTAAGTTTTTGTGTGATTTTACTTTTGTCTGTCGTGCCTGAAAAAACAGTTGAAAAAACAGGGTTGTCCTAAAATGTGTGTCATTTATGTGGTAGTTTATGTGCATGAATTAGTAAAATCACAAGACTACACAATTAATCCATCAAACAACGCAGAATGAATAGTTTATTTACAATATTTACATATGTACAATTTACATCTATATCTACCTGGGCAGGAGAAATATGGGCGTCGTATCGACCCGCAATCATGAATATAGTATGTTTTAACGTTTATTGGGCTTTACTATGTCATCTCCTTATTCCGAAAAATATTATAAGACAGTTATGAATATTTAGTTAGCGTCGGTAATGGAACTTTTTGTAATAGTTTTGTCTGTTGTTAGTTATGTATTTATTTCCCTGAAAAAGGCTAAGAAAAAACAGGGTTGTCTTTATATGTCGGTTTGTCCGTATAGTTTATGGCTAATTTGTCCTAATTCGTGGATTACACGGTGCTACCGTCCATCTAGGCAGCGAAGAATTTCGCCGATTCGATTTTCGATTCACCGTGCAGTCCACCGTCCGACCAGATTTTACGGCTAGTCGGCTTGAATTAGGACAATTAGTATTGTTGTCGCAGGGGAAAGTCTGTATATGTTTGTGTGTGTATTACGTCTCAAACTTGTCTGTAAATTGTCAGTGCTTTATGGAGACATCCATGCTTCCTATGCGCACTGTTTGCCTCATTGATGTTAAGTATGTCTTCCTTTATGTTTGGAGGAAGACTATTTTTGTAGAATCTCTCTGAGATGTTTAATATGTATTCTCTAATAGTTGGCATGGATGCCTCTCTGTGCATGTCCGTTATCCTGGAATAGCGGAGCCATCCCAGGGACCGCCTCAGACAACTGTTCTGTACTACCTGGAGCTTATTGAAGTGACTTTCTGTCATGGAACAGAAGGCTTGGCACGCATAAGTTAATATTGGCCTTATTACTTGTCGGTATAGTAATATTTTGTTGTCGCGACTTAGGTGGTTACTACGTCTAAATAGTGGGTACAAAGTTCTTATGGCAGTATTGGCTTTTGCCACCCTTTCCTCTATATGTTTACTGAATGTCAATTCCCTATCCAGACGCACACCTAGATATTTAATTGAATGCTGAGATTCGATTACCTGATCTCCGATCTTAAGCTTATTGTGTATTAATCGCGCTCTGCCTGTTCGCTTTTTCAGGCTCTCGGATTTCGCAGCATTCAATCTCATCTTGTTGGCGTCCAGATAAGGAATTAACGTTCTGTTTATGTGTATATCAAGCCTCCTGTTCGCGACTTCAGCCAGCTCCGAAGTTTTGTACACACAGGTATCGTCAGCGTACAGTGCCGTCTGTACACCATTAGTACCCATGGGCATATCATGGGTCATAATCGTGTACAGATGCGGCGAAAGTACTGAACCCTGAGGTACCCCCGCCATTGCATTGAATGGTCCTGTGATTGTATCGTTGATTTTAATGTTAAATGTTCTGTCCTGTAGGTATGATTAAATCGTTTTTAAAATATAAACAGGAAATTCATTTATAAACATTTTGTAGATAAGTCCACAGGTCCAGACGGTATCAAAGGCCTTCTCTGTGTCTAAGGCGACCAGTACGGTTACTTTTTGATTATTAAAGGCTTCTTTTGCCTGATGGGCAATTCTGATCACTTGTGCAACCGTACCGTGTCCTTCGCGGAAACCGTACTGTTCCTGTGGAATTATTTGTTTGTCGCTTTCAATTAAGCGTAATTTGTTTAATATTATCGTGTCTATTGTTTTCGTCAGTGAGTTAAGAAGGGATATGGGACGGTAGCTCTCAATATTTTTCGCGACTTTCCCGGGCTTTTTGATAGGTATGATATTTGCAGCCTTAAGTTGTTTAGGATAGTGCTGCAATTTAAATAATGAATTTATGATGTGGTGCAGCTGCACGACCGCTTTTTTGGGTATATTTTTGAGCATGAGTCCAGATATCCCGTCTGGACCCGGTGCCTTCCTATTTTTCAGTTTACTAATGACCGCTTTTACCTCGTTCGGCGTAACCCTCTGATTTGCCGGTACGTTTGCTCTGGGGAGGAGCTTAATGTCCTCTACTATGTCCTCTATATTTTGTTGCTCTGGGTTATTTGCGTTATTGTTTTTAAAATTGTTTTCGAAATAAGTTCCAAACGCTACCCCTTTTTGTGTGTCTGTTATGTATTGTGCGTTATTGTCCTCGAGTGTGGGAAGCCGCATAACCGGTTTCTTATACCGCTTTGCAACTTTCCACACTGAGTTGTCTTGTGGTGTAAGTTCTCGTAGTATGTCGGCCCATTTTTTGTTTTTTAGGTCTCGTAATGCAGCGTTGATTGTTTTGAATATGTCAAATAGTCTAATTCTGTCGTCCCTTTGTCTGTACTGTTGCCAACGTCTGCGTATGTAGTTTTTTGTGTTGATCATGTCCTGTATTTCTGTAGTTATGTTTTCGTGGTGTAATTTGACTTTTTTGATTTTTGTTGTATCGTCCCTTGCTTTTATTATGATTTTTGTCAGTTTGTCTACTTCATTGTCAAGTTCATCAGTAGTCGTAATGTTGTTGTTAATTACTATGTTTTTGTCTATGATTTCCCTGTATTTTACCCAGTTTGTTGTTTTGTGGTCGTAGTATTGTCCGTCTTGTCTCTGTATGTTCTTTTTCGTCCTGATTTCTAAGTAAACTGGGTCGTGGTCCGAGTTTAGTGTTGTTATTGTTGTTATGTTATGTATGCTGTCAATGTTTTTTGTCAAAGCAATGTCTAAGGTACTAGGTGTTTGTCCACTAAAGGGGTAGAACGTTGGTTCATCAGTATAATGTATCAAGCAATCGTGTGTGTCAGCAAATTCGCTGAGGGTGTTGCCGTTTTTATTATTTTTTGAGCAGTTTGCGTCCCACTCTTTATTTTTGGCGTTCCAATCCCCCATTGCAATTACTTTCTCCCCAGCGGCCATCAGGTTATAGAGATCAATATTATTAAAATGATTGAGTGGTTTGTTATATACCCCTATCACAGTGATATCCCCAATTTTGATTATCGCGTGTTCAATGATTGAATTTACGTTCGAGGCAGCTACATGCTGAATGGTTCGTTTAATAATGAGAGCCACGCCCCCTCCGGTTTCGTCTGGCCTATCCTGCCTGTGTATGTCGTAGTCACGCACTTTTATTTTGTGAATTGGTTTCAAATGTGTTTCCGTTAGTACTATAATGTCAAATTTATGTTTATATATGAAGTTGCTTACAAGATGAATCTTGTTTAGCAGCCCGTTTACATTGTAAAAACAGATTTTGTATTTGTCTCGGTAAACCGCAGCGAATTCAGTTCCTGAAGCTGTATGAGTTTAGGTTTGACATGAAACTATTGTATGTTAGAAAAATTTGTGATTCGCTGCGGCATTCCCTCAGTTTAGAATTAAGCTCCCTTACCGCGCGGGTTAGTTCGGCGATGTTAACTAAAGAATTTAATTCTTGCATTTCATGATTGAGGGCGAATATGTCGTCCATACCTCCCTGTGTTTGCTGTGTGGGTCTGCTGGGTTGTCTTCTTTGTTCTTGTTGTGGTACATCACGATTGCCCGGCAAGAGAGGGAACTCTACATCACGATTGCCCGGCAAGAGAGGGAACTCTGTATTGTATTTTGAAGATTTTGTGGCTTCCTTTCTGCTTTCCCACCTATTATGTGTTGGTAGGGGAGCGGGTTTGTAGCTCTTTTTGTTGTTTGTTGTCATCTTTCTTTCTTCTAATCTAGCCACCCTGTCTAGATAGGATTTACAACGCAGAAATTCCGGCAAGCCATGAATTTTCGCACTGTGTGATGACGTCACCGTGCAGTCTTCCGTCCGACGAAAGTTTGTAACTAATCGTCGTAGTGATTTTACTATTCAGTGGGGTCTTCGTTGTTAAGGAGGATGTACGTCGGTTTTCTCATGTATCCTGTCTCGTATGTATGTTAGTGAGTGCATTTTGCGGATATTCATGCCCCTACTCACACCAATTTCCCAGAAAATCATAGAAGTTCTGAGAAAAAGTGCTTCCGTAGTCGCATAAACATCCACAAAAGCATTTTACCATGTAATTAAATGAATGTTACTGTATATTAAAATTGAATGGTAGAGTTAATTTAAAAGAGTTATTTTAAAAGATTGAAATTGATGTCAACGTCCGTCATGAACGCGTTGTATGTCTCTATGACATCTTTTCCCGTTTTACACTTTATTAGTCTGGCGTTCAGTTCTCTGACTGCTCTGTTTAATTCACCTATATTGATGAGTCTATTGAGGGTCTCAAATTCATTAGTTAGGGCCGTGAAATCGTCCATGGCCACGCCTGGGGTAGATTGTTTTTGTATATTGGGTCTTCTGGCTGGAATTCTCACGTTTTCTGCCATATCTCGTGCATATTTCGTTGGTAATGCTGGAAATTCGGTATTTGGGTTTCGGTTCTTGTTTCTGACCTCCCATTGGTTCAAGATCGGCTGGGGGGCGGGAACATATTTCTGCTGCTGTTTAGGTCTTCTTTCAAGCATTCTCTCTAGTTTTTCGACGTAATTAGGGCATTTCGAATAGTTGGCGGGGTGATCACCCCCACAGTTTGCACACGTTGCCGGTGTATCTGGAGTTTTTAAGCAAGTTCTCGTGTGGTGATCACCCGCACACTTCAAGCATCGAGCATTACGGCCACAATTGGAGGTTGCATGCCCCCACTGTTGGCAGTTGTGGCACTGTATGATAAGTTTCATGGATTTCCTCAACTCCCATGTCACTCTGGTATAGAGGACCCTTCGAGTGTTTTTGTTCAGATATTCCAGCGTAATTACGGGGTCTGTAACCACTAGAAATAATGGTCTCTCTTTGGTGCGCATTTGATACACCGCACGTGGTTTTATCTCGTGCTCTTCTTTTAGGTTCTCCTCTATTTGTGCAATTTTGGTTCCTTCCGCAAGACCTCTAAGGCCGAAGGCATGTGATTTGTCATCCCTTGAGGTATACGTATGGTATGGCATATTTTCCGACTTAATATTTTCTAGCACTCGTTGATGGTCCTCTTTATTCTCTACAAAGATGATAGTTGTGTAGTTAGTATGTTTTATGGAAAATTCACCTTTGACTATGCCTTTGAGATCATTAACTAGATTTGCCTGATTGGCCGTCCTGCCATCTATTACAATTGGGGGCATTGTATTTCTGTTCGTGCTCGGTCTATGTTGGGTTTTATGTGCATTCTTAGTTTTTGTTGCGTTCACATGAGTGTTATTGATATTGTGGGTCGCTTGATTTTCAGACATATCAAGGGGTACAAATTTGGTCCCTTTTTTGCGCCTTTTCACAATCCTATCAATTTTATCTGCATCCGAATCAGATTCATCGGTGAGAGGTTGGAACTTATTTTGTGTGGGGGTGAGGG
Source organism: Psylliodes chrysocephalus (assembly GCA_927349885.1). NCBI lineage: Eukaryota > Metazoa > Arthropoda > Insecta > Coleoptera > Chrysomelidae > Psylliodes > Psylliodes chrysocephalus. The sequence continues at coordinate 24,503,473 of OV651818.1, forward strand.
TCTTTTTGGACTTCTCTCTTATGAGCTTTTGGAAGTTACTGGAGAACTTTTTTGGTGTGGTAAAAGGTAGTTCCTCACATTTTTTCGTTGTTTCGGTTTCCATGTCTGTTTCCTGGTTTAATGCCGCTCTATCAGTAGCGTTTCTGGGTTCAAACAGGCTATTAGGTGAATGAGGCAGGTTGCTGTACCTGTCGTTCCTCTCTTTCCTAGTTTTGTCCTCCTCTTCAGAGGTATGTCTATTCAAGTCGTAGTTTAGGATATTATCCGCAATACTAGTGGGGATGTCATTTTTGTTTGCCTCTCTTCTTATGCGTGGGTCACTGTTGATCCTTGTTTTAGGGATAGCCCCCTTGGAGCTAGGTATTTGTGAGGCTGCGAGTGTGGACACAGACCCTCGAGAGAGGTTACTCAGTTCGCCCCTCTTTTGAGCGTTATCCACACTTATTTTTTCAGTGGATTTATGATTTGTGCTTATGCTTTGGGTACCTGTGTTGACAAAGTTAAGGTTTCTTTTAACCACGTTTGCAGGGAACGGAAGGGGTTTGAAAATTATATTTTTTGCTGCTTGTACGAATTCAGGCGAGCCAATTTTGGGGGGGATTTGTCCAGGTTCCAGCTCAGACTTGGTTTTGTATCCATTAAGGAGTCCGTACTTTCAACAGAGTCTCCTGATCTTTCTAGTACATCTATTAGTTTTTGTGTTGTTATGTCATAGTCTTTACCTTCTGCTAGACTATCTTGACACTCCTGACTGTCCTGAAATTCCAGTGACTCCTCTGAGTCGGCCGTAGACGGCTTGCGCGCCTGTGTTCCTCCTTCTATACTGATGTTTTGATCTACTGTAGTGTTAAGTGTTTGGAGGTCACCTGAAGGTTAAACCTCAGAAATTTTTGCCGGGGAGTCTTCCTGTTGCTTCTTTTCCTTATCAGTTATAATTGAAGGACACAGTGTATCAAAAATGTTAGTACTCACATAGGTTGATCCAGTTCTCTTAATTTTGGCTTTTGCAGTCTTCGGCAAATTCAATTTAAGTACTCTGTCGTACTGTGATTGAGTGAATCTGCATCTATTTTTGAGGCGTCTAATGTATTCGGTCTCAAAACCCTTGGAAATTATGGGAGGCCCTGTGGGCTCCGACATTCACGGTGTAACCACCGATACTTTGTTTTATACTTAACCCTGGCGTAATTGAAAACTTAGATTTTGAAAAATTATGTTTTGATTGACAGCTGTCACTATTATCTTAAGCATACGAACGTAGACTTGGAGGCAAACGATACCTAGAAGAGTCCTAGGTGTACTGCTTTCTATGTAAATGTATACAATAGAATATGCAAAAAAATATTACCATAAATTTTCCACAAAATTAACAATAATAATAATACTAATGAATTAATCAATAAACAACGTAACAAAAAATAATATTGAATTTTAACAATCCAGTTTTATAATTTTTTAATACTTTTGCGAACTTTGGTTTTACGTCTTAATTCTAAAACTTGTTAAACACTACTGATCTCTTTGTCCTACAGTTTTTCTAATGGTTTCGATATTGACGCAGATTATAAGGACGTTTCAGGTCCTGAAGACCTGTGCGACTTTGTTTTTTCTTTTTCCCCATAAAAAAATACTAATAAAGGCTAAGTTCGTTGTGGAATCGAAGTTTTGGCATTTCGTCACTGAAAATTTGTATATTGTCAGCTTCCACCTTGACATTTTCAACTTCAATTTGTAAGAAATTCTATACCCGTTCGGCTGCAATCATAACAAGTTTGGCTCTTAGCTATTTTAGGTTTTTCAAGTAAAAGAAACTACTGAAGTATTTTAAAAATGTGTTTTGGTCTTAAGTTTAAATACATTTTGGCAAAACAGGATGACCATTTTGGAAATTTCCTAATATACATTTTCTTTTATTATTCAGAATTTCTATAATGAAAGTTAGGGCAGAAATTCCTTAATTTTTTTTTAAGACTATTTATAATGAGAGCTAGGGCAGAACTCTGGTTATAAGGAGTTCTAAATGAAGGTTTGCTGCAGTGAATAACTAGGTTTAATGTTGACATGTACCGTATAAAGCATTTTTTTTTGTAACATGGGATGGTTGAGTTTCCCATTTTGGTACAATTACTATGCCTTCTGTTTGGTCTTTTTAATTTTAGTACATATGCAAGAAATACATCAACTACGTAACAATCGAGTTCTAGCACACTTTAGATAACAACACTTTTTTTTATGAGTTATAAAGATTGTAATTATATAATTAGGAAATAATTAAGGTTATTTCCAAAAGTCTTAGTTGATGCACTACCGATATTAAAGTGTTTGCAAAAACATATGGAGTGCAAAAACATATGGAGCAAATGGTCAAACCAAATGTAAGACACTTAAATTCGTTTTTTTGTACTTTTTTGATTTTTTATGTATTTTGATGAGATAAGAGGTATTCTTTAATTTAATTTTTTACATAAAATTGTCCTGTAACAAAATATTCTGGGCAGACCTGAGATCTTCCAGTTTGATATGCGAGGTTCTACATATTTGTTAAAGATGAATCTTGATGAATTATTTTCTTTGTGTTTTAAAAAATATGAGATCAAACTAGTTTTCTTTAGCAAGCAAACACCTGTTGCATTCTTTAGTGCAAGTTTTTTTTTTTTATTGGACTGTGTAGGTTAGTTTTTCTCTTAAGAGAAAACATCCTTTGGTAAAAGCTCCTTTGTGATAAAGATTAATTTAAAACCATTAGTTAAGTTAGCCCACATGTTTTACAAATTTATTCAGTCTACCAACAATCTCTCTTACCTTTATTTCCTTCCCTAATAAATTCTTCTTCCCTCTCTGTTTTTCTGAATACTTGTTGGTTCGTTCTTTGTGTTTTGTATTTTTCCTGCTCTTTCTCTGGCCTGGTTCTTCAGTCGCTATTTAAAAGTAGGCGGCTGAAGTTTAAACAGTGATTAAAATTGTTGTTTTCTTTTAGATGGTGCCTTTAAATTAAATGTATGCCAGTTTTTTCAAATGCTTCCATACCTTTTTTCCAAAATGAAAAACCATCGATATCTGCTATTTCTGTCATATTTTTTACATGTGTGTTTAAAGACGGATATACAAGGTGCCTACGATGCCTATATTCTATAGTTGATATCTGGTAATACTTTTGTTACATTTGCATTTGTTTTAATGCATCTATTTCTGTTCTCTCCAAGCCCAGCTTACAGCTACACTACCCATCACCTTTCAAGTTGGTCTTGCAACTTATATAACTAGCTGTCGGTTTTATTTGATGACGTGACTAGCCACCAAACTTTTTGGTTCGAGGTTTAAGGTGGGGGACCTAAGTGAAAGTATTCCAGATTTTGATTTCGCAAAGAAACTTTGATATTTTGCCATTCTCCAAACCGTCTTGCAAATAATTTCCCAACTTTTTACCATTTCTTCGTTGATTGGTTTTCCGAGAAAGGTGTTGCTATTTGGATTGGCTCCCAGAGTATCCTGATACTGACTTTGATCCTTGCTATTCGAACGTCTGTTCTGGTGAGAATGACGAATTTAAAGTATACCTCTTAGATTCTAATTCTGAATAAACTTAAATCTATATTTAATCAATGGCTAATTTATGTGCACATAATAGGGCATTTTTTTTTGGTGTAGGATTTACCTATACAGTAATATAATCAATGATCTTTGCGTAGCATTTTTGCCTCCTTACATTTTATAAGCATAAGATTACAAATATAATTTCTATACTAAATAAACATTAGCTTTTCGTTAATTGATTAAATAAAAAATTATGGCCGAGCAATGATTTAAAATATATTTTTTTGTTCTTTCTAAAACCTCTAAATACATTTTTGTGCGGTTACGCGGAAAAACAAAATAGCACGAAATTCCAGATACAATTTTTAATACGAACGATTCAATAGATTAGTATCATTCAAACACTCAATAAATCAATACACAGCAAGACCTCTAAAAACATTGTTTGAGTCTTTAAAAAGAAGCGATCCCGCAGGTAAGCATTACTTTATCAAAATAACAAAAACCAATATTTGGCATCTGTATCTGTAACGTGTGGAGGGTGGGTTACCCCCACGGCATTTAGGCCTCATTATGCTCATTGTGCATTCTCCTAAGATGATAGGCACCCTAGCTCGTGAGCGAGCCTACAGATTTAATGTAGTTGACAAAGTCACCAAGAGGTGCTTCTCTTATATTGGCCGGTGTTAGTCGATACTAGCCGAACACAAATCTTCTAATAAATGAGAGCGTCGAGCAATCGTAAAGGATATGCTCGATAGTTTCATCTTCTTGTTCACACCCCCTACAGAGTGCGGATTCTGCCTCATAATGTGCCTGAGACTAGGCGCAAATTCTGTTCAGTCACAGTCAAGTATTTGTTTGCTGCAGTGTTGTCAAGATAAATTAAGAGCTCCCTGGCAACTCTGATGTTCCTTGTTGCATCTCATCTTTCCTTAAATTTTACAAGGGAATGTTCTTTAATTACGCCTGTCACTACCGATTTTATCAGGCCAATAAAAGGGCTAGGACCAAAAAGTATTTGGTTGGCTGCTTTCTTGGCTAGTAAATCAGCAAGACGGTTACCTTTCGATGTGGCGTGACCTTTGATCCATCTTAAAGTAATTACCCTAAGTAAGTTCGTGGTCTGTTCAGGGTGAGTAAAGCTTGTCTGCTATCTGTATAGATGAGCATGTTCCTTCCAGTGATATTAATTCTGGTTATTTCTTTTGCTGCTATGTTTGAACTACACTGGCACTATTGTTCACAGCCCATTTTATGTTTTGGTTTAAGAATCTGGAGTATATTCCATATCCTGGGCCTTGTTTCGCTTCAGAACCGTCGGTGTAGATATGAATCGTACCTGTCACTTCTGGCTTTTGTATTTGTTTAGTTATAACTTTATATGGCTTATGGAAGATATATCCCGGTGAGATGGAGTCCATGTTCGCTTGAAGCAGTGGGAGCGTATCGAGCGCCTCCTGCCAAAATCGACGTCTCGCCTCACCAGATCCTACATCAGGTTCTATACCAACCATGTCATTGTCATCAGAGCAACCTTCTTGATATAAATATCAAGGGGAGTAAGACTAAGAATGACTTCCATGGCTCCTGTTATGTTAAAACATGCTGTTCTTTGAATTTGTTCTAATTTACAGATTAGCTGTTAATTTTTGAGTTTTCATTACCCAGACAACTGCACTGTATGTTAGTATAGGCCTTATAATAGCCGTGTAAGTCCATACGACCACTCTGAGGGAGAAAACCCAGGTGCGCCTCGTGGTTCAGCGGCATTGTTAATAAGCAATGTAACTCTGTTTGATAAGTGCAAGTTCCATGTTAACTTGCTGTCAAAGGTAAGGCCTAGGTACTTGACCTCTTTTGTGAAGTTTAGTTTTGTGTTTAGGAGTTCTGGAGGTTTTAATTTCATTTTCTTCCTTTTTTTTGTGAAAAGGACCATTTCTGTCTTTTTAGGATTGATGGACAGTGAATAATCCTTGCACCACTGTTCTATAATTATAAGAGCTACTTGCATTCTTTATCAGAGTATGTTCTCAAAATTCCCTGTTTGCAGAATGACCAGGTCATCTGCAAACATATGCTATTGTGTAGTGACTGTCATTATTGAGGCGGCTGATGAGGGTGTTAAAGACCATATTCCACATTAGAGGTGATAGCACCCCTTCCTGTGGACATCCCCTCGCAACCAAGCCTCTTAGATTCACATCTTCTACACTTATGTTTACTGCTCGCTTTGAGATCATGTTATGTATCAATCCACTAACTATTTGAGAAACATTACTGTTGGTTGGTGAGTGTATTATCTTTGAGAAGGTGGCTTTATCAAAAGTACCTTTTATGTCTATGAAAACACCCAAGGCAAACTCTTTATTGTCAATGGATCTTTCTATCTGGCCAGCAACTAGATGAAGGGCTGAATTAGTAGATCTGCTTAGGGTGTATGCATGTTGGTTTAAGTGTACTGGTGTTGTAATCACTTCATCTCTTATATACCTTTCGAATAGCCTTTCGAATGTCTTCTTGGAAAACGATGTCAGACTAATTGGTCGGTATGTTTTTGGGACAGTGTAATCCATCCTTCCAGGTTTGGGTATATATACCAATTTTACCTTTCTCCATTTTTTTGGGGATACACCTCAGAGCCAACGAGGATTTAAATATACCTACCAGATACGGTGTGAGTTCTTCCAGACCCCACTGAAGTAGGGCTAGATAGATACCGTCAGGTCCTGGCGATTTAAATGAAGAGAAGCTGGATATTTCCCATCTAATTTTTTCATCGTCTACAATGTGTTTGGCAGTTTGCCAATCATAGACAGATGGATTGTATTCTTCCTCTGACCAGTCGCTCACGTCTGTGATGACCGACTCAGGGAAGCGTGTTGACAGCAGAAGTTTGATGCTATCTTCGAGGTTGGCAGTTTTTGTGCCATCCTCTTTTATTAGCGCACCAATGCTTTAGTATGGATCTTTTAAAAGAGCTTTTTGAACCCTCGCTGTTTTTGTCTGATGATTTTTTTGTATTCTTGGAGGTGATATTTGTAAGTATCCCAGTCCTCTTTGATTTTTGTGGTTCTTGCCTTATTAAAGGATTTCCTGCTCATCTTCCTGAGGTGATCCAATTTGTGACACCACCATGCGGTAGTCGTCTGATCGTGTTGGACCAGCCTAAGGGGACAGGATTTCTTATAGGCATTATTTATTGTGCTTTGGATGCTCCAAAGCATTGTTGGTTGGTGTTTCGGCCATCATCTCTCTCAGAACCTCTTGGAGAAGGTGGGCGTAGATTGCCCTGTCCGTCTTTATAGGGTTCCGAGATAGCGTTAAGGTCGGCCACATCAAGTTTATTTTGAATGTTAACCAGTGGTGGTCTGACATCAAAATGTTATCAGACACTTGCCAGTTTAGAATTAATTTAGAGATACCAGTTGTGGATAAAGTGATATCTATTAGTGTTTGACTGCGAGGGTTTAAAAATATTGGTGTAGTACCTTTATTTAAAATACAAAGATTTTTGGTAATTATATAATCATAAAGTGACTTACCCTCTAGCATGAAAAGCCAGGTACAATTTTTAGTCTGAATGATATAATACATTATTATAATTCAAAAACATAATAAATTAATACATAGCAAGACCTCGAAATACGTTTTTTAGTTCCTTAGAACTGCGCGGTTTCTCGAAAAACATTACTGTAACACAATATCAAAAATCAATATTTAACACGAAAATCCAGATATAAATTTTAGTATGAATAACTTAATACATTAGTATAATTCAACAAAAATAATAAATCATAACATAGAAAGAGCATAAAATACGTTTTTTAGGTCTTTAAAAATTCGCGATTCCGCGGTTAAACCTTACTTTGTAAATGACAAAAACCAATATTTAGCACGTACATCCAGATATAGTTTTTGATATCAATAACTCAATATATTAGTATAATTCAAAAAATAAATAAATAAATCATTAAATATCAAGTCCTGTAAATACGTTTTTTAGGTCTTTAAAAATGCGCGATTCCGCGGAAGAACCTTACTTTATCAAAATAAAAATAAAAAAAAACAATATTTAGCAATAAAATCCAAGTATAATTTTTAGTATGAATGATTTAAAACATTAACATATTTCAAATAAATAATAAATTATTAAATAACAAGACCTCTTAATACGTTTTAAAAATACGCGATACCGCGGATAAATCTTACTTTATCCAAATGACAAATAACATTATTAAGGTATAATTTTTAGTATAAATGATTCAATACGTTACTATAATTTAAAATAATAATAAATTATTACATAGCAAGACCTTAAAACACGTTTTTTAGGTCCTTAAAACTGCGCGGTTTCGCGAAAAACATTACTCAAACAAAATATCAAAAACAAATATTTATTACGAAAATCCCGGTATACTTTTTTGGAGAAATGATTCAGTGCCTTGGTAGCATTCAAAAACAAAATAAATAATTACATAGCAAGACCTCCAAATACCTTTTTTCAGGTGGTTAAAAATGCATGATTCTGCGGTTAAACCTGACTTTATCAAAATGACAAAAACCAATATTTAGCACTAAAATTGAGGTATAATTTTTAGTATAAAAGATTCAATACATTATTATAATTTAAAAAAATAATGAGTTATTATATAGCATGACCTTGAAACACGTTTTTTAGGTCCTTAAACCTGTGCGATTTCGCAAAAAACATTACTCTTTTAAAATATCAATAACGAATATATAGCACGAAAATCCCGGTATACTTTTTTGGACAAATGAATCAGTGCCTTAGTATCATTTAAAAACACAATAATTATTACATAGTAAGACCACCAAATATGTTTTTCAGGTTGTTAAAAATGCACGATTTCGCGGTTTAACCTGACAAAAACAAACAAATAATAGCTGAATATTCGTGCTAAATATTGGTTTTTGTCATTTTGATAAAGCAAGGTTTAACCGGGAATCGCGCATTTTTAAAGACCTAAAAAAAGTATTTGGAGGTCTTGCTATTTAATAATTTATTTATTTAATATATAATAATGTATTGATGTATTTTATTATTATATAAAAAAGAAAGGTAGGGGGCGCCATACAATTTTTTATTGAAAATTGGGCCCCGAGTACTGAAAGGTTGAGAAACGCTGTTATAAGGTAGTGAATTTACAGTCGATTTGGGTCTCTATGCTCTCCAGCACGTTTAGGGGCTTTCTATTAATTTCTAGGGCCATTATGAAAATTCGAGATCAACCTAATTTTCCAGTGCGTGGAGTGCCGAAATTCATTACGACAGCGGGGAGGAAAGGGCTCTTAATGGCGTGTACTAGAGCCGAGATCCAGAAAAACAGGAAGAGGAAAAGAAAAATCAAGAGTAGGATAGGACTTTTTCATGAAGCAAACATAGCGATACGAGAAAGGGCATTAGTGCATAATCGTATGTATTTTTTTATATTTCAATTTGTGTTATAGAAAAACAGATTTAAAGTAAGGAAAATATTTTAAACGGCATATTTAATTTTTTTGTTTATATATATAGAGTGTTACGTGTTTGACTAATAAATATATTTATTAATTTTTTTTATACCTGTTAATGTAACTAGAGCAATTTATCTCTACACTATTGAACCTTTAATAGTACACGACTTAAAATACCAGTGAAATATTTACGGTATACCTTTAGTGACACTACAATCTTCATACCTTAGATAATATAATAGCAGATAGGCCACCACTGCATAAAGTTATACAATATTAATGTCGCTATCATATAATCAGTATCTCTCTTTCTAATGAAGGCTTTCTCACTCGTTTTAGAATTCTCAGCAGTAGCGTACCGAAAAACAATTTCACTGGGTCATTTTTAATGCGAAAATGTTGACCAAGTAGAATATAAAATAAAATGTTTTAAAAGGTAGGTAGGTGCATTTTTAATGAAGTGAAAACAAAATATGACTTTTTTGATATGAATACAATATTAATAATAATTACTTTTAACACCACAACACGAACAAATTTAAATTAAACACTGGAATAATTGTCTAAGAAAAGCTTTGTCAAACTGACAAATACAAATAAAGAGATAGAGATATTAATCTGTTTCTCTCTAATTAGAATTCTCGACCATATTATCATGGCGACACAAATATTGTTTACTGTCCTCTCTTTACTACTTACTTACTCTGAGCTTCATACAAAATAAATCGTAACAGACCCTTTACTCATTTGCAACTTGAAAAAAAGGCTTTAGGCGCCTATTTTAGTGACTATTCGTAAAGTGAAAGTGTGTTTAGCAACAGTAAGTTAGAGTTAGAGGAATCAGAAAATGAGCGAAATGACAATGAAGTTGTGCACAGTCAGATAGTGGTTATGTTGTAAAGAAAATAAATTAAAGGTAGAAATGCATATTTTTTTTTTAAAACAATAAATACAAGTAGTCAAAAACAATCTTTTGCAAGTGTAAAAACTCGAGCAGAAAACACAATCAGATTACGCCTACCTGGTGAGATAAGTGATGCATACAGGAATAAACCAACGAAACCAGCAGAATCATGAAATTTGCTTTAAGCAGATCATATTATGTTAGATACTTATTATAACAGAACATACAAATAAAAGAAATACTTATGCGATGGAGCTTTAAAATGTCAAATCACAAATCATGTAGAAAAAGTTTAAATAAAAGCATTTATTGGTCATCTTTTGCTGCCTGGTGCGTTTAAATTTAATAATGAAGATGTAAGTTCGTTTAATGGGTTTCGATAATTTTCGCGCCAGTATAATACAGAAATGTTTTTTCTCCTATGCGATGCCTTGTGCTTTGACAATATTGCCTTAAGAAATGAACGAATTCAGAATGGAGATAAAACTTGTCGCCATTTCATGGCTGTCAACTCTCAATTAAATTAATGACTGTAGTCAATTGATGACGGTTGTTGAAATACTTATGAGCTATAGTAGAGGAGTATTTATATATAAAATGTATATGTCAAACTAGCCTAATAGATATGGCATAAAAATAAAGTGTTTGTGTGATGATAAGACATTATTTATTGAATGCGTCTATATATGCTGCTATATGCAACCTATTGCTATATGCAGCCTATCCTAAATAGCATTTGAAATATCACGGCTGACAATTGATTTCAAGCAATTGAAGTAACGAATAAATTAAAAGAATATGGAATAATATATACAGGGACATTCCGAATGAATAAAAAAAGATTTTTCCTGAAGTTTTACCTACTACAAATTGCTCTGCTTTAAAAATAATTTTTGGATTTACAAAGATTCTAATACTCCTATCGTGTGTGTCGAAAACGTGTAAATATGTTATTATGTTATTTTCATCTTTTAATATATATAGTCAGGAAGGAGCATGCCATGTCTGCGTTAATCTAATCAATCTGACGGAAGTGGTAGTCATGTTGTACTATGAATGACTCATCATCATATGACAAATGGTTTCTAAAATTGGTTCCTAATTTTAGGGGTTTAGGACATTTGGACGTGGCCGTTTCGGCGTGGCTATTTCGGCGTGGCCATTTCGGCGTGGCCATTTGGACGTCAGGCCATTTCGCCGTTGGCCGTTTAGGCGTCGGCCGTTTCGGCGTCGGCCGTTCTGGCGTCGGCCGTTCTGGCGTCGGCCGTTTCGGCGTCGCGAATACTATTTTTTAGTATGTATGTTAAAACCGCTGTAAGTTTTATTATGAAATAAGTAAAGTATTGAAATTAGTGAGGTATTGCATAGGAATGGGATAAATGTTTTAATCTGTTTTTCAAGTACCTATCAGAATTATAATAATAGTGTAATTAATATTAGTGTAATTAATATTTTATATAAACATTAGTATAATAATAGTGAACTAAAGGCGTTACTATAAATGGTTGTTTTTTTCACTTGGCCCAAAATATGAGGAAACAAGTGGCTTCTATGGGACATACGAGAGAGTACAATGCTGATCTATAATTCTCTCTAAATGGCAGAACGGTGATATCTTTGGCATTTGTTCCTACGATCATTTAAATTATGCCTTTGATGTTCTAGCGGAATACCTACCTGCCGAACAGCAATAGTATATAGACATTTTATTTTAGTCTCCCTTTCGACACGAAAACAGTTTTATTATTTAATTGTAATAAACCTAATTATAATAAATATAACAATTATTTAAAATTTATAAAACTTATATTGTTAAGCTTGCCAAAACTTCCAACGCCGAAATGGCCAACGTCAAAATGGCCGGCGTCGACATGGCCGGCGTCGAAATGGCCGGCGTCGAAATGGCCGACATTCAAATGGCCACGCCAAAACGGCCACGCTGAAATGGCCACGCCGAAACGTCCCATTCCCTAATTTTATTTAATTAATATTTGTTAATAATTTGGATATTTTATGTGTTAATTTAAACTTTTATCAAACGTATGTTTTGTAGACCTTTTTAAAAAGTGTTTAGTGTTTTAGTATCTGGTCAAAATTAGTGTTAATTTTAAGTTTTCCGTGTTAAAAGACAAATAATACAATATGGTCAGTTGTTGCTCTAGTGGATACAGCAGCACAGCTGAAAGTAGAAAGGAAGGGACTATATTTCATAAGCAAGTATTTTGTTCTCTCAATTATCAACCACATCAAAGATTTTTTAAATGTTTAATGTTTTAAATTTGTAAACAAACATGGTAAGTATGTATCAACTGTGCTCATAGGCGTAGTCTCATGGTTTATAGGATATACATATTCTATTTAAACAATACTTTCAAGCAATTTTAAGATATTTATGTGATTGTTAAAATGAATAAATTATTGTTTAATTTTGATTTATAAATTCATTGCAAGTAAACAATTTTCAGATTTCTTAAAGATTCTAGATTTACAAATTATATAAATTAATCCCAGGTAAACAATTTTCAGATTTCCTAAAGATTCTCAAAAAATAAATTTATGGCTTGAGTTCATGCAAGAAACAATTTGTGAGCCATTTTGTTATTTTAACATGTACGTATTTTATGCACTTCTGTACAATATGTGAATACCGTTCCACTATGAATATGTACTGTGCATGTTCAAAACCAGATGTGACATATTTTCAGTATAATGCCGTTGTACCAGATAAATTTTACCGATTGAACGATAATTTTTCCAAATCGTCAAACAGTTTTAGTTTCGTTCACATCCGTGAATTGTAAGATTGTCGAGTACCGTGAATTTAATTCGTTAAACAGAAGCTGAGCTGATATTTTATCATAGTTAATTTTCGATAGCACGAAAAGCCTTATTGTATAATAATAATAATAATATTAATAATGTTTATTTTACTTCTTACATATTTTTTTTTTACAAATAAATTCTCTTTTAATGTAAATAAACATGGGTTAGTCCGAAAAAACCATAAGGTTGTGCTCGGAAATTACTCCTGTTTATTAGTAGCGCCATAATTGCTGATAAAAATCAATAATTATAACAATAGACTTAAGATTAATAATACCAATAGTAATTACAATATTAATAAATATAAATATGTGCATTGATAAGAATAATAAATAATATATATGAATAATAATAATTAATTGTACTAGCTGGCAGACTAACTAATGATTAATTAATGATATGAACATGAGTATAATACTTATAATAATTATATTATTAAATTAAATACTTAATACAAATAAATATAACAATAATAATGCGTTCTTAATAAATATTATAATTAGTTAAAAAAATTATATAAAAAGAAAAAGCATTAGAATATAACAAAATACAATTTTCAATTTTCAAGAACATGTAAAAGCACACATTGACAGATGAAATGTAGAATTAACAAACGAATTGTAAATTATGACAAAAAAAGATGAAAAGCAATGAACAATTTTTGATGACAACAGGAAAGCATGAAAATGATTACACTTATTTGGTTAAATTTGATGTTTTTTTTTTAAGTTTTATTTTTTTAGAGATTACTTTAGGTTTAATTTTTATTTAGATGTTTTAGTTTAATTCAATTAAGTCATGAATATTTTGTCGACCAGTATTTATCAAAAACATTTTGAAGATCTTTTTAATGTAGGATAAGGAATTTATTTTTCTTATATGGATTTTATAGATTTCTGGCAGAAAATTGTATATTTTAGGAACTAAGAAGGTAAAACATCTTTGTCCTATAGTTTTTTTTAATAACGGGGTCCTAACAAATAATGACGATTTTTGACGAGTATCATACTTGTGATCAATTTCATGTAAAAAATAATTTGCTCTTTAACTGTTTTCATTAATTGAAAAAACAGTGTATTTTTAGTTTAATGCATATGCAAATAATTTCTCGTCCAAGGATAGTTTTACCAGTCCAGGGTAATTCTGATGTTTCTTCCAATTGCATACGTAACATGATGAATCACCAACGTATTGTTTTGAATATTATAAAAATAAATTCTTCTTTAACTAATCTGTTTTTTTTTTGTATTTCTTGACGCAGAGATGACGTTCACAGATAGCGTTGTATAATTTTATTTCACACGTACTAACTACATTTACTACAGTCCGAAGCACTTTGCTCTAGAATAGCCGCAAAATGTCAATGTCCCAGCTGCTTGCTGTTCCCACAGAGCTCAGTACTGTATATCTAGATTTGTTTTAATAAATGTAATTTTGTATGAATGTTAAACACTCCATATAATTTATTACAAATAGTTAGAATTAATGATATCGTACGCAAGGAAATATTAGTTGCATATCGCATACCTCAAGATACTGTCGTAGGTCCTATGTTGTTTAATTTTATTTTAAATAATTTGTCGTTTATATGCAGATGGAACTATTGTAAGTTTTTAAGACGACATAGCTATCCTGTAAAATGCAGAGAACTGAAATTAATTAAAATTATTAATGGAAACACATCTTATAAAAATTGTCAAATGGTTCAATTATAAAAATATGCCCTCTTCCTATAGAAACATAATTAAAGGTAACGTTCAGCAATTTCATATAAGTATTACAAATTATATCAAATATCTTGGAGTACAAATTGACTCTCATCTTAACTGGACTAAGCATATAAATAATGCGTTGCCTTTTACCAAAATTTAAATTCCTGCGATCAAATATGAATGTACATTTAAAAATAATTTATTTTGCACTCACAGAATCGTTATTAGTTTATGGGATCCTTTTATGAAAAGGTGTTATACCAACTTATGCAAAATTTAAGTCCTGCAAAAAATATTATGTAATAAAATAATCAGATCTTCTCATTGATATTAGAAAGTTTTTTATGTTCTCAGGCTTGCATAATATAATTACAAACATAAATACATGCCTACGGCGTTGTTCTAAAATTTCGTCTTCGTGCGATATGGCTATCATATCCACTCTTGTTGAACAAACGTACTATTTTTTAACACATCTACAAAACATAATTAATTTTCAAACCTTAATAAACACGACATACTGTTTTTGTAAAATTTATAAAATTTAAATTAATAATAATATTGTCATAATTAAGACGTAAAAAAAGTCAAAATTTCTTTTATTAATACATTATTGCTTTGATTTTTCAAACGAAATTCCTCTATAATTTATACCGAAAATATTTTCCTATATTTATCCCACCCAACATGTAATTTTAAAGTAAAATTAATTCACATAATGACGATTAATTAAAAAAAATGGAAGCTTCTCGCAAGAAAATAGCTATTCATTAAAATGAGAGAAATCCGTAAATTTAGATAATATGCAAATAAGAATTTATTATTCTCTTCTACGCACCCTTATGACAGTAAGTCACTGGTAGACCGGAAACACTTCTCGCCATATTCGTCTAGTTCACTGTTAAAATTAGATACCATCGCGATTCCGAGGTCGTTTAGGATTCCTCCTGCCTGACTTATATACAGGGTGTTTCCGAACTTGGCGTCCAAATTTGTAGGGGTGGTAGTTCGCATAATTTGAGAGCGATTGGCAAATTTTATTTTTCTAAAAAAATTATAATTAACAAAATAGAGCCATTATAAAAAAAAATCAAAGAGCAGGTCCTACCCTGAGCGCGTAGCGCAATAGTCCTCAAAAACAGATGTGGTTTGCAATTTTGTCGATTCTAAGCATAGCGCGCGCGAGTCGAGGCAATCCTATCGCTGTGCAGGACCGTACCTGTTTATAATTTTTAATTAATTTTTAATTATTTTTATTTTAAATATTTTGGAAAAATGAAATCTGCGAATCGGTCTCAAATTATGCGAACTACCACCCCTACAAATTTGGACGCCAAGTTCGGAAACACCCTGTATATTCAAAGGTTTTCACTATACCCTACACCAACAATAGAAAATAATGACAGTTTAGACCAAAATTGCGATTGTTATAATGTAGATTGTAGAAGTAGAGATTGGACAATATTTTATGCAATGATAAATATTGTGGGCGTAAATTCTCTCGTTATATATAACAATGCTGTAGATATTGATAAAAGAATGGACAGATGACAATTTATTATTGCTTTATTAAGGGAACTTAAATATTACAATTGAACTTAAGGTGTGTTAAGGCGTTTTATTGGCATTTGTAAATGTTTGCATTGTGCGACAGATTAAATCATCAAATAACTTTAAGGTATATATTACCCTAGATTTTTCTTTTATATTTATTTTATTTCCTTACATAATGAATAGAAATCAGTTGGAAAAAATAAGGATATTTTTCACCTTTTATTATTATTTTGTAAATTTTTATACACAATATTTGCTTTTACCCCATAATAATAGAGGATAACATTTTTATTCATTAATTTTTTATTTTATATTTTTCCTAAAGGTCTAAATAATTAATTGTACTAATAAATAAACATAAACCTGTCTTGTGTATTTATTAAATTGTACAGTTTTTTTACTCGCGGCTCACTATTGACTCAACATACTTTAAAAAGTTAACAAAACACCTTATAAGTTGTGGGTTAAGAATATAATCGTAGATATCTCAAAATTAATATTTAATATGTGTGACGTTACTTTAATATCGTTACAAAATAAATTATATTTTTGTCTAATAGTCTTGTTTTCCAATGTTGGCTTCATAGACATTATAGTTTTACATTGGCTAATATTTACATTTAAAGACCTTGGTGCAAGAGCCAGGCAAGTCCATTTTTCTTGGAGAAATGAAAAAAACTTTTTTATTCGGAAATAAGTCTACATAAACCAATGAATTGATTAATTTTATTTAAAACAGACTAAATGCGTTAGATTAGTAAGAAAAACAAATAACATTTTAGCAGATAACATATTTTAAACATTTTTTGATAATTTGGACTTATTTGACAAAAATATTTATTATTTGTAGAAAACAGCAGATTTTGTTGTTTAAATTAAGGAAGAATCAACTTTATAGCCCTCATTCTTATTAGACATTTCGGGTGGGTCGTCTTCAGGGTAATGTTTTGTAGACAAATCTCCAAAAACAGTTTTATAGTATTCCCGATAAGCTGCTGGGAGTATTTTTGCACCAAACTCTTGCAATCCTTTATTTTTTTTATCATTTATAATTTAGATATTTTTGTAGGCTGTTTCTTTTGGTAGTGTAAACTGACTTTGTGGGACTGTCTTGATAATAGAAAAAGACAAGAAAACAGTAAGCCCGGCAGAGCATTCTATAAAAATATTATTTTTTGTATATTTAAAAACTCTGTAAGTTTAGATTGCACACTTCTGCTTGTTAGTGCCCCTAAATCCTTTAAATAATGCCTTAAAATGGTCTGTATGATTGAGAATCATTTCTTGTCGAACGTTTACTACTCTGAAATGTTGAGATGTTTCTTGGACAAGTTTTATCCATTCTTCTGGAGTATATGTCATTTCCTGTCCTCTTTTGTTTTTTCGATAAGCCCAAAAGATCGGTCGCAGGGCAGAAAGCTATTTCCTGGCTCAGGATATTGATGGATCATTTGTGTAATATTAGTGAAATCTTTGTTGGTTAAGATGTACAAATATTTTACGAGTGTTTGATTTTTGTTTCAAGCAAAAGCATTGTCGGAGAATATATTTAATTCTGTAACTTCTGCGAGAAGGTAGGTATGTATATAATGCTGAAGAAAGCTTTATTGGAACCTTTTTTCCAGATGTTTCACCGGAATGTGGAAGTAGTAGTCTTTGCTGAAAAAATGCAAAATGTGTACTCCCACCGTTGCTTTTTATAGAATACATTCCCAGCCGGTATGTGTGGAAGTGGCAAATTTTGTTCGTACTCAAAACATAACGTCTCTACATTAGGATTTTCTTTGGTAAGTGCACATTTTTGTGTTTTATAAAATACTTCTGCCTTATGCATATGAAGAGTCTTCTCAGTTTGAAAAGCTACTTTATTTTCATTATTCGGTTTCCCAGCTATTAGGTTAACTAAGAAATCGCAGGTTTGGTACGTGTCTGACCGCGGTACGTTAGCTAATATTGTAGTTTAATGTAAAATGGCGGTAATAAAAGTTGTATGTGACCTACGGTTGACATTGTACGCCATTAACAAGGCGTTGCTAAATATCTACCTCATACATTTGCAGGTAAAGTATATATCTCTAGCATGGTATGTACTAACTGAATATGGGGACACGTATGGTTCTAAATTTAATATACGAATACATAAAAGCACTTAAGTGTCTAATTAAAAGCCTAATAAAATAATAAAATTTTAGCTTAACACTTTTACTTACCTTAAAAAATTAGAAACAGATTGTTGGGTTCCTTAACCGATCCTTAGACGTTTACAAGCTATCGGCTTTAATAAAATCAGCCCAGCTAAATATCAAATCAAATCAAATCAAATTTATTTGTTTAAATATTAAAGTACATTACCTAATAGTAACAAAATAGTTATACAGAAAAAAAAATTCATTAAAGACATCTGATTGAGCATGGAACCTAGGCATTTCTGTCTGTTTTGCTTCTGATCAATCAGATGACTCTATTTATGTACATATTTTTTTTAGAGACAGGTATTAAATTTTACATATAATTATTTATTACTTAACAAAAGATACAATATTTAAAAATTAGAACAAGGGACGAAGAAATTCGACAGAATAAACCGATAAATAAAAAGATAAATAAACAAGAGACAGTACCTTAGGAAAAGTAGACAAAAACTACGATGGTCCTTTTGGCTTTTAATATGTTTTTTATTTATAATATGTTATCATTAGATCGTAAATTTTTTTTTTGTTTGTTATTAAATATTTTTTTATTTCAATTTTAAACTTTTTTGTTTTGATTATTTGCCTGAGGTGTATCGGAATTATGTTAAAAAATTTTGGGCCAAAGAATGATAATGACCTTTGACTAAGTGATTTTTTGAAAAATTGTACAGGAATCTCCATATTAGCGACTGAGCGAGTTAAGCGGGTATTTTTTTGAGTAAAATTTTCAGCATTGGTATATAATCTCATTATACATTGATAAGCAAAGAGTAATTTGACGTTTAGTATGTTCGATTCATCGTATAATTTATTTGTAGAAAATAGTCTCTCTTTTTTTAGGATAATTTTTAAAATAATATTTTGTGTTGTCTCTACAATTTTAATAGTGGTGTTAAATGCTCCACCCCATGCTACTATGCAATACCTTAATATAGATTCCACTAGGGAGTTATAAAGTATCATTATATTTTTCTTTGAAAGAATGTCCCGGAGAACATAAAATTTGTGCATTAGGGCTCTCAGTCTATTACTAACATGGACAATATGCTCAGACCACCGTATGTATTGATCAAGTATTACACCTAGGTATTTAATTTGAGAAACTTTTTCTATCAAGGGGCAGTTACAATCGCTTTTTTGACAGTCACTACTATGCAATTTTATACAAAAGCTGTTAGGTTGATTAACGATGGTTGAACTAAAAGTAATGCATTTTGTTTTCAATACATTTAAAGTTAGTAGATTGTTATTTAACCATAAACTTATCTTTCTTAGGGCCATTTCTCCAGCGAGTTTAACCTCTTCCCATTCTTTTCCAGCGAAAATAATTACCGTATGATCCGCATAGCATATGATATTTCCAGATAAGTTATTAATTTGTGTAATATTGTTCATATAAACCAGAAACAGAATTGGGCCCAATACTGTTCCTTGTGGGACCCCCATCTTTACTACTGATTTAGAACTTCCGGTGTTGCCAATTTTTACGCTCTGGGTTCTATTAGATAAATAATCCCTCAGGAGCCTTAATGCTAAACCCCGTATGCCATAGTTATTTAGTTTGTCAAGTAAAATGTTATGGGAAACGGTATCAAATGCTTTGGCCAAATCAAGAAATACTGCAGCACATTTTAATGATTCATCTACAGTCTACAGCGTTAACCGTCTTTTCCAAAAAATCAACTACCGCATTTTCAGTGCTTGAGTTTTGTATAAAACCGTATTGACAATCTGTAATAACATTATGATTATGAAAAAAATTAATTAATCTACTTTTTACTGCATTTTCAAAAATTTTAGCGAAGTTGTTGATAACAAAAATTGGCCTATAATTTGTAAGCTCACTAGGGTCTCCGGATTTGTATACAGGTGTGACAATTGATTCCTTCCATTGACTTGGAATTTTTCCTGATTGAAAGCAAATATTAAGGATATGCGTTACAGGAAGAATAATATATTCATTTATATTTTTTATTGTAGTTGCTGTTAATTTATCTGGACCAGGTGCAGAGCTATTTTTTAATTTGCTTATTAAAATAGTTACTTCATTTTTTGTATATAGGTCTTATATAGGTCTTATATAGGTCTTGTTTGGCCCTATATGCGAGTTGATTAAATGAATAGAAGGGCCAAGTCGAAAAAGTATTTGATTGGCTGATTTTTGGACAAGTGAATCAGCAAGACGTTTACCTTTCGAAGTGGCGTTACCTTTGATCCATCTTAAGTTGACCACATTTTTGATGAATACTTCGGCCAAAGCTTCGTGACATTCTAGTAGTAACCCTAAATAAATTTGTGGTCTGTCCAGGGTGAGTAGTGCTTGTCTGCTATCTATATATATGAACATGTTTTTTCCATTGATATTATTTCTGTTGATTTCTTTTTTAGCTTTGAGAATCCCACTGGCACTACTGCTACGAAGCCCATTTTATGTTTAGATTTAAGGATTTCACCAGATCCTACATCAGGTTCTATACCACCCATGCGGAGGTGTGTCACTATAATCAAAGCAACCTCTTTGATGTAAATATCAAGGGGAGTGAGACTAAGAATGACTTTCATAACTCTGATCTGATCTGAACTTGTTCTAATTTGCGGATAGCTGTTAATTTTTTAGGACAGTGTAATCCATCCTTCCAGGTTTGTATATAAAGACTATCTTCACCTCTCTTTATTTTTTTAAGGATATACCTCAGAGCAAACGAGAATCTGAATATACTTACCAGGTGAGGTATGTTCTTTCAGACCCCGTCGGTCCTGGCGATTTAAAGGGAGAGAAGCTAGATATTGCCCATCTAATTTTGTCATTGTCCACGTGTTTGGTCTTCGATTTCTTCGCAGTAGGATCTACATGCATCTCTGTTTCTGTATAACGATATTCCAGTCCTCTTTGAGTTTTGTAGTTCTTGCTTTGTTAAAAGATTTCTTGGCCATCTTCCTGAGGTGATCCACGTCGTGACACTATCATGCGGTAGTCATCTGATCGTGTTGGACCAGACTCAGGGGGCAGGATTTCTTATAGGCACTGTTTATTTTGCTTTGGATAGTTTTCCAATACTTTTCCAAAGCATTGTTATTGTTTGGTGTTTCGGCCTTCACCTCTCTCAAAGTCTCTTGGAGAAGGTGAGCAAAGGTTACTGTGTCCGCCTTCTTAAGGTTTCGAGATAAAATGGAGGTTAGCAACATCAAGTTTGTTTTAATTGTTAACCAGCGGTGACTTCAGTTCGAAATGTCATCAGACACTTGCTAGTTTAGAATTTATTTATAGATACCAATTGTGGATAGTGATATCTATTAGTGTTTGACTGCGAGAGTTTAAAAATGTTAGTGTACTACCTTTATATAAAATACCAAGATTTTTGGTAAATATATAATCATAATGTGACTTGATTCTAGCGTGGTTATCCTTACTGCCCTAACTAAAGTGATGAGCATTTAAGTCTAAATCTATTACCAGCTTATACTTCTGGTTTAGGCAGTATTCAATCAGATCCTCCAAATCTTTGCTGCGTAATGGCGTGGTTGCGTCGAGGGAAGATATGCAGATGCCGGAATCAACGTTTTCTTTTGCCTCTTGATGGCATATTCCATTCTAACCGCAGTTAAATCGGAGGTGGACTTAATATTTCTTAGGAATGTAAATAACCCACTTTTTCAAAATCTAAATAACTTTAACAAACAATATAAACACTACAATAAGTCGTTGAGAATAAACTAATATTATTTTATTATTGTCAATAAAAGTATTAAAAGTTAATCATTAGCAACTAACAATACCAGAAAGTATTCATATTCATATTAATAATAAGAATATTTTTCCTAATTCACCCCCTTGCGAGTAAATTTCAACCCCTGAAGCCGACTGAAAGACCTATGTATGGGAAGGGACGGTTATTATTCATATTTTCCATGGAGCTTAGAGGCGACTTAAGATAATTTATGGTGCCATTAAACTTACAGGTGAGGAAGACCCATAAAACCCTACTTACCATAATCGCCTAGATAACAGTAATTTTTTATCAAAACTCAAATTTATAAATATTCAAAATTAAAAAAAAAAATATTATATATAACACGTTACAAAATGCCATTTTATGTAACTCGTTCATGTTGCGAGACCTCGTTCTGCTCGTCCCGCAAATATTTACACTCCTTACAGAAAATAAGGCATTTCGCAACTGGTTTCATAAATAGCTATTAGAGCACATGTTTATATAAACTTTAGGTCATATTATCTCCTTAAATATTGACATGACATTTAGGCGTACCTTGTATTAGACAATTACATTTTATTCACATGAGATAAAATAACACTTTTAAAATATACTATGGTATTTCGGTTTTGGATCATGACACTACAACGTTCTGAAAAGCGTGTTAACATCATTTCATTCCATTTTATCTGGATTGGAACTCTTTTAGCATTCCTGGAACGTTTTATTTGTGACAAAATGCCTTCGTATGCACTCTCGCTACATCGCATCCAGAGAAATTGTAAATAAAATAAAAGAAAAGAAAACACGCAGCCACCGCAAAATTTTCTTGTAATATATTTTCGTCGAGAAATGTAGGTTTCGTTTTATTTACCGGTTTGGATGTCCTTAATTGGACAGCTTAGATTGGTTTTAGGATAGTAACTGTTTTAATTGTAAAATAAGTGTATTTCAAAATGTCTTTACTAAATTATGAAATTTTTCTTTAATCTCCCAAGGTTATAAACAAAATGATGAAAAGTTAAAAATATCGTTTCTGACTCTAGAAATGGCTCTACCTGTCAAATAAAATTTAGTCCACAATTTATTATAATTACAATCTGTCGCCGTCAAAAGAGACTGCTAACACAATAACATATTACGCAAGAGATCTTCATGATTCTATACGAAGAGCGTTGCCAAACAGTAGAATATAAAATTATTTAGCGTCAGCGTATAGTCTTTAAAATATTGTATAAAATTAGGACATAATGGGTGTGTTGAATAAAAATAGGTAAATATTTATAATCATTTACTTGTGAATAAAGCATTACCTTAAAAGTTTTGACGAAGTCGCTAAATTTTATTTTTAATTAATTTTAAAAATGTATATTACAATTAATTCCCGCCTTAGAACATGTAGGAGTTTCTGTTTCCCAGGAATTACCGTTTTTCAATCATTGCGAGTACCCTCGTAGATTAAATATTCTTATATTTGCTGAAATCTGAATGGACATTTTGTAGAGTCGATTTGATACCGATTATCTACCTTTTATTTGTCAAGGTATAAGAAGGACATTTTTATATATCTAAATTGTAAAAAGTCAGCTGTAGTGGTGGTATCCCCCACTCGGGCTTACTGGTCTTCAATCTTGCTTTGCCGAAAAGCATAAATTAAATGACATCTGAGAATTACGCCCTCTTCTTGCTTGCCGGCCGCCGTAAGCTCTACTCACTTGATTGCCGACAGCCGAAAACTATTCGCCCTTAGATAGTGCCTAGTTAATGCTCCGTAAGTGTCGTGATTTCGAAAAAGTTAATTGATTAACCCCGTTTATCTGCTAAGGTAGAAACCGTATTATTTTTTTTTATATTGGTTTTTTTTATAATTAGTTGGGACACCCGTGTAACAAGTGAAAAATTTTGATTCATATCCAGGATATTTTATTTCATCCCTCAGTGGGAAACCGTTGGCAATTTTTTTATTTGAGGCTGGACATAGGCTAGACTCTGAGTGCTCTCTTTGTCAACGACTATATCCAATTTCTTTTAAAAACCACCCAGTTAACATCGAAGTGAGAGGTTCGACCTGTCTCAATTTTTTTTACTATTATTTTATTGTTTTATTTTCTTTTTTCGGTGGTTCGATCCGTTCTCGGATTATAGTGCTCTCTTTCTATCTCCTGATGACGTTGTCTTATTTCCCAAAAAGACGTTTAAATTAATTTCCGCGCCTCACTTTGTGTAAAATTCCTTTTCTTTTAATTTTTTATTCAGCCGTATTTGAATCATTCCGTTTCCCCATCCACAATTAGTTATTAAATGAAGCCAGACGACTTTTGTAAAATTAAATTAACACACACGCACTTGATCGACTCTAGGCAGAATTCAAAATATTATTTTCTACGATCGTCGTATCCGCCGTTGAAAACACCGCGTAAATAACCATATTTATCACTAGACGAAAATTTTCGCTTCCCATCGCTTTGTTATTAAGATACGAGGGGGTTCCGACAACTTTGATAACATTTATTTGTTTGCATTTGATTACCGTCATATTTAAATTGTTTTCAAGTGTATTAATTTTTTTTATAACTGGTTCTTAACCGTTCTATTTCAGGGTACAGTAGGGTACGAGGTGTAAAGGAGATAAGTGTTTTATTTTTATTTATTCTAGTGTGGTGGCTAGCAGTGATCGCCTTGAATTATTTTTACCTCCACTGAGTTTACCTTGAGTACACTCTGGTGTACCACAGTGTCGCAGAGCAAACTGCGATATCAAAACTGGCGCCTGAGCAACTCCTATTCGGGAATCACCTTCATAGCGCCACACAGACTCGCTGATTCACTGTAGGTGAACCAGAAGCCTGTCACAAAGTAGTAGCAAACACTTGTTAGGTGAATAAAACTAAGGCAATTCTTACAAAAGTTTACTTGTACAAACTGAAGTTTTTACTTAACTTGTTTATTTTTATTTACATTCAAACGCCGCACATTGCGAACACTAATGTATATATACCACCAAGTATTACACGCGTGTTTAAAAGGTTGCTTATTTAGTTTTCTGATTGAGAGCGATTTAAGTAGTTACTTACGATGTCATCCAGTGACAAATACACTGAAAAACAAAAAAATATTTCAGAACAATGGTTGCGGCAAAGAAAATCGCGTGGAAAGAAATGCTTGAAAACAAAGATTAATGTTTAAAATACACAGGAAAATGTATAACTATTGATTAGTTAAAAAAGTTACTTAATAATATGAAAAGCACAGTTAAGAAAAAAACTGATTTATCTGCCACAGGAAATAAACCAATTAAGATACTGCATTAGGAAAAACAATTTCTAGAAATGTTAAACGCCGAAGAAAACCCTGTTTTCGCTAAAATTCCTAGAGCTGTCGCATTTGCTACAGACACCAGAAAATCTGGTATTTTATCAGTATGGCAAAATTAAAGCGAAACTACTATTATAAACGGAAGTTTAGTCAAGACGAATACTACAACACGCCAGAGAGAACATGAAGTAGCTAATTCTACCACAAGTTCCAATGGTAATATTTCCAAAAAACAGAGGTTTTTAGCTGTTAAAACAGAGAAAACGAAAAACCTATCAACTTCGAAGCTGCAACGCTTAGTGTTACTGGAACAGCTTAAACTGACAAGGCTTTAATTTGAAAAGGAGGAAGTAAAACTAAAAGGTTTACACCAGCAACAAGTTACAGACTTAAATGTTGATTATGTCAATAAGGAATTTAATATTTAAGATTATATTACGCCAAATTAAACCGTGAAAAAAATTAACTAATATTTCGAAGTTCCATGTCATAAAAAATAATAAAAATATATACAGAAATATGTTTTGCTATTTAAGAATATGTTGTAAATGCAGCAGGTATTAAAAAAATTTAAAATTAACTTAAAATGTTTTATTCATTTATACTGTTTCAAAGTAACTGTAACTGATTGAGTGTTTCAAATATTTTTGAGTGTTTTTCTTCACCAAGACGTCGAATATCCTCTTGCCCATGAATTTCTTCTCCTGCTTCTTCGTTTTAAATAATTTAATTTTTATCTTCAAAACCAACTCCGTCATATAGGTGCTTAGCAATGTTGTGCAGAACAGCACAACATTCTATTATTTGCGGTATTTTTCTGAGAGTGATTCTTAGCCATATTTGCAAGTATTGGAAAACTCTGTTTCAACTGACCAAACAAACGTTCTATGACTACTCTTTTCGTCGAATGTAATGTGTTGTATCGCTATTCCGATTCATTTTGAGGTTGCCTAAATGGCGTTAAGAGCCACGGTAAAATAACATATCCACTGTCCACCAGCAAACAAGCACTCCCGTTAAATCTTGCAAGCGTTTGCTGAACTGAACTCTGTCGCCAAATCCTACTATCGTGTACACTGTCAGGCCATTGGGCATCAACATTTGTTATTCTTTCCTTTGCATCACATGTCATCTGAAAATTTAACGTAGGAGATTTTTTTCTATTTATATAGTCATCCCCAAACTGTGCAGGCTTTTTAAAAACTATGTGGGTACAATCAAGTGCACCAATTACTGTAGGAATTCTGTCTGCCATATTGTCTTTGCCTCATTTAAATCCAGTTCAGATGAAGGAAAAACTATCTATTGATCTGCCTTCTTCATAATTTTTTTTGCAACATAGTCCAAAGTCTTACAAACAGTTGTTCTGTCAAGACCAGAGTCATTTGCAACACCGTTTTGGAAGCCACTTATATACCGGATAAATATTTACATTTGCTTTCTTGGAGCGAGAGCACCGCCTTGAGTTTCGTTACTGTTTGGTAGAAAATAGTCCGTAATGAAATCGACATTTTTAATTTCAAATCTTAGAAGACGTTTTACGCTGTTTGGGCTTACATCTGTATGGCCGCGGTATTGTTTAACATTGCGAATATTCATTAATGCTGCCATAATTTAAACACTTATACGGTATTAAATTTACTATAAGTTAATTTTATATCAACCTTGCAAAAATTAGAGTATTTACTTCATAAGAAAAGTATTTGTTTGCTTCTATTCACTCCAGAAAAAGTAAATACCTATTATTTTGAGGCACTACTTGCTAAAACAGTAATAACTCGAGTTTTTGCTTCGTGAGCGTAAGTAAAGCCGTTTATTATTCACCTACTAGCAAGTATTCCCTCAAAAATTAGCAAGTAAAAGCCAATGCTTGCTTTTATTCACCTCACCCAATATAATCTATGTGGTTTGGCCAAATAGGTTAGAAAAGGGTTTGGCAAATGGACTTCGCGCAGTCAAAAAATAAAAATAAAAAAACTGACTGTAGAATACGTTTGCGCGCTATGGTTAGGTACTATTTAACAAAAAATTAATATTAAATAATTTCAATGAAAACTATCGGTAATTTTAAAGGTGAGAAGAGAAAGGAAACAATAGACAGAAAAAGAAAGAACGTAAACAAAAGCTTAAAAAATGCAACCTATAAACGATTCAATGTACACCTCAGGTATACATTTTTGAAATCAAATAGTAGAGGAGAAAAGAAAATGTGATAGTACACAGACAAGGTGCAAGATGTAAAAAAGTGACAAACAAAATGTAAAATTTTATGACATATAATTTTAGGAAGGGTAAAATAAATAATGTAATATTAAATAATTGTATTATCTATTAAAACTAATTTACAATAAATTTATTGAATAAACAACATTTTAATAAAACAACTAAAACTTAATTTTCTGTAAACTTGGGTAGGTAGGAACCATCCATATAATCTGAAACAGAAAATTTTCAAAGCAGTACCTTAACTTCATATCATTTTGCATCTCATTTTTCTTTTAGACACTGTCACAGTTTTATACTATCATTATAATATTTTATAATTAATAATGCTAGTACCTTCATATTTCTTAATTAGATGTAGTACTTTTAAAAAAACAGATGCCTGCAGGATTAAGCTTTGAGGTCCTTCCTTGATTCGCAAATTTTACTTTGCTGTTTTCTAATTATAAAATAAAGTTACTTCTACCTTGAAGTTAACTATTCATTGGTTTGATTTAGAAATCCAATATCTAATCGGTATTTTTTAGGCAATCATTCTATTTCATTTTATAAAATTTTGATCGAATGTAACTTTCTTTTCACTGGTAATTTGTTTGATGGCATGGTTACAATATTACTTATTATTACTCTTTAGTGTTAATTTATATGGGATTAATTTTGAGTTATTGTTATACCAATATTTAGGGTGTTTCATTAAAAAAAAACATAAGTAGTGGTCATGGAGGAGAGAGCGTAAAAGTTACAGCGAGTATACACGAGCAGAATTGCCCCTTTATATTAGTTGCGACTCATTTTTGTATTTTTTTATAGAAGCCTCACCTTTAAATTATTTGGAGTGGATAATTTTCATTGAAAACTTCTGTACAGGGCAAAGTGCTAATAAAATGACGTTGTACCCATTTGTTGTCAACTACAATAAATCTGCATGCTGGCTCCCGAGCAAGGAGGTGCCAATCTACTTAGGAGGATGTAAAATGGGTCTATTAAGGCCTAAGTGCCGTGGGTAAACCCGCCATCCACACGTTACATATATAGATGTTCAACGTAAAGAAACTGTTGCAATTAAAACATATGATTCTCTTACAAAGAATACAGTTGTTGAATGTAGTTTATTCGCCTGTTTAAAACAAGGTTATCGTTTCTTAGGAGGTTCACCGGATGGATCGGTAGATAATGATAAAATTATTGAAGAAAAGTGTTTTTAATCAGCTCGAGAACTTGCACCATTAAATGCACCAAAACATGTTAAATATTTTTGTTCTACTTTAAGTGCTGATGGCAAAAAATTGTCCCTTGACTAAATGTTAAGCAATTATTTATTTTTTTTTGTAGGATCATAAACATTTTTAAAAGGTATACTTATTTAGTAAATTCAGTTATAATAGAAATAGTTAATTTTTTAGAGTAAAAAAATATATAAAATACCTACTTAAGGTTTGTTCCAACACAATAGCAAATCGGTTTACGTACTGTCGGGATTCTGCGCAGTCTTGATTTGGTGTTCTAACAAACTTCGGACTCAAAACTGTACAAAAATCCAACACACTTAAACCTAATCATAAACCAGTTTTTGTATTGTCAAATCAGTTCCTGGGTGTGACTATGAACGAATTGTCAAGACATTCGCAAAACGAAAGTGAGCTGATATAATTTTGTTATCAAGAAGCAATCAAGAGGGCCAGATGAGTAATAAAACAGATTTAGATATAGAGATTGTTGAGGCTCTGGTAAGTGTACATGTTATTTTTCATTATGTATTATATATTTTTTAGCTACTTATTTATTATTTAAATTTTTAGATAGATAATGAATATGAAGATTTCATATCTACCTCTTTATCACATTATAAAACAGATGATTCAGCGTCTTCTTTTGAAGAAAGGTTATTAAAGAAAAGGAGGAAGTATCACAAAATTTCAAATTTTTTAGAGACAGTAGGCAGATACAATGATTTTGAATTTAAACACCATTTTCGAGTGAAGCGTGGAACTGCCAACTTTTTAATAGGTAGGTAAAGTTGATGATTGCAATTTTTTGCATAACAATAAGTTATAATTAGTTATTTAATGTTTTTAGGCAAAATACAACAGCAGAGCTGATGGAGACCGTGGCGTATGGTCGTGAAAAAATTAGTCCTGAGAAGGCCATATTGTTAACACTTTGGTACTTGGCCAATTCTGAAACATTTAGGCAAATTTCAGATCGTTGTAATATTACCAAAAGTGCTGCACACGTAACCATTAAGAAAGTGGCCACATATTTTGCTCTTAATGTTGGTAAATATATAAAATTGCCTTTGACAAACGATGCTGTTGCAACAGAATTGGAATTTCGCAGAAAAGCTGGTATTCCAGGGGTGTTAGGTGCCATTGATGGCACTCATATTAGAATAAAAAACCCATTGATGATCTAGGTGCATATTTTAACAGAAAAAAATACCAAAGTATTATTTTACAAGTAGTGTGATGATAAAAAACGATTTGTGGATATTTTTTGTTGTGAAGCAGGTTCTCAACATGATAGTAGAATACTGCGAAAGTCATCATTGTATGAAAAGGGACAAAATGGTCAATTAAACACTGGTGATTACTTTTTTCTAAGAGATTCAGCATACCCACGTCTATCATGGTTAATTCCACCTTTTAAAGATGATAATAACTTATCACCAAATCATCATAGTTTTAACAAAAGACATTCACGTACTCGAGTGATTGTAGAAAATTCTATTGGCCTTTTAAAAACCCGCTTTGGGAGATTACTTAATGGTTTTTCCAACACAGACATTAAATATATTGTTGTTTGTGTAGTGTGTGCCTGCATATATTTTACAACATTTGCATATGAGGAAAATGAACTCTGTGATGCTGAAGAAACAAATGATTTTGTTAATGCAAATGTTCCTCAGGTAGATAACAGAAGAAATTTGTTGTTTGGAAGAATGTTTCCAGAGCAGTAATTTTTAATTTTATCTATATAGAATTACACCACTCTGTCTGTTTTATGTATAAAACACATAATGTGATCAAATTTTATTAAATATGAGTATGTATATTAACTTTGTTTTTGTTCTTTTATTCTTAATCTGCTGTAAAAAACAAATTAAAATTAGTTATTAAATAAACTACTGAACTAAACAAATACCTTTATTTGTTAATATACCAAAAAATGACAATACTTATTTACCCTTTCTCTTCAATTCAACCAGATCCTCTAAAGCTTTGGCCTTCCTTGCTTCTATTATATTCCTTTCACTCAATAGTTCAAACTTTCTTTGCCTCTCTTGTCTACGTTCTAACAAGTCTTCTTCTTTGTTTTTCAAATACCTTTTTTTAATTAATAAATACTGTAGTGTAAAGGTGTTTTGCTTCCTTAATTGTCGTACTGGAACTTTAATAATAATTCATATTACATATTTATATAATTTAAATAAAGCTTGATACTATATAATTCCTGGTTCAAATTTTTTATTATGATAAATGACAGTGTATAAAAATTCTCACATTATTTGTATTCTTCAAAACAAAACAAAGTACTAGCTGTAAGTGTAATGGAATATCTGAAACGACCTACATGATGGTAATGATGCGCATCCATCAGTTTGAATAGATTGATCATCTGAAATAGATTGTGATTCTTGTGGAGGCTCTTCTGAAATGTAAAAAAAAACAATGCAATACAATATAATAATACAATACATACTATAAGATTACAGAATTACTCATTCACTACATCACTAAAGAAAAGTAGGGACTACTTAAAACAGCAACAAAAAAGAATTACAATATAAAAACAGTAAATAACATCACATATAAAAAAAAGCAAAATTTTTAAATAGCTGTATAAAGGTTAATGTGTTTTGCGAAATTTATAACATTTTAAAAATTTTGGGGAGACCCAAGAATATCCTTAATGTCAGAATTTATACCATGTTTAAAACAGTTAAAATAAGTTAATAATGAAATACCTGAAAATCTAATCACTGATTCCGAAATGCTACCACTGTCAAAACTATGAGGGCTGCAATTACTAACTTTGTCACCTAAAATATTATCAATTTTCTCAAAAACGTTGAACCTGGAAGGCGTTCCTCCCGATTTATTATGGATATCTTTTGCTTTGTTATATGATTGGACCAGATTAGACCATTTCTTTTTTATATCTGCAATTGTTAAAGAAACATTTGCACTCAGCAAGTCATTTAAAATATTTTCCCATCCTTTCTTTTTTATTTTTGGGTGATTATATTTAATTTCTTCATAATGACACAGAATCGATGAGGATCACTATATCTGTATGAGCTCATATGTGGTTTTTTTTTGTTAGGAATTTCATTATTCTCATCTTGCGAAAGCATAGTCATCTGAAATAAATAATCAAAGTTTAAAAAGTTTTAAATATTCATATTTCATAATACTTACTCTGCACTCTTAAGGCCTCTTCTTCAGTTACCTCCACTTCGTACACAGAATTTGTGGTAACATCTGTAAGCTCCACAAACATTTTTATATTTAAATAGAACTTTTGATTCTTAGGTACCCTTTATACGAAATTGTAGAAAGTTAGGTTATAGTCGGTTCTATCGAGACAAATTCTTAAAACACAAAACAGTCAAAACACATTACAGACACCATGAAACACTTATTTTCTGAAACTCAGATCTAAATCTAAGACTAAGGTTAAAATTCGGTAACCTTACCGGCGGTGCGGGGGGAAGTAAGATTCTGACTAACCACTAGACTAACTTTGAAGCAAAGAACGTTTAACTTAGAACAAAATCTAAAAGTTAGGTCAGTATAGTGGTAGAAAGAAAGCCTCTGTTTTGTCTTTTTATGTATCCAGTAGTGAGTTTAGCGTTGCTATGGTCTCTTCCATTAATTTTTTTTTGTTTTTAAACCAAATATATATCATATTACAAAATGGCGCCCAACGTGTAATATGATCTTGTTATTTTATCTATTTTTATAGTGTATTAAGCCTTATGATTTTGGGCAGTGGGTCAGGTTATTAAACAACTCGTATTATTTTGAAAAAGAATATTGAGCGCCACTATATTTAAAACTTTTTAAACTTGGCAATCGATTAGTGATGAAAATATAGAAAATCACTAACCATTAAGATATTATAATTAAATAAGGTTTTAAATAAGGCAGCGACAAATTCTAATTCACAGAGACTTACTTATTCAAATTTAAATGATTTATTACAGACTTATCTGTGGTAAAACAGGTATTTTAGGAGTGACTGTAGAGGCCTTCTTAAAGGGGATTCGTATATGCTTGGATCACCAACTGTTAAATCTACATAGGTAAAGTTAAATCTCGTAAACTTCTTTGGATGGCTCGAACTAAACCTCTTGATATATTTGAAACAACTTCTGTAGCTGGAACTAAACTTATAAGTTTCAATACTTTTATACATGCAGTTTGAATGTTCTTCCAAACAATCTTTTTCGATAAAACTTTTACAAAACTTCTACAGAACCATCTAGATACAGCCAGGCTACAAGGAAAAAGGTAAAAATATCAAGAGAGGTACTAGGAAGTTTACATAGGAAACAGATAAGATGCTTTTTACTAATAAATGCACAATTTAATACTATTAGTGAATAGCTTCACAGAGACCAAAATTAATATGAAAAGGAAAAATCTTATTCTACATATTTAAACATAGTAAAGCTTATTATCTCTTTCCTAACAAAATAATATTAAAACCATACAAAACGTTTTATCATGTGTTATCCAATGTGTTGAGGTTATGTTTAAAATTTGACATTTTAATTAGAAATTCTTGTACAAAATATATATTTTCAACAATATATTGGTAGGAAACTTACCTTTTTAAAATCAGACGGTCATTAAAAATATTAAAGACAATTAGTACATCGGATGTCCAAGATAAAAGATAATTTTCAAATCAACCTATTCGTTGACAGAGACGAATCGAAATGACAATCCAAGTTTTGACACAAGGTATAAACGACAAATGACGTTAGGGTAGAGATGTTTGCGTCAAAATATCGAAAACAGTTCCAACCGTTACAATGTCAACCGTTACAATGTTTGGGTCTTAATACCGAAAACGGTTCCAACCGTTACAGGTTACATTAGAAATAATTTAATATGGTGGTTAAGTATTCTTAAATTTTCTAATTTTCGCGCAATTTACTTAATTTTTTTTTTTTTATAAGAACCTTCTCCTGACAATAACAAACACAACAACAAAAAAGCATTAGCGAAATTGGTCCAGCCGTTCACGCGTGATGCCCTAACCAAGGAAAATATGGATTAATTCTTGTATATATTTTTAAATTTTCTAATTTTCCGCGCAATTTTCTTAATTTTTTCTTTCATAAAAACCTCTTTCTGACAATAACAAACACAACAACAAAAGAATTAGCAACATCGGGCCAGCCGTTCACGCGTGATGCCGTGACCAAGGGAAATAGGGATTCATTTTTATATATAGGGGAAAAAGAAAAGAGCTGTTTTTAGGGTTTTCCCGAAAGTTATTCGAATTTTTCTCGCAGAAAAAACCATCCTTGGATTTCAGCATACATTAAAAAAAAGAATTGGTAAAATTGATCCAGGAGTTGATGAGTTATGCGCTTACCAACACATTTTGCGATTCATTTTTATATTATAGATTATTTTAGCATACAATTCCTTTTAAATTTACTTATCCAGCGATACCAACATGTTAGTCAATAACACATATACAGGTCAAAATACCCTGTATGTTATACCACCAATTAATTAATACCGGTTATTCCATATAAGAAATTGAGAAAATCATAACCTCGCGTTTTGATACACCCGATATACAACATAGCAAATTAATGAAGTCAATTAAAATTTTTTTACGATGTGAAAACAATCAAATATGTATAGCTACCTGCATGGTGTTTTGCTTTAAAAAAGTATTAGTTACGTCGGCACCTCGTTGATTGAATCCTGTATATTGAAGAATAATTGAGGCTATGAGTGCAATAGTGGACTAACCCACAAAACTACATTTTCTGTCTTGATACTGTTTCTAACACCTAATGTGATAATTTTTCGAATGCATAGTGGACCGAACAACCTTTTACATTTTTCCAATAGATGACAGCACATACACAGTTTTGGTGTTTTAAGATTTGTCTGTCAAATCAGAAGCAGAGTAGACTAAGTGCACTTGGTCTACTTTGCTTCTGAACAATTGCGTTTTAGTTGACGATTTTGGCGTGTAAACAACTGTTTTCATTTAGTGCTCTAAAATTGTGCAAAAATTAAACAACCAGGGTACCAACATAATGGAACGTAAGTACTTTCGAGTCTTTCAAGTGGCCTAAATATCTTATTTGAAAATTAACGTAAAAAAAGTTGAAATTAAATTTAAGGTTAAGTTATGGATTTTATTTGATTTTGGTTTGAGAAATTCAGAAAGTTGATGATTGATTTTTTCATTTTTCCAGATATGTTAGACTCAGATCAGTCCAATCCTTATGAAGATTCAGGATCAGAATTTGTTCATCAAAAGAAAAAGGTGAAGTAAATAAGACAATAGGAACAAGTAGCGAGGAAATACAAGAGGAAGAAAAAAAGGAATTTAAGCCAAAAAAGCGTATTCGTCATGAGCAGAATTAATAAAATAATAAATAAATAAAACCTTTTCTACCTTTTACTTGTGCCTGTAAAAATAAATTTCATGTTTTACTACCTGAAGAACGACAAAGGTAACTGCACACTAATTTTTATGCTTTACAAAGTTTTGATCTACAAACTTCTTATCTATTTTCATTAGTTAAGGTTGTAAACAAACTACGAAAGTATACTGAGAACGAAAACTCTAAGAGAGATAAAACAAGAATTTACTACATACCTGATGCCACTGAAGAAGAAAGAAAGGTCTGCAAATAATTTTCTCAAGCTGTGTTTCAATTTTCAACTAGAAGACTGGATAAGCTACTAAGAAATAAATCAATCGGTTTACCATCTCTATGCGATAAAAGGGGAAAATATCCATCAGCCAATAAAACAAGGGAGGTACAGAAAAATGAAGTTAAAGAGTTCCCAAGTTACGAATCTCATTACGGTAGACCGAAAAGCAGATTTGAGTCTTGGCAAAATGTACAGTCTGTACAAAAATGAATCAAACAGCCCTGTTTCTTATTTTGCTTTTAGAATAATCTTCAATAAGGAGTTTAATTTAAATTTCCATCCCCCTATTCAGATTCATGCAAGAAATGTGATCTTTTCAATATCAAAATTAAATCAACAGTTGATAAAGTAAAAAAAAGGGAACTTGAAGTTGAACGTGAATTTCACCAAAGAAAGGCCAAAAGAGCAAGGAATGGCTTGAAAGAAGACACTGATTTATCAAAAGAAGACGTTACAGTTACAGTTATATGCTTTGACCTTATGAAAACCTTGCCAACACCTGTTTTAACAACAGGGATCTGTTATTTTAAGAGGCAGCTCTGGACTTACTGCTTTTTAGTTCATAACATGGCAAATAATGATTCATACATGTTTGTATGGAATAAATCGAGAGGTTCTCAAGAGGTTGGATCTTGTCTCCTATATTACATTAAAAATTTTGTCACTACAAAAAAAATTATCATGTATTCTGACCAATGTGGAGGGAAAATTTCCAAAGATAAAGTTTAAGTGGAATGGCTGAAAATTCAATGGCTACGCTTTCAGAATCACTGCCCATTTCATATTCAGTTTTAGTACTCTAATAACAACGATGTTCTCTTTGAAACTGTTGATATAAGTAAGCGAAAGTCAGTATTACAGGATCCAAAACTTGCCTTATTATACCCTAACGGTAATGTCATTAACGATGCCAAAAAAAAAAAAGAATTTATTCCCCCAGTGTATCATGGTTTTTATGAAAATCTTCGGTCTGCAGCAAAAGGAACTGGTGGAGAAATGCCAGATTATCCTGAAGAAGAAGAAGAAGAAGAAGAAGAAGAAGAAGACTAAAACTTTTTCACTTGTTTTGATGTGTTTAGTCTATTATTTTTGTATGTGAAAGATTATTATTTTCTCAGAAATTTTTCCGATTGATTTATTTGTACCAAACCTTTTGAATAATAATAAAATATCTTTAATGAAAATTGCCTAACCTTAATAAATTCATTTACTTGCTTAGAGAAAAAATGGACTAACTCACATTTAACTAATAACAAAACCATTTTTTTTCAATGTTAAGTGTGTTTTATGAAGTTATACTGATTTATATTATAAAAAAAACACCGTAAAACATATTTAAAATATTTCTTATATGAATCGAAAAGTTTAAACATTTTTTAAATTGAATTTTTAGCATTAAGGCCATTTGGGGTTAGTCCACTATTGCACTCATAGCCTCAATTGTTAAATAAAATAATATTAATAATAAAACAGCTGTCGATCAATTACGCACTGATGGGACACCCTGTATTCCTTTAAATGTGTTATTGGCTAACATGTTGGTATTGTTAGGTAGGCAAATTTATAATAAATTTTATGCTAAAGGGTGTTGCATTTGAAAAAATTGAGTAAATGGAACTTAAAAATACATTTATTTAAAACATGGTCCAAAACACTCTGTATAAAATATTCCAATCCTATCACCACTATTCGATATAAGTCTATATTTTAAACAATTTTTAAATCATTGTAAACCTACTTAAATTATGATAATTTAATTTATAGTCTGCATCATTCTCTAATTTTTAAAAAAAAATTAATTACTTATCAACCTTGTAATGATTTTAAAAACAATTCTAGGATTGAACATAGTTTTACCAAACCATTCTAAAAATAAAATAATATAAAAATAAAAAATTAAAAAATATACAATTTTATTTACCAGGCAAAAATACAACACCCTGTATATCCAAAAATATTTATAAAATATGTATTTTTTAAATCTATATAACTTTTATTTAAAACTTCTCTAACACAAATTGAAATATTGAACAATTACGCACTAATGGGACATCTTGTATAAAAATATTGTCCAAAAAGGAATTTTTATGATTAATATATCAAATACTAAGGCTTACATTTTAAAAATTAAGACTCCCTTTTAAAACAACCCCCTTACATAGAGTAAAACAGAAAGTATTTTCGAAAAATTCGCTATTTTGATACGTTTGCTTCCGGCATTCATATATACGCACCAACTTGACATTTGCAATAAATAACGCTGAATTTGATCTACGGTCACTCCACATCTGGATGTGTGATGGATGCGATAAAAAAATGTAAAAAAAATAAACAGAACTCGTAAAGTAAACTGCGGTGCTTTTTTGTTGCGAAAATATAGGAATTTCTTAAAAGGGTCTGAAAAAGGTCTAGGTAATAAGTTATATTTTCACAGAAAAAATTATCTTAAAATGATTATAATTTTTTCTACAATTTTTGAGTAAAAGAAAAAAAATCACTTCAAAAATTTGTTTTATAGCATTCTATACAATATTTAAAATAAGTGTCAACTTAGGACACACCTTATAAGTGTCGTTTAAATTATTTTTTATATATGGTAACGCGGACCAACATTGACATTGGTATAACATTGACACAATTTCTAAATCCAATCGAAAATGTGACTGCATTGGTAGCCAGACCGTTTTCTCCTTATGGTGCTCTATTACCATCCGACGGCTTTGTATAAAAGTAATGCGCATGCTCCGCAGCCAACCTGTGGATTCATAACGGCTGCTTTTAACAGCTGATGTTCAACGTGCTCCCAATATTTGCATAGAAAACTTTGTGAATTTTGAGTCAACAGGCCCGAAGTTTTGGTGTTAAAGGTAATTTGAGTTCTAATTTTAATATAACAAATCAGTTTTTTTATCCGTTAGTGATTTTGTAAAACTAAATATTAAGTTTATGAAAATTAATTTAAGGTTATGTTTGACAGTGTCAATGTAAGCCCCTAGTCCAACATTGACACGGTCAATGCAAAAAGCTCTACAAGCAGTTAAAAAAGG
Source organism: Psylliodes chrysocephalus (assembly GCA_927349885.1). Classification (NCBI taxonomy): domain Eukaryota; kingdom Metazoa; phylum Arthropoda; class Insecta; order Coleoptera; family Chrysomelidae; genus Psylliodes; species Psylliodes chrysocephalus. The sequence continues at coordinate 24,541,887 of OV651818.1, forward strand.
TGATAGTTTTAAGGCAACCGCTCAACGTTATGGCATAAACCGGAAAACTTTAATGAACCATTTTAAGGGATTTAAGTGTAAAGCTGTCGGACATCCTACTGTAGTACTGTAGTTTTAACCTATGAAGAAGAGGAAATGTTGGTGCATACGTTAGTTAAGCTTGGCGAATGGGGCTATGGATTCGACCGACTACAACTCCAAAGGTGTGTGCAAGGCTATGTGCAAAAACTTGATCGATCGAATCCGTTCCGCAATGGAATGCCAGGTATTGATTGGTGCATGATGTTCGAAAGAAGATGGTCTAAAGAAATAAGTAGACGAGTGGCTCAATATCTTCCCAAGAATAGAGCTGTAGCGGGGTCACGTGAGGTAATGGAAGATTGTTATAATAAATTTGAAGCTGTCTATTCGCGTTTCGGTTTGGATAAAAAGCCACAGAACATCTTCAACTGTGATGAGATTGGTTTTCAAACCGATGTAGGTGTCCAGAAAATTTTATTCAAAAGGGGTAGCCAAAATCCAAACAAATTAGTCAGTAGCGTCACAAAAGCTACGTACACGGTTCTTATGTGTTGCAATGCTATTGGAGACTTCTTACCAATGTTTATCAACTACAAAGGACTTCACCTCTATTCCACTTGGTGCGTGGGTGGGCCGGAGAATTGTCGTTTTAATTGTTCACCGTCCGGTTGGATGGAGTGCCTTCAGTTTTTTGATTTGTTTACTAACTGTTTTATTCCTTCAACTTCAGATTTAGAGGGCACTAAACTTCTTAGTTTGGATGGGCATAACTCACATTTTTCTTTGGACTTGGTAGAAACAGCCGCAAAACATAATATCAAAATATTTTGTTTACCAGCTCACACGTCCCATTTAGTTTAGCCTCTAGATGTTGGCGTTTACAAATCGGTTAAGGCGTCTTGGAGAAAAATACTTCGAAATTTTTATCAAGAATCGGGATATAAAAATGTCGATAAAATTATATTCCCTTCTTTAATGAAAAAATTGGCCAACACTCCAAGTTTGTCCAGAAGTAATGCGGTAGGTGGCTTTGACGGGTCGGGCATTTACCCTTTGTCTTTAGAAAAAATGACAAAAAAATCTCAGATGGCAGATATTGTTAACGGTGAGGATTCTGCTCAGATGCCATCCACATCTTCTGGGGACTCAGGCGAAAATGGCCAGTTGCCGTCAACATCTTACAACATAAGGAATAAAATAGCAGAACCGATACCCTGTCCTACTATACCAGAATATATTAAAAGAAGTTTAGCAAATTCAATTTTATCAGTCCTAAGGACTGAAAACACAAAAAAATCGTCCGTTATAAAAAAAAACAGAGTAAACAGAAAATTTGCTGAAAGCCTAACAGACAAAGATGTTTTGAAGAGACTCCTTGAAAAGGAAGAAGAAAAGCAATCGAAAAAAAAAAGCAAAACCAAAAGCAACCATTGGCAAACAAAAGAAGAAAGGAAAGGCACAAATATCAGGTTCCAGTTCTTCAGAAAGTGAGATAATTTATGACAATAACAGTGACAATGAGCCGGAAGAGTTTGAAGATTTGATCACTGCAGAAAATGAAGCAGTAGAGAATGAGACAATTGAAGAAGAAGGAGAAAATGGGGTAAACGAGGCTAAAACAAACAACAGTCAAAAAAGTACCCATGCCGACATTCAGAACGTTAAACTTGGGAATTGGGTAGTCGTTAAATATTCTGGGAAAAAAGATATCATTCATTACATAGGAAAAGTTGTAGAAGTAAAGGATGGCAGTATTAAGGTTAACTTTTTACGTAAAAAGGGTTTGTATTTTGTATATCCTGATGTTGAGGACATAGAGCCGGTATTATTAGTAGCAGTAGTTGCAATTATTCACGAACCGACGATAAATAGAGGAATGCATTTTTTTAAAGTGCCCTACATTAGTGGAGTTACCAAAATTTATTAGTTTAGTATCATTACCTTGCCAAAGACACGTGCCAATATTTAGTTTTGTATGTTTTTAAGATGTAATTCCTAGCTTAAGTTCCAGTTTTTGATAATAAGGTTCCCACATTATATTTTTCTTTTGTTATTAAGAATAAAAATATGATTTCATTAAAAACAATATAGTTTTCCGACTTATTTTTGCAGAAACATAAGGTAAAATTGTTCGTTTCTACCTAAAACGGCCATAAAACAGATTTATGTGTGTCAGTGTTGCTTAACGATTTTTTAACATTGACTTGGGCTTTAATTTATATGGGATGTCAATGTTATTCTATCCATAAGGTAGGTAATATTGACACCGGACAAAATTAAAAAAAAAAAAAAATTCGGATGAAGTAAAAATTAGAACATTACGTACATCATTGCTTAGTATTACTACATAGTATGCCTGTCTCAGGAAATTATAAGAGATTAAAAAAAAATTGAGATCTAATAAAAAATAAATTATGAAGTTATGTCAATGTTTGCCCCATTTGCCATATATTTATTTAGTTTTCGAAAAAATTTGTAATTTTGTCGCGTATTGTGTTTTAATCGTTTAATGTTGATTTAGAATGAAAAATAAGGACCAAAAAAACCATTATTACCAGATTGCAAGTTGTAAGTTTAACCAATTTCTATTTTTATAGGTCAACCTGAACTTCTTTAATAAAAACTTCCAATAATAATGCATGATTTTAAAACCAAAAAGGTATATTTTCTTTTTGCAACTGACATAATGAATTTTTCGTAACCAGTTTCATAATGTTTAAAACTATGTAACTGGTTACGTATAGTATATCATTTTGACATTTGTTGTGGTTACAACAAATATCACTTTATATGTTAAAATTAGAAAAATACATTTTTATGTATATACCTACTGGGGTTTTTTAAGGTATTGAAAAATTTGTAGATTTTCTGTTGTAGTCAGACCTGGACTTTTTTCTTATTGGTATGGTTTAGAAAAATAAGGCTGCAATAAATATCAAACAAATATACGAGGAGGTTCAAAGTCGATAAAGGAATTAACAAAATTTATACATTCTGTATTTCGCTTATAAAGTGCGACAGACCTAGGAAATCCGGGTTTTCTTATACCGCTTGAGTAACTATCATTAGCAGTTAAAATATGTGCATTTCCCAATAAAACACCCTGTATAGCAACAATACTAATATTTATAAAATTAACTCTAAAGTTTATTTTTAACATACCTTGATTAAAGCTGTATTATTTATACACACAAGGCTACTGGTTTAACAAATTCAGAATCAACTAATCAAATAATTTTTCAAGAAATCTGTAAACTTCCATTGTTATTAATTTAAATTTAAATTGAACTTGATTTAAAAGTTAACGTTTTAGAATTGTGCCATAAAATTATTTTTTTGACTTATGTGATCATCATACTCATAAATAGTTAACCTGAATAAGGTTGTCTATATCAAAAAGTGGTTCAAAAATGTAAATTAAGTAAATTATCAGAGTCAAACAGTCATCATCAGGCTAAAATAAATGAAAAATAATGTAAATAGAAAGAGTTTATTAACTAATTACAAAAAAAAAAAATATTGTTCCTAATAAGTTCATCGAATCGAAAGTCATAAAACAAAAAATAAAAATTCACAAAATACAGCAGTTACAATATTACTAATGTATTATAGAAATTGGGTCACTGGCGTAGCTGTCTAACGAGCTTATATTCATTTATAGGCAAGTTTGTAATTGAGAGACAGAGCTTCGAATCCTACAATACCATGTAAATGTTTAAATAATTTGCATGGTTCGTTATAGGATTTGATGTTTGCCTTATTAAGAGAAATTTTAGACAAACTTTGTACTGACAGTTTATGGTATGGATACAGAAATTGCCCATTAAGACCCAAACCAATTTTGTTCACGATATAATCACGATATTTTAGGTTAGAAAACTTTGCATTATTCAAAGTTATAAAAGACAGCACTCATAATATCAACAAATACGTAACGCGATGAGTTTAATAAAATGTTTGTCTGGAATTAGCACGATTGCAAATGTTTAGTTATCACCACCTTAGATGGTGCCACCTTATTTACAGTAGATTTAAAAATTAAACAAAGGTTTTCTGAAGTAACTAGGCAAAAATAAAAGACGTACTTTTTGTTTTAGATTTTAAATATCATAAAAAGTATTGGAAAGTCTAAGGGCCGATCTATTTACCTCTAAGTATAATTATATGTTCTTAGGTTTATTTGACAGATTAAAAACAATAGCCCTATATTATAATCAGTAGAGCTAGGAAAATATGCCAAACGCCATATTTTGCATGTGTTGCATATATATACAATTTTTGATTTTGAATTCATATATTGACTTTTGTTCATTTTTTGGCATATATCTGACGTACTAATTGGCTGGACATATTAAAATTATGAGTTTTGGACCAAAATAATATTTTGTAAAATGCCTTTACAGGTTGATTTCCTAAAATTTTGAAGGATTTACTTTTCCCTGTAATAAATTACGGTTAATGGTGTAGGTACTTGAGAGGATTAAATTATAAACACCCTCCTTAAACCAACAAATTTTGCTAAATATCCTTTCAGGTAGTTGTATTAATATCTTTAAATTTCTAAATGACTCAGTTTACTTTCAACTTCATTTTAGTCTTTATTGTTGTGTTGTGTTAACCAGTAGGAAAAATGGCAAAATTAATTGAGTCGTGGGTAAAATCTTATTCAGATTTTGTTATAGGAGGTGATAACCAGAAATCTAAAGACACTCGCAGACAAAGGCAACTTCCCTTGAAACAATATTTAGAATCTCAATCGTCTAGAAGTGAACAAGCTATTTTTAATGAAGATTTATGCAAAGCTTTACTGACTTCGAATATCCCTTTAATACGATTAAATAATCCAAATCTCCGATCATTTTTGCAAAAATACTGTAAATTTAATATTCCAGAGCAAAGTATATTACGCAAACGTGGTGTTGACAGTTTGTACATTGAGACTCGTGAAAAAATTCGTGAGATTACCGTTGGAAACCATTTCTACATTATTGTGGATGAAACAACAGACTCTTGTGTTGATATATAGCCCATTTAATGATAGGTTCATTACGCGAAGAAATGCAAATTGGTCCATATCTAATCGCTTCAAAGCAATTAGATAAAACAAATAACTTGACAATAACTCGTTTTATCCAGACAGAATTGTCTTCCTTTTTTCTTCCGGAAGCCGTTCCAACAAAAAAATGTTTACTGCTGTTATCCGATGCTTCCCCGTACATGGTAAAATGTTTTATGAAAACTTAATCCATGTTACATGTTTGGCTCATGGCCTTAACAGAGTTGCAAAAGAAATTAGGTCTAACTTTCCTTTAATAAATGATTTAATTAGTAATGTAAAAAAAAATATTTCTTAAAGCTCCTCTAAGAACTCAATTGTACAAAGAAAAATTTCCTGAATTACAGATGCCACCAAAACCTGTGATTACTCGGTGGGGTACCTGGCTTAAAGCTGCCTTTTTTTACGCAGATAATTATGAAAAAATTAAAGAAATCATATTTGATTTTGATGATTCATCTAAGGGAATATCTAATACAAAGAAGTTGTTTCAAAATCACATATTACCAAAGCAATTAGTGTTTTTAAAAAATTATGCATTTGTACCCAAAATTATATTAGATTTAGAACAAAAAAATGTACCTTTGGTGACTTCCGTAAATTTAATTAAGACGTTTGAATCAGAGTGTAAAAATGTCCAGGGCGATATTGGAAAGACGATTTTACATAAATTTTCAAATGTAATTTTAAAAATAAAGGATTTATTGTTTTAAGAAACCTTGCTAATATTGATTCTGGTAACTTTGAAGATATCAATACTATTCATCCAGATATTTCAGAAAAATTTAAGTTTGCACCTATTACTTCTGTAGATGTCGAAAGGAGTTTTTCTTTGTACAAGTACATACTTACTGATAGGAGACAATCATTTAATACAGATAATTTAGAAAAACATCTAATTGTTTATTCGTTTTATAATAATGTTGATTTGTAAATAAAATTAGTCAATAATTAAATAATTATTAAGTATTATATTAGGTATTGTAAAATAAAACAAATAATAAATATTAATAAACTATTTCGATCAAATAACAAATTACTCTTATTGCATATGCTCTGCATATTTTTTAAATTTTTTACGCATATAATGAAGTATTTTGCGGCATATATATGCGCATATTTAACTACTTTTTGGGTGCATATATTCCTAGGTCTAATAATCAGCAAGTAGTTCATCATCATCATCATCTGAATTAGGGCGTGGTTCAAAGCCCACTTGTACTGAAGCTCTAGGATTATTGTACCCCTCACAGTTTCTATCCCATCAGATTGATTTTCTTGATGAATTCAAGAATATGTCTGATGGGTGCTTTTGCGATTTCTTCAGGTTCGGGATATTGTACCCCGCAGTACCATTCCCGTTCCCATTTAAGGTTCCGGCAGTGGCATAGTATGTGCATAAGAGTTTCATCCTCCTCTTCACATATTCTACATAGGGAGTCATTGTAACGTTCATTTTTGGCCCCACGAATTAATAAAATTGTTTTGGCTTACCTGGTTAATCATACGAAAAAAAAGGGTAAAATCGTATTGATGATATCACTATTATTTTTGTCATTAAATAATTTCACCTGTATTCTAACATTATTACAATTTATTTCATCTCACCACTAAGTAAAAGGATAGTAGTTCTCCTAAAAATAGACCAAGTTCCGTTGTAAATTTATATATATTATGTATTATAGTCTCACCTTGGGTAATTAATTATTTACGATACCATTCTTTAAGAATTTCATTGCTTATTTTTATTATTAGGTTAATATTTTTTTAATTGTGACAGTGAATGACATAAACGTCACTGGACGACAGAACACCGACAAGTGTCATGTTTGTAGTACGTTCCAATATCGGGCTCAGAACCCGAGGTAAGGTAGTTTCACAATGAGCGATTTTAAGTCGTGAGGGATTTTTTTGCGATCGCTGTTGTATTAATTTTTGTCGGGAACAGTTTCCCAAATGTAGTTATACTGTATATAAATATAGTTTTTAGGGTACCTTTCGTAAATGGTCTGTTAAGTTATATAGTGGGGAATTCTTGAGGATGAATTTCTGAACCCACTTGGCTTGAAATTTATCGGAAAGGGATTTCGGCCATTTTGGACGGCTGACGTATTTTTTTAGTCAGTGTGTATTGAATCACGAGAAGGACGAATTTTGCGTCGAAGTAGAATTTGGTTAATATTTAGCCTCATCGGCTTACCTAATTAAAGGGGATTTTAGATTCTACTTCATGGGTAATTGTGGGTAAATGGACATTTCGTATTTTGAGAGGAATTTTAGTGTATTGGTAAATTCCTATGGTCATTGGTCCAGCCCATATCTATTATAGGATTTTAACGCAATAATTGGAAGTTCACAGCATTTGGAGTGTGGAATATTGTTGTGCTGTGGATCATCTCACGTGTTTCTCATCCTTGGAAGGCTACCAAGTTAACCCTTTACGAAAAAGGTATGTTTTGTATATATTTGGTTATGTTACACACCATGTGGCTGTAAATTTCTTTTATGTTATGGCATGGTGTAACAGATTTTAATTATTTGAGCTCATTATACTGTTTATGACTCACTGTTGAGCCAATGTAATTTTTCTTCATCCTAGATGCTGAATAGTTTCTAGTTTATGTACATTTTTGGGTAATCCTATAGTTCGGGATACTTGAGTCAATGTGTATTGACGTTTTTCTTTGTCATATTTTAAGGGTTTCACCCAGGGGGTTGTTAGCCCAAGATTCGTCGACAGTTTCACCCAGGGGGTTGTTGACCCAGGATTCGACGACAGTTTCACCCAGGGGGTTGTTAACCCAGGATACGACAACAATTTTGGTATGCTAGTCGCCTAGCTTACTTGTAGCTAGATTTACAAGGATAATTCTCGTTCTGGATTGGAAGATGGGAATGCTGTGAAAGAAGACACCCTACTATCAGGTTTTTTTTTATATACGTTATATTATTGTTAAACTATACATTCACTTTCAACCGAATGTTGTAAAGGTATTCTCAACATTATTTATACTTTTGAGCACAGAATGTTCTAGGGTTCTTTCACTCATAACTTAGGTATTATCAAATATTACATCGTTTAATTGATTAATATTTCAGACTTTTTCTTAATTTAAGCACTTAATGCTGATGTAGTAATCCTTTGGGTCGCAGAACACTTGGACTGCTTCCACGTTTAAGTTGTAATTCTTCAGTTATTAAGAGCTACTACCTTAATTTTACTTTTTCAATTTATTCATTATTAAATGGACCAGACTTAACATATAAGTTAAGCAATCTCAGAAGACCCGTGTGGGGGCAGAGATTAAGTAACCTCTTCCAACCTGGGAGTTTAAGTAAATAACCTCTGTGTCTAAAGTCCTTTGTGTATCTTTCATTTATTATTATTATTTTTTTTTAAATAAGCACTTAATGCTGGAGTAGTGATTCTTTTAGTTGCAGAACATCTGGACTGCTTCTACGCTTAAGTTGTAAACCTTCAGTTATTAAGAGCTACAGTCAAATTTAACCTTCTTCATTTTTATATTTTATTTATTTCTTTTATGATAAGACTTAACTATAAGTTAAGCAATCTCAGAAGACCCGTGTGGGGGCAGAGATTAAGTAACCTCTTCCAACCTGGGAGTTTAAGTAAATAACCTCTGTGTCTAAAGTCCTTTATGTGTTCATTGTATTTTTATTTAGTTCTATGAATTATACTTAATTATAAAATTTCATGGTTTAATAATTTTCTTTTGGGTAGTTTGGTCTTAACTAAAAGTTAAGTAGATATCGCCTTCCAATTTGGAGAGGGTTATAAGCTTATAAAGATTATAAGTTTACTATTTAGTTTATAATATATGATGTAGTATAGGTGCGGTTATGCACAAGATTTAAGTTAACTATTATTTTATATTTTATGTAAGGTGGAAATTAATATTTTGCGCAAGCGTCATGCCTGGTACCAAGCTAACGACGAATCGTGCCATATTTTGATACGTTTAATAATTTATCTTGGGTTATGCATATACATATATGGTGTCAACTTTCCCTTTAATTTCCTCCAATTTTTTTTTATTATCTAAAGCCATTAGGTAATTAATTAGTTTTAGTAATTTGTCAAACTCATAATAAATAATTGTTGACATTTAAAGTTGATATATTTAGTAAATATTTTTCCCTTTTTTTTACTTTATAAAGGAACATAAGTTGAGGTTTGTCTTTTATTTCTTTCCTCATTTACTGGGTTTTTGGGGAAATAGGATCATAGTTTGGCCACTATATAGACCCAGTTGGCGCCTACTCATTTGTCTACTATTTCCGGAATTCTTGTAAGCTATCCACCCCCTAGCTGCCGTCTGAGCGACGTCGAAGGCCCGAAGGTTGACACCGGAACAGCCAAAACTTGTGTAATCGTAGTAGACAACATTTTTAATTGTAGTTAATACTTTAATAATTTTTTTTTAAGTTTAAAATTTTGGTGGAATCACCGAGTTCATTTCATCCCTAAGAGATTTAGGTGTCTTCTAAGGCCGCAGTGTCTCGTAAGGAGTCCTAATTAATAAATCTAACATACTGTCTGTGTTCCACACAGTTACTATTACAATTACACCATTCTGATAAAAATGTTTTTAATTTTTTCAGTTATAATTTTTCGCAAATTATAAAAAAATTTTTGGTAAAATATTATTCTTTCTTTTGCGTTACAGTTTATAGCGATATTTTAGCAAATTGGCCTAATAGTGATGGTGGACATTTTAAAAAATGAGTGGTGTTCATCATTCAAAATCTGATAAATTTGCCATTGAAGATAAAATAATCTTGTAAAAATTTATTTCGAACGCATTTTACTAGGTCAGGCACATACAAAAATGCAAACTAATTGGTTTTTAGTATGACAAATTTAGGGTTGTCTACAGTAATGCCCAAAGATCTGTAGACTTTTTGGTTAACTGTAGATAAATCACACACTATCCCTATAGGGTCCAAACCTGAGTCTCGAATATGTGTTTAACCTTTATTAATAATAGTTTCGAGGGACTAAGCATCGACACAGTTTTGTGTTAGAAAAAAAGCTACTGAAATTTTTCATTGGGAAAATACACTAAAGGTTGTCTGGCAAAAATTGGCTTTCTTTTGTTGTTCTCGAAGTCTTCAAACCATTCAATGACATCTAATTTTTTATTATATTCGATGGTTTTCTTAATTGTAATCTCATCGAACAATAGAATACATTTTATTTAATTCAAATATTTTTAAATATCCGATGTCAGGGTTCATAAAATATTACGCAACTTCGTGATATTTTATTATTCAATTATTTTATTTTAAAAGCAGAAACTCATAACCTTGCAAGAATTTAAGATTTTACCTGAGAAGAATTCGCATACCTCATCCCAGTCTGTTTATAAGATAGTTGAAGTAAAAAAGAGAAAACATGTAATATGATATGATACTATGATACTATAAAAAGAACATTATATTACGCCAATTGATGCTAAATTATGGCGACATATTGTGGTGATCGAAAACAATCATGGCCAATCATCCATATTCCACACTACAATACGTCATGCGCGAACTCGTGTCATGTAATTAATCTATCTCAAAGTTGACAACAACAAATATATGATTACATCATTCAACGACAGCATCATAAAATGCGGATCAATCAAAGGTGGAGAATAATAAAACGCAACGGTTCTGTTTACTCAGTTAATTTATAAAATATTAATTATACAAGATCTTTTTGAGTTTCAACCAGTACAGACCGAAATAATTTTAAATTTCATTCTCTTGAACTTATAGCGTAAGTTACGAATAAAAGCATTCTTAAGTATTATAAAAATTGCAGAATATTATTATATTTTATATATTTGTATAGAATAAAAAATTAGGTCATCTTTTTTATTCATTTATTTTAAGTTAAAACGAAGAAATCTTTCTGCAAAAAATTATCACATTATAACAACAGCAGACAGCAATAAAATCAAGAAAAATTTGTAAGAAAAACTAAGTATTTTCACCTCGTTTCTTTTACAAATAAGTCAGAAAACATGTAAATTAATATATTGTGAAACATTTGTTAAATACATTATTTAAAAGACTAGTTTATAGATTTTAATATTTTAGTAGTTTAGTTGATATTCTTGGGGCAATAAATTATTTTAGAAAATATACACCCCATTATATAAATATAATGCTCTAACCTAACTTTTTCTAATCGAACACTTTTTTAAATATACTGAAATATTGCAAATTCTATATTAAAACAAAATTATCTTATCTAATAAATATTTCCACTTTGCACAATCGAGCAATATTAAATTTGAGATCTATCCTATATGCAGTGGAGGCTCTTCAGCAAAAAATTGGGGATTCACAATGAGAGAATATAATATCACAGTACAGATTTAGGTAACAAACTTTTAGTTTTTATAATACACCTTTCCAAAACACTGAAAGTTTTTTACATAGATCTGTACTGAGACCTATATTATCTCATTGTGAACCCCCAATTTTTTGGCCACAAGCCGCCACGGCATATAGGTACCCCTTATTCCGTATCTGCCCAATTTTCAATACTAGGTAGACGAGGAAGACAATATCGCCTATCCCTCAGTACAAACACGGAACGTCTTAAGAAAGGATATTGTAGTTATATTTTTCAATCATTTTTATACCCGAATTTACTTTGCTGATTTAATAATTATGACTTGATATTACGTCCAATTTTAAATTTTTTTTTTTTATATTATTAAGAAAATAATTTACTACAACTTAATAGTACCTAATCGTTTAAAGAATAAGTTTGATAATGTTAATTCTCTATTAAAAGTTGCCCTTTTTTTAAAAAAATTAATAAACGTTATAATTTTTTTTGACGAAACGGGCCATGTTTTCAAAAAAGTATGTTAACCCGGGGGTAGTGCCATTTATTCTCTTTGCACATAAAAAAATTATGGTATTATCTTTAAAATTGTGTCTTCTAGGATTAAACCAAAATGCCTATTTATACAAATTTCTTGCTATTGTCAGCGGTCAGCGGAGCAATAACTCTTAACAATATTACAAAAAGCAGTTTTCTTTACTTTGACATATTTTTTAATCCAATGAAATCAATAGAGAGTAAATTAAAAATGGCAACTTTCATTAAGTTTATTCTGCCATCTAATTTAAACTAGCAAAACTCCAGCCGTCTTTAGCTTAAAGAGACTCAATTATTAGACTGATCACCTGGTGGTAGTCTCCTTTTGGTATCAAACAAATAAATGCATTGGACTGACCTACTAGGACTACTTATACAATGGTATTTACTGTAAATGAAAATAACATACTTATTCGTAAAAAATATCAATTAGAAAATATGAAAAAAGTACTTATTTATTCTATTTATTGTATAAATATTTATATGCAAGAAAATGGATATTATCTTGAAATTTTTTATGTAATCCTTGTTATTTATATTGATGTTTTAGTAAATATTTTTTTTGTGAAACCTGTACTCCAAATGATTAAAATTCAAATGATTAATATAAAAATAACAATATTTCGACATGACAAATTTACGTATGTAGAATAAAGACGTTTTTTTATTATTCGAAGATTAATCTTATTTTCGTGCATACGTAACATTCACTGTCATAATCGTATCGTGTTTCCGCTCTACATCAAACTCACATCATATCCGGTTGCTCTTCGCAAAATTCTCCGCGAGTGACTCTTTAATTGAAATACTACACAAAGTTTCACTTTGAAGTTCTTTAGACGAACAGAGAGCAAATAAAAGCGTCTCTTCGCGTTCATTCCTTAAGTTTTAACGCAACAAACTTCATTTTGTTCTACGCGAACTTTGTTTCTTTGGTCTTCCAGACTAGTTGGTCACTTTAGAATGTTTCGAATGCAATGCTGAATTGTTTTTGCACGAATTTCAGGTTAGCGATGCTGAAAAAGATAGAGATTATACTTAGATAAAAGATACCGGAGATGTAACATTGCACATGGCGCACGTTGTCTATTCCAACCCTAAGTAACCCACCAATTAAAAATCATTGTATTCACGACGCCACCCGAATTGCTCCGAAATTTCTATTTTATTTAGATGTATTCTTATTCATTGGAATACAGATTTGTAAAAGTGATACTTTGACCAGTTTTTATTAATATAATATTCAATTTTTATCATACCATACAGAAGTAGGGAATTTTGAAACTTTATAGTAATGTGAAATTTGAATTACAATATTACACGAAATTACATAATTAGTACTTATTTTAGGTAGGTACTAAATTTGTACTTGGAGAAAGTTATATTGATTTTTACAAGAAAACTTGATAAGTAAATTATTTTAGTTCCTATTTCTGATGTAAAACTTAAACCAAGAAAACAAATAAATAGTAGTTTGTTCAACAAGAGTAGATATGATAGCCATATCACACGAAGACGAAGTCTGATTGTGATATGGACAATCCACTCGAGTTTTACAGTATATTTTTTCTAGGACCCACTAACGAAAATCTACAAATTTAAAAAATTATTTTAGGTTATTTAGACAAAATAACTAAATAATTTACGAATTTTACGAATTAATAAAATAAACATGAAAAAAACAAGATTTAATTTAATTTAATTTAATTTAATTAGTCCTCGGCCTAGATTCGGGTTTTTCCGTGGATGGCAGATGCTCTGTCCTCATCTTCACCGACACTTTCAGGATTTTGGTTGATTAAAATTTATTTATTTTTTTTAAATGTGGACCCAATAAAAACAAAAATACTATTATTTATCGAATCTACACAAAAATAACTCATTTTATTGTATTTTTAATATCAATAACTAAAATATATACTGACAATTAGTCTGACAGAATTGCCACTTATTTAAAAATGTTTAAATAATAGGAGTTGGGTGACCAAAATATGAACTGTGATTTGTGGATTAATTTTTTTAAAGTGGTCCCACTACCTTAAATGTACATAAAATATATTATCGTTTATTTGACCGCAATAGCATACTTTTTCGTTTTGTAGTCTGTGCGTAGATTAGCTAATAACCATGTGGGCGTAGAAAAATTATTTTTTCTACACTCACATGGACTGCTATTATTTTTAAAATTTTAAATAAGTGAATTCTGTCAAACTAATTGTCATAATATTTTTTAGTTTGCAGCATTAAAACTACATATGCCGGAGCTGTTCGTCGGAGAACTTCGTAGGTTCGAAATTAGATAATTAAATGAGTAAAAACTTAAGCTTGAATGAATATAAATAGTTAGGATTAAATTTAGAAAAATTGGTTATAGGGCGACACTGGATTCTAAAGTATATGAAGTTCCAGGCCTAGAATCCAGAGAAGCCTAGCAGTTCTATGAACTAGGTATCCTCTGTACAAATATTTAATATTTGGATAGGTCTTTACGTAAAAAGTCTAAATAAAAACTCAATGATTTAACATTTATTTAACAACAGTTTAAAAAAAATAAAATAAGAACAGGAAAATGAAAGTCTTGACTATATCGCTACCTACTTAATACGAGGGAATTTGTCTCGATTGGCCAATTGACACAACTAAAATTTATTTTATGTAGGTAGACGCATTTCTATTTAAAAACGTTGTCTGAACTGACTGACGAAAAAAAAATAACTAAACAAATAAAGAAGTATTAGGGGCTTATCTGTATAAGTCCATGAATGGACGCAGACACATAGATCGCCTTAGCTGTCGGCTTGACTCGCTTCTTGAGTTTCAAGTTGGCCGATGACTATCGCTCCAAGGACAGGGACGAGGGACGAATCTGAATTTGCAACACCTTAAGTTTTCTCAGCTTCTCGGGGTTGACTTTAACACCAAGGACATGGATGTGGGACGAATCAGAACTGATAGAACGGCTATCCAAGTCTCCTCAGCTTCCAAGTTGAATTTGGTTTACATCTAATCCTTGAAGATGTTTAACCAAAAATGGAAACCCCAAGTTGGTAACTTACGCTAACCAACGTTAATCTCGAAAACCCAAAAAAAAAGGTCTTGACTTCTACCTGACCTGTCAGATATTGACGTTCCCCGATCAACGATGATTCGATTTCTATCAAAATTTATCTTAGTAATGAATGTTACATAAGCAGTAGGGCTAACTTATATTGAAATTACCATAAAAGTATGAATAAAAGAAGTTTAATATAAAGTAATTATTTTAAAACGCTACAAGTTATTGAGATTAAATATACATTAAAATAGGTTATTCTTTTAAAAAACGTTGGCATGGATAGCTGAAGGGTATTGGGTTAATTAATTCTAAAAGTGTGGTACAAATGTTATTTTTTGTAGCCAATTCTTCATAATTATTTTGAAATATCTTTTCAATATTGAAAACTAGTTCTACAAATTCATCATTTGGCAGTTGCAGATTTCCAAATGTATCTGAATTGGCTTTATCATATGCCTTTAAAAAGCAATAAAAAGAAATATCATCTAATTCATCGTGATCTTTGTTATATTTAAGACAGGTATCGCAGGAGTGGATCCGTAAGGCTTTTATTAAAAGACAACCACACACGTACCTAATAAAAGTTTATTGTATCAATTCGTCTTTACAATATAAAATAAAATACAGGGTGTTCCATTTAAAAAAACATACTATTTAATTTCCCAGGCAAAAACACGACACCCTGTATATCCAAAAATATTTTTAAAATATGTAGGTATTTTTCAAATCCATATAACTTTTATTTAAAACTTTTTTAAACAATTACGCACTAATGGAACACCCTGTATAAATTATATTTTTAACAATGAAAATTTCTTATAATGTGGTACTTATCGGTTTGGGTCCTTAGGAAAACGATAGAATGTTTTCTTGCAGGTATAACCCTTATTAAAACAGCTTTTGATTGCACAAACAGAATGATATTTTTTTTTCACTCATTTTACTCACAGCTAAAGAGTCACCAAAATAATAACAGTACCTTTAACTTAACACGAGAGAGAGCTCAAACAAAATCAACGAAATTATAGGCTCAACCAAATTATACAATCAACGAAATTATACGCACGGCTCAATACCTTACCTAAGTACGCTTCTGAACGCCAAAGCCGTCTTTTCCGTCCGAAGTCGGAGCTTAAGCAATGCGCGACGAAATCGACGCAAACCGTTGCCGCAAAGAGTGTTTTAGCTGTATTGTATAAGCTGTGTAATGACCTTCAAATTTGGCAACCTAAGACATTTCGTTGATTTCGTCAAGTGACAGCTTAGGTTTTATTGTGATTTTTTGAGATTTTCGAGAATAATTAAACTATTTAATAAGGGCATTTAGAATGTTGATGAAATGTGTAGTGTTCCAAAATTTTTGTAATGAGTATATTATGCGGTCATTTTATAGGTAAGGTTTTGTTAGCATAGACGGAGGCATGGCCTGATTTATTTAACGTATGTAAAGGCATGTATAAAATTGTCTCTTACTATACAAAAAGAGTTGTCATACTGTTATACAGACAACTCAGAAAGTAGATTTTGTGCAATCCAAAGGATATGTTTTAGTAAGATATTTGTATATTTATGTCTAAAATAACATTGGGAGAGAATATAATATGTTTATTGTCCAAGTTAACAATACTTACAAAGACAATATTGTAATACAAAGCACAAATAAATATCTAGTTAATAAAATATAAACAAATATTATTAGTCTTCCTGTAACGCATATCCTTAATATTTGCTTTCAATCAGAAAAAATTCCAAGTCAATGGAAGGAATCAATTGTTACACCTGTATACAAATCCGGAGACCCTAGTGAGCTTACAAATTATAGGCAAATTTCTGTTATCAACAACTTCGCTAAAAAAAAATTAAAATGCTGTAAAAAGTAGATTAATTAATTTTTTTATAATCATATTGTTATTACAGATTGTCAATACGGTTTTATACAAAACTCAAACACTAACAATGCGGTAGTTGATTTTATGGAAAAGACGGTTAGCGAAGTAGATAAATCATTAAAATGTGCTGCAGTATTTCTTGATTTGACCAAAGCATTTGATACCGTTTCCCATAACATTTTACTTCACAAACTAAATAACTATGACATACGGGGTTTAGCATTAAGGCTCCTGAGGGATTATTTACCTAAAAGAACCCAGAGCGTAAAAATTGGCAACGACGGAAGTTCTGAATCAGTAATAAATATGGGGTCCCACAAGGAACAAAATTGGGCCCAATTCTGTTTCTAGTCTATATGAAAAACATTACACAAATTAATAACATATCTGGGAATATCATATGCTATGCGGATGATACGGTAATTATTTTCGATGAAAAAGAATGGGAAGAGGTTAAAGTCACTGGAGAAATGGCCCTGAGAAAGATAAGTTTATGGTTAAAAAACAATCTACTAACTTTAAATGTTTTTAAAACAAAATGCATTACTTTTAGTTCAACCATCGTTTACCAACCTAACAGCTTTTGTATAAAATTGCATAGTAGTGACTGTCAAAAAAAAAACGATTGTAAGTTTCTCAAACTAAATACCTAGGTGTAATACTTAATCAACACATACGTTGGTCTGAACATATTGTCTATGTTAGTAATAGACTGAGAGCTCTAATGCACAAATTTTATGTTCTCCGGAATATTCTTTCAAAGAAAAATATAATGATACTTTATAACTCCCTAGTGGAATCTATATTAAGGTATTGCATAGTATCATGGGGTGAAACATTTAACACCACTATTAAAATTGTAGAGACAACACAAAATATTATTTTAAAAATTATCCTAAAAAAAGAGAGACTATTTTCTACAACTAAATTTTACGATAAATCGGATATACTAAACATCAAATTACTTTTTGCTTATCAATGTATAATGAGAATATATTCCAGTGCTGAAAATTTTACTGTACAATTTTTCAAAAACTCACTTAGTCAAAGGTCATTAATATTCTTTGGCCCAACATTTTTTAACATAATTCCTATACACCTCAGGCAAATATTCAAAACAAAAAAGTTTAAAATTTAAATAAAAAAATATTTATTAACGAATAAAAAAAAATTACGATCTAATGATAACAGTATAAACAAAAAGCCAAAAGGCACATGCGCTTCGGCGTTTTTGTCTTCTTTTCCTATGGTACTAGCTATTTTTTATTTATCTTTTTATTTATCGGTTTATCTATCGAATTTATTCGTCACTTGTTCTTATTTTGAAATATTGTATCTTCTGTTAAGTGATAAATAATTATATGTAAAATTCAATACGTCTCAAAAAAAATATATGCATAAATAGAGTCATCTGATTGATCAGACGCAAAACAGACAGAAATGCCTAGGTTCGATGCTCAATCAGATGTCTTTAAAGAACTTTTTTTTTTATATATATATATATATATATATATATATATATATATATATATATATATTGATGCACGAGAAGTTGTCACCTCCGGTATATTGAAAAGGCGACCTGGCCTCCTGGTCTTTTCGTTGAGGTACATCGAAAAAGAATATATATATGGGGTATCGAAATGATTACCAATCCGAATTCCTTGAGAGGGGAAAAGATTTTTAAATTTTTAATATGGTATATAAAAGAGGCATATATGGTACGATGTGACCTCCAAAAACTGTATAAATTGGTACATCTAGTTGTCGTTGTTTCCTCTGACACTGTTGCCAACGTATCGGAGGCCACATAGACACTTGTTTATCCGCGTGCTGGCTTCTTAATATAAATACTCATGCCGTTGGACAGTTTGTATGTGGGTACCGATTTATTTAAAGTAGGAACTTAAAAATTGGAATTGTAGCTACTCACCAGTAAATAGTTACATATTTCATGGTTTTTGGATTTTAACAGTTTAAGAAAGGGGAAAATGGGGAGTATCGTATAATTAAATAAATAAATATAAATTAAAAATAAATAGAAACAAATAAAAATAAATAAAAATAATTAAAAATAAAAAAAATTAATAAAAATTATTAAAAATTAATAAAAATTAATAAAAATTAATAAAAATTAATAAAAATTAATAAAAATTAATAAAAATTAATAAAAATTAATAAAAATTAATAAAAATTAATAAAAATTAATAAAAATTAATAAAAATTAATAAAAATTAATAAAAATTAATAAAAATTAATAGAAATTAATAAAAATTAATAAAAATTATTAGAAATTAATAAAAATTAATAAAAATTATTAGAAATCAATAAAAATTAATAAAAATTAATAAAAATTCATAAAAATGAATAAAAATTAATAAAAATTAGTAAAAATTAATAAAACTATTAAAAATTAATGAAAAGGGATCAATTTTAGGTCCAATGCTATTCCTCCTATATGTTAACCATATGGATTAAATTATGGAAAACAATTCTTATACAGCCTATGCCGATGACTTTTCTATAATTGTTTCTGATAAATCTACTGAAATTCTTGAGACAAAATGTGAACTGATTTTAAATAATGTAGGTACATTTTTTAACAGGAGTTGTTTATTTTTTAATAGCGAAAGAACCGAAATTCTTAGGCTACACAACGTGCAAAATAAAGTTAATGATATATAAATTTTTCAGTTAATAAGTCATTATTGACGAACAGCCACAGTAGCGTTAAATTTTTAGGCATTTTATTAGATGACAATCTTAACTGGAAACACCATTGTGAGAAGCAAATCTCTAAATTAAACTCATTAAAGTTTTTTTTCCTTAATTTGAGAAAAGTTTTTGAAAAACCCAACTATTAGCGTTATACTATGCACAAGTCTACTCCAGGTTACGTTATGGTGTCTGTCTCTGGGGTAATGCCAGAACTGTATCCTCTGTTTTCATAGTGCAAAAAAACATTCGTTACATCGAGAATATTCATAAGAAAAATTAGGAAAAATTAAGAAAAATTAAGAAAAATTAAGAAAAATTAAGAAAAATTAAGAAAAATTAAGAAAAATTAAGAAAAATTAAGAAAAATTAAGAAAAATTAAGAAAAATTAAGAAAAATTAAGAAAAATTAAGAAAAATTAAGAAAAATTAAGAAAAATTAAGAAAAATTAAGAAAAATTAAGAAAAATTAAGAAAAATTAAGAAAAATTAAGAAAAATTAAGAAAAATTAAGAAAAATTAAGAAAAATTAAGAAAAATTAAGAAAAATTAAGAAAAATTAAGAAAAATTAAGAAAAATTAAGAAAAATTAAGAAAAATTAAGAAAAATTAAGAAAAATTAAGAAAAATTAAGAAAAATTAAGAAAAATTAAGAAAAATTAAGAAAAATTAAGAAAAATTAAGAAAAATTAAGAAAAATTAAGAAAAATTAAGAAAAATTAAAAAAAATTAAGAAAAATTAAGAAAAATTAAATTAAGAAAACTATTAAAAATTAATAAAAAATATTTCCAGGTAACGCATAAAAAAATTTCCCTCTAATAACGAAAACTGTTATTCACTTTTAATAATTATTGTGGTTTGAGAAATTCCAACGAAGCGGGATCGGGTCAGCTAGTCAGCTAATATAAGGAATAATCTTTGATGCATTCGGTCTCATTTTGGACGTGCGCTAGCACTAAATCAGATGACATTTCTTTTTAAACTTTTGTTAGTTTGTTCTAAAACCACATGGTAAATTAACAAAGAAAACTATTTAGTCATTCAGTAGCCTTCACTGAAGCTGACCAAAAATTGGAAAAATCAAACAGTATCTTACAAAATAAGTTTGGATTAATGTAATAATAGATATACTGGCGATTAAGAATGAGACAAAGAACAACTGAAGATTTTCTGACTAAAAATAAGACGAAACATGTTTAGGTAAAATGTTACTCGACTCCGAAATACAGGATGTTAAAGTTGAAAATTCATAAATTAATGTTTTAATTTTTTTATTACTTAGTATAATTTTACTAAATTCAACAAACATTTTTGGTTTTATTAGATACACCTATCAGCAAAAAAATCAGGCCAGTTGCGTATGGCATGGATAAGTAACACCCTCATTTCTTTTAAATTTTCCGCCACGGTCCAATAATTTATTTGGATTATAATTTTAGTTTTTTTTATATTTTTCACCTTAATTACGTACTCTTGTTGAAAGCTTATTAAGTTTTCGAGATATTCGCACAAAGATGGGTGTTCTTTATTTTAATTTATTTTCAATTTCTGAAATTTTGAAACAAGAGTGTATAATTTATTTAAAAAAAAATTTAAAATTATACCCAAAATAAGTTTGAGGACATTGGCATTAAAGATGTTATTTACACATGCCGTTTGCCACTGGCAAAGTTTATTTAACTTATTTTTTTGCTGATAGGTATATTTTATAACATCAAAAACGTTCACCGAATTTAGTAAAATTATACTAAGTAATAAAGAAACATATTCATTAATTTTTTTTGCGAATTTTCAACTCGGAGACGAGTAACATTTTACCTAATCATGTTTTGTTCAGTCGTCGTTTTTTTTAATCAGTGAATCTTCAGTTGTTCTATGTCTCATTCTTAATTTCCTTGTATAAGTTCTATTTAAAATAAACAAGTTGATATCTACAACCGGTATAACCAAGAGTGACATGTTCTTGAAAAAATTCTAATGTCCCCATTGAGATTGGTATATTTCCAAATTTTTTTATTTTCTTTTTTATAGTTTTTCAATAATCAATCGATGGAGTTTCCGGTGGTACGTACTGTATTTCCACATGCCCAATGTTTGAACTCATTGTATTAAAAATTTTTTGGTGTTTACCGCAGAGTTTTACAAGCACCTCAGTCCTTGGCGGCATTATCAAATTAACACTCATACACTACTACTGGTACATCTTTATTTCGAAAGCTGCAAATATGAAATGATCCGAATATGCGAAATCATCCTTATGACCTCTTCTGCGAGGTTGTCATTTAGCAGAGGAGGGAAAGTAACGTAGGTGATACAAAAATAAGATTTATATAGTCGGAGGGGACAACGTACTAGTCGTATACTTTCTTTGCAACACTAGCGCTAGCGGTATACATAGGAACTAAAAAGATGTTTTGGGGATATAAAGGCTACAATATCGCCTCCGACAAAACTTTCGTTTTTGGGACTTTAGAGGTCGTCTGAGGCTAGAATCGATAGAAATTTGGCAAAACGTTGACGCCTCCAAAATCGGAGGTGATTACAGTATATATGAGGTGATAACGTTCCTTTATTATATATTTTGGAGGCGACAATGTACCGTTTATGAATATATATATATATATATATATATATATATATATATAACTATTTTTTTTTACTATTAGGCAATGTATTTTAATATTTAAACAAATAAATTTTATTTGATTATTATAAATTAACGTTAAATACATCTAAAATAAAATATAATAAAAAAAATAAAACACATATCACAGTGTCTCGTCATCATAAAATTCTTTATTATCATAATAAGGCCTAGTTAAAAGAAATCTTCTAAACAGCTTCCCAAAAAAAAATCTGTGACTCAACATCTGTCAAAGTATGTGATAGCCTGTTGTACATCTTGATACCATTACAATAAAAGAGTATCTTATAAGTTCAGTTTGGGTAATACAGTTACCCATTTGGCGAGTTACACGGGATATATTCAATTTACATTTCGACTTGTTCTTATGGATCATGCAACAAGTTTCTAAGATAAATAATGAAGTTAATGTTAATATTTCTTGATTTAAGAACAGCGGTCTACATGAAAATAATCTGTGTGCTCCACATAAGAACCTTATTGCCCGTTTCTGCATATAAAGACTCTACCAAATAACTCGGCAGAACAGACTCCCCAAAACTGAGCAGCATAACATAAATGGGAGTCAACTAACGTATAATATGCGCTTTTTGCTGCACAAACTACTAATTCATGAGAGGTAATTCTAATAGCATAACAACCCGATGTGAGCTTTTTAAAAATGGTGTCCCATGAAATTTGAATTTCAAATCCGTGTCGATATTTAATCCCAAAAATTTGTAGCCCAATCGGATTAGTATTTTAGATTCTGAAAAATTCGAAGCAGCAATTTTCCTTCGGAATTCGTTGGAGGGGGTCTCTGGTAGTCTAAATTCAAAAAGTTGGGATTCTAAAGTTGTCGTTACCTCCGCCATCTTGATTTAAAGGGTTATTTTTTGTATCTTGAATAACTCATTTATTTTCAATTTTACACGGAAAATAGTTTTTACAAAAGTTATTTAAAATTAAATTTCATACAATTCTGCTTTTTTTTTGTACGATCGATTTTTTTCGATTTATACCCGAAAAGAGGGGGTGAATTTTTGGTTATAGAATAACTCGTTTATTTTCAATTTTACGAGAAAAATTGTTATAAACAAAGTTGTTTAAAATTAAATTTCCTACAATTCTGTTTTTTTTTTTGTACGATCGATTTTTTTCGATTTATACCCGAAAAGAGGGGGTGAATACTTGGTTATAGAATAACTCGTTTATTTTCAATTTTACGAGAAAAATTGTTATAAACAAAGTTGTTTAAAATTAAATTTCCTACAATTCTGTTTTTTTTGTACGATCGATTTTTTTGTATTTATCCCTGAGAAGAGTGGGGGTGAACCTAAGTATTGTATTGTCACGTTTATTATTGATGTTGTACCATTATTTTTCTGTTTGTTTTTTTTTGCTGATACCTGGAATTAAAAAGAGTTTACCCCCACTCTTCTCAGGGATAAATACAATAAAATCGAGCTTACAAAAAAAAACAGAATTGTAGGAAATTTAATTTTAAACAACTTTGTTTACAACAATTTTTTTCGTAAAATTGAAAATAAACGAGTTATTCTATAACCAAAAATTCACCCCCTCTTTTCGGGTATAAATCGAAAAAAATCGATCGTACAAAAAAAAAGCAGAATTGTAGGAAATTTAATTTTAAATAACTTTTGTTAAAACTATTTTCCGTGTAAAATTGAAAATAAATGAGTTATTCAAGATACAAAAAATAACCCTTTAAATCAAGCTGGCGGAGGTAACGACAACTTTGGAATCCCAACTTTTTGAATTTAGACTACCACAGACCCCCTCCAACGAATTCCGAAGGAAAATTGCTGCTTCGAATTTTTCAGAATCTCAAGCCTGTTCTTCACCTAATCCGATTGGGCTATTGGTAGATTATGTAGCTTTCACAGTATCCATAACTATTGAAATATCTGAAATATTACATTTAAAGGTTAGTATTTTTGTTCTATTAAAATTAAATGACAGAAAATTTGCAATTCACCGTGTTTTAAAGGATTTGTACTCATTACTAATATTTGCATAAACAATATGGACGTCTTTATTATGTCACAAGATAGTAGTATCGTCAGCAAATAAAGTAAAACTACCTAAATCATTTATAAATTAAAAATAGGGATGGCTCAAGAACAGAACCTTGAGGGACATCCTATTTTATGTCATTTGTTTTCGAGTCTGAAACAGTTCGCACTAACTGTTTGCGACCTAAAAGGTAAGATTTCATCCAACTCAAGGCCGCATCTCTTATGCCATAAACTTTAAGCTTTCGCAGCAGTACTCCGTGGTTGACATAGTCAAAAGCTTTAGTCAGATCACAAAATACTGCAGCTACGGCCTCGTTGAAATTTATACTTGTATAGGCTAATACTAAACAAGAAGAAACAGCATCCTATACGTTTTGGCTATGTTGAAAACCGAATTTATTTATGTCCAGTATATTATTTTGGTCTAGATATGTAATTAGTCGAGTTTTTACAAGTTTCTAATAATTTTTCTAAGTGTCTGAATTAGAGATACATTATTTTATTGTTTTTAATAGGTTTTTCATTTTATAAATAAAGGTAGTCGTAATAATACCGATGTAAAATAATAATAAATAGCTTTATGTTTTCAGTTGCTATTAAGGTATTTTTTTTTATCTATGTATAACTAAGTTTGCCATCCATACTTTATAATAAAGTATTCTTACTTTATTTTCGATTAATATACATTATAATTTTGCATAAAAATAAAGTATGCGAAAATAGTTTATTTCCAATCTTCCAATCCTTACATAAAACGAAGTACTAAGTATTGTTAAGTACTGACTTATTTATCGATACATATAAGTTAAAATGGAATACGGAACGTACTTACAATTAATAATTACTGAACGCAATGTTAGATGTGTCAGGTGAATATTTTCACATGTTAGTATCGACCGTGCTATCGACGAAATTGTATGAAAATAATAAGTTGTTTTTGTTTACAATTAAAGAATCCAGTTTAAAGTAAATACTAATACTTAAAATGAGTAATTATGATAGTGATACACCAGTGACAGTGACTCCTAAAAAAAAACACCAAATTAAATATCTTACAAAAGTAAAAATCTGAGTGGGAAAAACAATACGACTGGCTGACAAGTGATCTTCAAAATAAAAATAGTGCAAGATGTGTTATCTGCGGAGTGAATTTTACAATCGGTTCAGCTGGCATTGAACAGGTATGTGCATTTCTTAAAATAGTTTTAAAGCTGCGTTTCTTCTTCTTTCGTATATCTTATTTACAATTTTTAACATACTTGACCTAACTTATTATTTTTTTTTACATATTAACAGAAAGTAATTACAATAAAATTTATAATTTGATCTTAACTACCTATATAGCAATTTGCCGCAATCTTCCGTAAGTTGTTGCCGAGAAAGCGATATACTGATATTGCGTAAGATTGCTGGAAGGTATTAGTGCATTTACTTATAAACAAATAACATGGCTGGTTTGCGGTATGATAGGGTTTTTTGTATTGAACAGGGTGACATATCACTTTAGTGTCACAAAATTACAGGTTTGACATATGTTTTAAATAAAAGTACAGATATTATACTTATTAATTAAAAAAAAAAAATGCGGATTATTGACAAAATTTAAAAAGATGGCCCTTTCAAGTTGGAACTATTTTTTATTGTGGATGTTAAAAAATACTTATTTTGACAGAAGTGTGGTAATTTCAATTCGCAGTTGATCTCTATGTGTGGTTATCAAGATTTTGAATTTAAAAAAAGTTATAAATATGAATATCGAAAACATTTTTAATGATTTTGGATGACATCGAAGTGATTTGAGTGTCTTACAAAAACTTCAAGAACATAGCCTGATACGTGAGAGCCTACGGTATTCTACTCGATCTTGTACACGCTTTTGTAAGTTAGTTAAAAGAAACAATGGAAATTTGAGTCATACTTTTTATTTTCGAATTTGTCGTAAGCGATATAGTATTTTAAAGGGATATTTTTTTTGAAAATATGCATGTTCCAATAAGGGACATATTTCTGGGCCTGTCTCGTGCCACCAAGAGTAGCATTTCGATTATTAAATAGAAGACTTACAACAGTGTGTCAAATGTATCGATTTATTCGAGATGTTGCATCTTGGAAACTTTTGAATGTACGACAACTATTTCTACTAGGTGGTATTAATCATGTTGTTCAAATTGACAAAAGTGTAATTACCAGAAGAAAATATAATGTAGGTAGGATTGTACCACAAGTTTGGGTGTTGGGAATGGTAGATACTACAACAAAAAGAGGTGTTGTGATTTATTTAAGACCATTTCATGTGGTACGAAATATATGGTGGCAATACAAAAGATACTTTTACCAATATTTGTGAATATATTTCAGAAAAATATGTATTAATACATATTTTAAAGTTTTATGTTGTGTTTATTAAAAAAAATTAATAGGTACTTAGGTTTATTTGGTAGAAGTAGCGATATTGAGCTGAGGAGCAAGAATGCATATTCTTTGATCTGTGTCAGTTGGCCGGAAAGAGGATTTCACACACGTTCAGCGTAATAAATTTCAGTAAAAGGCAATTGATTTTAGTAAAAGGTACTAAATGTCATTTTAAGATCCGATTCTTTTACATTTTGGCGCATGCGCTTTTATAAATGGATTGTTCCAGACCTAATCCACTGTTTGAGCATGCGCGATTTAAAGTTAGTAATATTTTTATATTGTGCTCACTGGAAATGTAGAAATTTACTGAGGCATTTTTCTTGAATAAATAGTAAAATTTTAGAAAAACGTAATAACCTAGCATTTAAACCAAAAAAAAGTAATAGATTTATTACGAAAGTAATGACAAGAACAACCGTGCTTACGTTCCGAAACAAAAAAAAACAAAAAAAAAAACAAAAATTAAGGTTAGAAAAAAAATTGTTATATTTTGACAAAATCCGCCGCCCTTTCTTGTAAAGAATTAGTCTCTACGACATTCAAAATGGTTTTATTTTAATAATATATATTTTGTGACACTAAAGTGTTATGGACGCTTAAACAAATTTAAAAAACAGGACTTAATTATTTTTCATATTCGAAATTTAGATTGTATTCATCATTTTGCATATTTTTTATATTTTAATTTTTTAATACATAGTGTATGGATAAACAATTAATTTTCTATCATATGCATGGGAAATTAGGAAAATCCAATGTCTTTTTTTAAAAATAATCGTGTAACTTGTTATTATGAAAAAGTTAAAATTAATATTTTTCATCCTGTAATAATTGTTTAAATTAAAATATAAAATGTTTATATTCTCAATTAATTTGCGTACTTAATAGTATTTGGATATAGTATATTACATTATGGGTGTAAAAAAACACTTTTTCACAAGTGATGTACAATATTTTTCCTACGACCACAAAATATTTTTGTCAAAAAAATATAAAACCAGAAAATCTCGCTATAAAGATTCAATCAATCAATCAATCAATCAATTTTTGAATTATTTTACTTATTGTTTTGTCGAAATGAAAAATGTGATTTCAGTTACAAACACTTTCATAGAATAATAACGCTAAAATAACATTAGTTATAAAAAAAAAACAATTAGAATACAATAATATTTTTAATTCGTTGATTTTTTTAAATACCACAAATAATAAGATAAACAACCATGAACAAGAACTTTTTTATAATTAAGATGATTGCCTACTTAATTACAGACGTCTACTGAAAATAACTTATAATGTATTAGCTACCTTTCACTAAAATGTCAAATGAATTTCACCGTACCTTTTTTTTTTCAAAACACAAATATTTGGTCTCACCCTGTATATTAGTTGTGTGTACAACAGTTATGGAGAACAAATAAAGAAATTGGTTAGTTCTACGAAAAAAAAAAAAAAGGTTTCACTAATTTTTGTGTTAATATAGACAAAAACTTGCATCTTATCATAATGTGAAATCAAAAACTGTTAAACTAAAGATTTGGCGCAACAAAGATGTTTGATCCATGGCTCAAGTTCTGCAACATATCAAAATTTGGTCAAATTCTGACAGGAGAGTATTTTACATTTAAAACATTTAATGTCTTTTTAAATGGTTTTATTTAGCTTGACCTGTTGTCGTTGTCGTTGTCGTTGTCGTTGTCGTTGTCGTTGTCGTTGTCGTTGTCGTTGTCGTTGTCGTTGTCGTTGTCGTTGTCGTTGTCGTTGTCGTTGTCGTTGTCGTTGTCGTTGTCGTTGTCGTTGTCGTTGTCGTTGTCGTTGTCGTTGTCGTTGTCGTTGTCGTTGTCGTTGTCGTTGTCGTTGTCGTTGTCGTTGTCGTTGTCGTTGTCGTTGTCGTTGTCGTTGTCGTTGTCGTTGTCGTTGTCGTTGTCGTTGTCGTTGTCGTTGTCGTTGTCGTTGTCGTTGTCGTTGTCGTTGTCGTTGTCGTTGTCGTTGTCGTTGTCGTTGTCGTTGTCGTTGTCGTTGTCGTTGTCGTTGTCGTTGTCGTTGTCGTTGTCGTTGTCGTTGTCGTTGTCGTTGTCGTTGTCGTTGTCGTTGTCGTTGTCGTTGTCGTTGTCGTTGTCGTTGTCGTTGTCGTTGTCGTTGTCGTTGTCGTTGTCGTTGTCGTTGTCGTTGTCGTTGTCGTTGTCGTTGTCGTTGTCGTTGTCGTTGTCGTTGTCGTTGTCGTTGTCGTTGTCGTTGTCGTTGTCGTTGTCGTTGTCGTTGTCGTTGTCGTTGTCGTTGTCGTTGTCGTTGTCGTTGTCGTTGTCGTTGTCGTTGTCGTTGTCGTTGTCGTTGTCGTTGTCGTTGTCGTTGTCGTTGTCGTTGTCGTTGTCGTTGTCGTTGTCGTTGTCGTTGTCGTTGTCGTTGTCGTTGTCGTTGTCGTTGTCGTTGTCGTTGTCGTTGTCGTTGTCGTTGTCGTTGTCGTTGTCGTCGTTGTCGTTGTCGTTGTGTATAATTTAGCAAATAAGATTTTACCCCTTTCTGTTGACCTATTTATTTAAAATTTGACATACGCCTTTGGTTCAGAGAACAATATAACTATGAATATTGAGTATCGTTGTATATTTAAGATGCTGCTACAAAATGGCGAAATAAATTATTTTTTTTTCAACTGCTTCAATATGAGTATCAAATGAAAGGGCTTGACTAAAAAAATCAACATAAAATGACGACTTCATATTTTATAGAAGTAGAGGTGGTTTTTTAATTCGTTCTAGTCAAGGCCAACGGTTTCGCTTTAATTTTTTTTAATTCTTACTATTTAGGCTTGGCAGAGGAAGAGTAGGAGTAGAGGGAGAAGTAATTTTTTATTTTCGTTTTTTGTGATCCTCTATCCGTCTATGTAATATTGTCTCTTCGAAATAAACGGGTGCTTTTGTTCGCTAAAGGTTATTTTTATTTGTCATTCATAATTAGTTATTATTGTTGACAAATGGATTTCATATATCAAAGGTTGGGAAAAAGTACTAAATATTTCCAAAAGTTTATTATTGATATCACTAAAGCTCGTTAATAGCTATTAAACAAAAAATAAAAAAAGAAAATCGGTTTACAAACAGAAGAGAAAATAGTACTGAACTATCGTATCTTTGCTTGTTTATGTATAGGGTGAGTCGGGAGGAATGGATCAAACTCTTAAGAGTGCATTGTACACATAAAAATATTGTAAAAAAATGTTTTTATCCGATTTTTATTTGATTTCAAGTTAAAGGATATAACAAAAGTTTATGTATTAATATTATTTTAATCATAGCAATATGCTATTTTAATTATTGATTCGTCTTTAATATCGGCAGCAGTATCTTGAACACTTCAAATTAGTGCATTACGAGTGTTTACTTTTCAATGCCTATAGAAAAATATTAAAATCAGTGACATTCACTTTCTCTTTCCGCACACACCCACGAGTGTCTACTTTTACAAATAAAAATCGAACAACAGTTTATTTTCATGATATTATACACTCCTGGAGTTTGGTCCGTTCCTCCAGATTCACCCTGTATAGATAATATATCTATTAAAAAAAATAAAGTTGACCTACAAATGACCTTATAGGCCGATGTGTTTCCTTGCAGATTCCGTTGCCGTTATCGTTCACGTTTGTTTGACGTTGTAGTCACCATTGGACTTAAAGACCGATTTATAAACTTGCAGTTGCAGTTATCGCTCGCAGTTGCAGTTCCCGTTCAAAGCTAAAATGCTACTTTTACATTTCCGTACTTATATTCTCTGTAGTTGTCACCGTTCGCTGTTGTACATGACGTTTCCTGAAATTCAAACATGACAAAGTTGTAAGTTTTACTGTTCACCGTTCGTGCCGTTCGCATATTAACCAATAAAAAACCTGGACATTTGAAAAACACAAAAGTATTCCAAGAATATCTAAATAGATATATTTATTTATTTTACTTAATTAAAAAAGGTATTTAATGAAAACTCAAAACGAAAATCGCGCAAAAATCTGGTTGAACGTCAGATTTTCTACTTTTCATCTTACTTTGATTTATTTGGGGTTAATCGATTAGATTGTCTACCCATCACATAACGACGCCAAACGTCAGCTTTATAAATTATGAATATCAAAGGCGAACTGTAATGGCGACCTTAAAACTTTGTTATCTTTGAACGTCAGGGAAAGCTTAATAACTTCCAACGGAAACTGTAACTGCGAGCTGGCACTGCGAGCTGTAAATGCAACGGCAAGTTAATAAATCGGCTCTAAAGGCCACGAGTACATTAAAAAAATTTGTAAACCTAATAAATTCAAATTACTTTTTGCCAAATATACAGGGTATCCGGAAATTAGACGGTCATATTTTAACAGTAATCTACATCCTAAAATAGGAGTAAAAGTTTATATAAACATAGGTCCAAAAACGTTTCGTTTTCTTGATACAGGGAGTTACAAGTGAAGTCCTGATGGCACATTTTTGTAAATATTTTCTAAAATTTCTTTAGTCACCGGTTTTCCAAAGTTAAAAAAAAATAAATTTCTGATTCCACAGGCCCAATAATTATTGTTTACACTTTTGAATAAGATATCAAATGATTTTCTCTTGAAAATAGTGCGTCCTAGCGAGATTCAACAAAAGTAGCTTTATTATAAAGAAAACATTAATTTTCCAAATTTTATAGTCAAAAATGTTAAAAACTGTCAATAAAAAAAACTTTTACCCTAAGCCCCCTCCTAATTTACCCACCTATGAAGATGATCAAAAATTGGGGTTTAGTCCATTAAATAGAGCGTAAAAAGGTAAGCTTTTTTTTACCAAATTTCACTTAGTTATCTTTAAACGTTTATAAAATATTTACAATTGCATTGACAATGCAGCTCACCAATCCATCCCAGAATACAAACCCTTTAAAGCCAAAAAACGACTTCCTCCTCCTTGGTGGGATGTGGAGTGCAACCAAACTATTGAAGATAGAAAAAACGCCTCAACTCTTTATAAGCAAACATATTCTTATGAAAATTTTGTCAAATGAGAGAAAGCCAGTGCTCCTACTAAAAGGTTTTTAAAGCTTAAAGCTAAACAGAGTTGAATCATATGGTATTCCTCTTTAAACAAACAAACTCCATCCACCGTTATTTAGAATTAAGCAGAAAAACATGGCAAGGAACCAGTAAATAACCCCAAATTCTCATGCCTAGAGGATATATGGTTAGATGACTTTTACAATAAAATTGCACCCCCGTTTGTAAGCATCCCAATACCTAAGGTTACTAAGGTTACTGATTCTAATCATTTCCTATTACTCCCTTTCTTTCGAACA
The DNA here is from genome assembly GCA_927349885.1 of Psylliodes chrysocephalus. NCBI lineage: Eukaryota > Metazoa > Arthropoda > Insecta > Coleoptera > Chrysomelidae > Psylliodes > Psylliodes chrysocephalus. Next base: position 24,573,921 of record OV651818.1, read on the forward strand.
GAAATTGATTTTGCTGTTGACAACCGCAACAATACTTCTCCTGGTTATGACCAAATTAAATACCCTATGTTCTTCAATTTACCAGACATTGCTAAAAACCTAAACATTAACATAAAAGCATTTAAAAAAATTATTATTGTTCCTGTACCTAAATCAGGGAAGAACCCTAACTTAGCTGAATCTTATAGACCCATATCATTGCTTTCATGTGTTCTTAAAACTCTAAGGAGGATGATTAAGTTAAATTTTGAATGGTGGTTATTGCAACAAAAGCTTCTTCCAGAAAATCAGTATGGTTTCAAAAGGGGTTTTGGTACAATGGATGCCTTAAGTACTTTGGTCGTAGATATTCAAAACAATTTTTCAAGAAACAATTATTTACCTGTCCTTTTTAATGACATCAAAGGTGCATATGATGCTGTGTCTTTGCCACTCCTGCTAGATAAAATGATTAAAATATTTCATATCCCAAAACAATTTGCAATCAATATTATAAATTTTTACACCAACAGATCAATTTACTTGCAAACAAATCAATCTGTGCTAGGCCGTAGACTAAATAATAAAGGGTTACCTCAGGAATCTGTTTTGAGCCCTGTTTTATTTAATATATACACAACTGATTTACATAATATTCAAATAAATAATACATTATCATTTAATATTGTACAATATGCCGACGATTTCTGTATTTATACTAAACACAAAAAAATTGAAACCGCCTTAGAAAACTTAAAAAATATTTATTTAGTTTTACAAAGATGGTTGACCACAAATGACTTTGAATTTTCAGTTAACAAATAATAACATCATGTTTGGCCCGACGATTTCATGATTTGAAATGAAGCGAGGTATTTGGGTATGATTCTGGACAGGAAGCTGACGTGGAAATCCCATATTCATAGTACGCTGAATAAGTGCAATAAAGAATTAAATTTTTTAAAATCTGTTAGTAAGTCTTGGTGGGGTGCTGATATTGAAATTTCTCAATTATTTTATAGAGCTTATATTCGCTCTATCTTGGATTACGGTTGTACACTATATGGTTCTGCTAGTAATAGTCTATTAAACGAGATCAATATTTTTCATAACTCTGCTCTAAGGACAGTGTAAGGTGACATGAAGTCTACTCCTATTCAACCCTTACACGTGGAAGCTCTGGAACCTCCTTGGTAAAAATCTATACCAATAATCCTAAATTATTTTATCAAATTATTATATTAAATAGTTATGATTTGACTAATAAATATTAGGTTAAAAAAATTCCCCACCCCTTTGTCTCGCTTTACAAAACAATAGCAATATTGGAATTAATGATTTTTTTAGCTTTTATTCACAAATTTTTTTTATTAAACCAAACTATAAAGAAAATATATCTATAAGTAGCAATATATTACTCTGTATTTTAAATAATTTTGAATATGCCTTAATATTATATACGGACGCGTCCAGATCAGCTAATGGCGTAGGCTCTGCTTTCTTTGAACCTAAAGAGCACATAGAAAAATCTTTTATAATTAGACATCTATACTGCGGAAGCTGCGGCTAATTATGAAGCACTTAATTACGCCTCTTCCTGAAACAGAAACGATAGTTATTGTATCAGATTCCCTCTCTGTTTTAACATCTATTAAAAAAAATGGGCTTCCTAGTACATCGACTTGTCCTTTTGTAATAAAAATTAAGAAACTTATCCAAACATTTTCAGAAAGAGACCAGAACGTGCATTTTATTTGGATTAAAGCACAACGAACATGTGGATTTGTTGGCCAAAAAAAGCTCTGTAACAGATTCTAATACGTCATACAATTTATCTGTTTAAATGGCAACACTTGTGGCAGGAATATTGTTTTACAAACCCAACGAGGTATACGACTCTTCAGTTAAACATTCCTAAGATTCCTTGGTACAAGCATTATAAAATACTGCGAAAGTACATATCGACAATCACTAGGATGAGATTTGGTCATGCCTGTTATCCTAGCCATTTATTCAAAATTAAAGTCTCTGAAAGTGACCAATGCGAGACGTGTAATGAAAAAGGAGATCTAGACCATATCTTCTTTAATTGTAGAGCTGGGCCAAGGTGAGATTGGTACAGCCACGTGCTCGATCCTGCGCGAAGGTGTGACGTCAGAGACAGAGGCGGACGTATAGTAATTTATATTACCTCTTCTATTTTAAATTATGTATTATGATTAATTACTAACTAGGTACTACGATGTGAATTTTATTCTAAATAAACTGCCTTTTTGTAAGTGTTTATAAATAATGATAATAAAATAAGACAGTATTAAAATACTTATACAGGGTGTACCAATAAAAACTTCCAGGCCGGATATTTTGGTAAGTAATAGATATATTTTAATTCTGTAAAAGCCAGTTCACAGAGCACTAAAGGAGCTTCAGTTTTAGATATAAATTGATTTTAAATATGTAGGTAAATATGTAGATGGCGCTGCGCTCAATATTTTTTTTTTTCGATAGGAGGATCATTCTTGTAAAAAATGCATTTTTAAACAGATTTTGTTCTATGAACTAATTCGATAAATCTAGCCATTTTTGATATACAGAATGGGTCACTCAAAACAGTTTCATCCTGTTTTTCAGCATTATTCATTGGATTTTAAGAAAATGCGAATACAGGTCGATTTTTATTTCAAATTAAAAATATTTTTACAATACAGACATCTGTCTTGTATCAACCCCCTCCCTCGCACTTCTCCAAGACCTTAATTTTAAATAGGTAATGTACCATCATTGAAAAGGTAATTTAATGGGGGATTCACAAATATTTCTGTAAATTGCGTCACTTAAATTTTATCGCCTTCTAGCAGGATAAAAACTACTACGTAATATATAGTGTGATACTACAATGTGAAGTACATCATTAAAAGGGTAATTTTATGGGGAATTTAGAAATATGACTGTCCATTGCTATACTTTTAATTGCATCGCCCTCTATCAGGATAAAAACTACGTATTATAAAGTGTGGCACCGTATTTGAAAGCAAATTTAATTACTAATTCAATGTATCACATAATATTAATATTAATATCTTCTATATTGCACTTGCAATAGTTTGAAAATTAGTCAGGCATTATTTTAAACATTATTACTAACATTATTTTGTTGCAAGTGCAATATAAAAATATTTATATTAATGTTATGTGGTGCACTGAATTAGTAATTAAATTAGCTTTTAAATGAAATGTCACACTTTATAATATGTTACAGGTTTTTATCCCGATAGAAGACGCTAAAATTAAAAGTATCGCAATAAACAGTCATATTCCTGACTTCCCCATAAAATTACCTTTTCAATGATGTGCCGTACATGGTACATTCCTTATTTAAAATTATATGGAAGGGAGGGGGTTGACACATGACAGATGTCAGTATTGTAAAAATGTGTTCATTTTGGAATAAAAATCGACTTGTTTCCGCATTTTCTAAAAATCCAATGATTAATGCCGAAAAACAAGATGAAACTGTTTTTAGTGACCCACTCTGTATATCAAAAATAGCTAAATTTATCGAATTAGTCTATAGAACAAAATCTGCCTAAAAATGATGTTTTTACCAGATGCGTCATATAAAAAAGACCCTCCTATCAAAAAAAAAAAAAAAATTGAGCGCAGCGCCATCTACAAATCGACCTATTTAAAATTAGTTTTTATCTAAAACTGAAGCTCTCTTAGTGCTCTGTGAACCAGATTTTACAGAATTAAAATATCTCTATTACTTACCAAAATATCCGGCCTGGGAGTTTTTATTGGTACACCCTGTATATTACAAAAATACATATAGAGACACAAATCTAATTTTCGTCCGATTCTAAATCAGAGATATGTTGTACTCCTAAACTAACGTCACTGTCTTCATCTTATGACCAACTTTCATCCGATGATCCAGTATTCACTGTAAACCTTAAATGGTCCATTGTGGAGTCCAAAAAATGTTCTTTTTTAATTTGTGTGGCTTCATATGTTGACCCACTCTTCTACTTGCAATGTCGCAAACTTTTAATTGGGTTGAAATCAGGATGATAGGGTGGAAGCCGAAGGACTTTGTGACCGTGTGCCTCCAATAATCTGTCTAATTTATAAATTGCCGGAAATCAGTATTTATTATCTTTAATAATTTTGTACAATTCCGGTTTTGTCATTGATTCCTGAAAAGGTATGTCTTTTCCTTTCAGCCATTTTGTCATGGCTAATTTGAAACTTGCTGATGTAATATTTCGTTCCACAGTTACATTGTGCCATTACAACAACAAAAACACAATACTTATATGTAAATATAAATTACAAGGCACTATAATTATATAAAATTGTCACCTTTCGCACTATGTTCACTTTGTATATACTCGACCCAGGCTACGTCACTGAACGACTAAATTTGGCTTCGCCGAGTGGCCGTCGCTAGGCAACAGCCAGTGCGCAACTTTTGTCGTCGCCATGCTGTGTACCAATCTCAACTTGACCCGGCTCTACTAAAATAAAAACTTTTCTGACAAGCTATATAAAAACCTGCTTAAATGCAAAATATGTTCCCCTTAGAATATCCAAAGTTTATTGTCCTCCAATTCCACAAACATTTATGACTGCTTGATTAATTTTTTAAGGGAATCAGGTATACGCTTGTGATTACTACTTCTCTTAGACTCGTTACCTTTGTTTTCTTTCCTATTGTTTTATTTTACCCCCTTACCGTGACCTAGTGTATGTCTGTTTTTTTGTAATGCCTTGATGGGTCCCTAGGCGAGAAGCGAGTGTCCCCGTTTAATCCTCTTGTTGTTATTTGAAATTAAATATTTAATGTTTCCTTTTTTTCATTCATTATTATTTGTTTGTTAATTTACCTCTTCCATTTTGTGACTGGCTGTATGACAAAAAGTCTATGCAAAAAAAAATTACAAAAGTGTGTCATTAGGACTTTACTTGTAACACCCTGTATCTCGAAAACGAAACGTTTTCGGACCTATGTTTATATGAACTTTTACTCTTCTTTTAGGATGTAAATTACGCTGTTAAAATATGACCGTCTAATTTCGGGACACCCTCTATAGAGTGAGTAGGTAGGACCTTTAAACTAAAAGTTGGCTGAAAAATAATAATTAGTATTATTCACTCGGTTATTTAATTTAGATCTTGTATATTTTAAGATAAAGTAGACAATATAGTACACAATCAGTTTCATATTTAAATTAACTACTCTAGATACAATGATTAGGATAAAGTTTATTAACAGAGTACACATCCGTAGGTAATCTCATTGAAATTCTTCTCTGGTTTTGTACTGTCTAGTAATATCTAAAATAATTTTAATGAATAAATTCAATTCTCGGGTTACCGCCGGATACCAATCGCTGAATAGTGGTCCTAATTATAATTAGAGCCGGACAAAATTCATAGGGTATAAATATAAAAAAATAAGTTGTAAAGTCAAATAGTATAAAACCAGGGACTAAAGTGGCACTTTTTAACCCGAGGCGATAGTTTGTATCCCGATAGGAGGGAGTACTACAATTCGTCGAGGAATGAAAAGGCATTTTGTCCCGTATATAATATGTTATGCACTTTAGATAAAGAAAAACTAAAATTATTAAAATAATTTAAAAGCACTTAACGGTTCTTTAATAACAAAGCAATAACGATATCAGTACAAGGTTGTTATACAGGGTTGGCCAAACCTCTGTCGTAGTTCTATAACTCCTACTAGGCAAATCTTAACGATTTATTTGATGTATACCTATCAATGGTGGCCAATACTAAATATCCCAGAATTATTTTCTTGTGTACAGGGTGGCCCAATAGTAAATTAGGCAAATCACTTAATTTTTTTTAAATGGAATGACCCAACTTTTTTTACAATTTTAGGTACTCTATGGTCACTAGTACATAACAACAAAATATTGTTTCTAACATCCCACCCCTTTCGCAGAAAAAAAAATTACCAAAAAATATTACATTTTCAGACGCCTATTAAAATATGCAGTGCTCTCTCAAATTTGATGTTAGAATTTAAAAAACTACGATTGTATAAAGCCAATAGACCAAAGATTTTTTTGGACTAAGTTTGAATTTTTTATTTTGTACAGGGTGGTTACAAATTAATTTCACTTTCCAAAAATTTCGAGGGAAATTTTTTAAAATTTTTCTAATGTATTACCCTGTATTTCTATTCATCAACTGAAGGAGAATTTCATATCCTTCCACTTCCCTATGTACTTTCCTATACCTATCTGTCACCGTTATAAAATAAATTCAAAAGGAAGAAAATTACGATAATAAAATTTATTTGAAATTTATCCTAAAACATAAATTTACATTTTATAAAAGATGCTCAAAATGTCTGCCATTTTCTCTAATGCATACATTTATTCGTTGGGCGAATGATCGAGAAACGTTTCTAAGCATATCAGTTGTAATGGTATGGAAAGCTTGCACTATCCTTTCTTTCATATTTTCAGGTGTTGTAGGTGGCGTAAGATAGACTAGATTTTTAATATAACCCCACAAAAAATAATCGGGTTTTGTTAAGTCAGGTGATCGAGCTGGCCATTTTTTTGGACCATTTCTACCAATCCATCTATTTGGAAACTTTTCATCTATTTCATCTGCCACTTCGCATAAAAAATGCGCTGCTGCCCCATCATGTTGGTACCACATTGTTAGTCTTACAGCAAGGGAAATGTTTTCAAGTAAAGTAGGAAGATGATTTGCTAAAAAATCTAAATACATCAGACCATTTAAGTTGCCTTCAAAAAAATACGGCCCAATAACATGATCCCCAATTATACCTCCCCAAACATTTACACTCCATCTTTCTTGGCTATGTGTTCTGATGATGTTAGGATTTTCCATGGAATAATAGTGGAAATTATGTCTATTAACGAATCCGTTCTTGTGGAATGTAGATTCATCAGAAAACAGCACTCTATCAAAAAAAAAAAAATGGATTTTGTTGCAGTTTAGTTTGTGCCCAGTTACAAAACACCATTCTATTATCAAAATCGGTGTCTTTCAGCTCTTGATGCAATTGTATTTTATAAGGATGAAATTGATGCTGTTTTAAAATCCTTCTAACGGATATTCTACTTATACCTACTACTTCGGCAATCTTTTTTTAAATTACATGAGGATCTTCTATCGCTGTCAAAATTACAGATAATTGGTTATCATTATCAGTAGCAATTATTGGTTTTTTATAAGCAACATTTCCTGTTTCGGTAAATCTTTCATGTAACTTTTTAAAGCTTTTTTGATCAGGGATGCGTCTATCGGGATATCGTTGATGATAAATTCTCTTTGCCAATAAACAATTTCTGTCGGATTCTCCCAAAACATAGATCATGTCAATTAATTCGTTTTTCGTAAAATTCATTATTAATAGAAGAATTATCGCGATCAGTAAAAATAACTTGACACTTCATTAATAAATAATCTGACACTTCATTAGGACCCAGCCTACTTGATTGAATGTTCACTTTCAATAAAACCACTGGTAGAAATTGGATTTTTGATAGATCAATGTCTTTTTGGAATTTACTTTTAAACGACGACAGATAGGTATAGGAAAGTACATGGGGAATGGGGAAGTCGAAGGGTATAAAATTCTCGTTTCATCGATGAATAGTAATACAGGATGTTCTATTTGAAAAATTTGAAAAAATGTCCTAGAAATTTTTAGAAATTGAAATTAATTTGTGACCACCCTGTACAAAATAAAAAATTAAAACTTGGTCTAGAAAAATCTTTGGTCTATTGGCTTTATATATTTGTAGTTTTTTAAATTCTAACCTCAAATTCGAGAGAGCACAGCATATTTTAATAGGCGTCTGAAAATTTAATATTTTTTGGTATTTCTTCTTTTTCTGCGAAAGGAGTAGGATGTTAGAAACAATATTTTGTGGGAATGCACTAGTGACCATAGAGTACCTAAAATTGGAAAAAAAGTTGGGTCATTCCATTTAAAAAAAAAATAAGTGATTTGCCTAATTTACTATTGGGCCACCCTGTACACAAGAAAATAATTTTAGGATATTTGGTTTTGACCACCATTGACAGGTATACTTCGAATAAATCGTTAAGATTTTCATAATAGGAGTTATAGAACTACGACAGAGGTTTGGCCAACCCTGTAGTGTTAACATATATTGTACTATTTTAAACCATTCTCAAAAAATTTGAGACTTCTCTTATCATTTCTCTTTTATCGTGTAATTCAGAAAGAATGTACTTCCAAGTACAAGTTTATATAAGTTTTTTTATTTTTTTTGATTTCCAGAACACGTCCGTTAAATATTTTCCTTTCCTCTCAAAATATCCTGCATACACCATTTTATAGAGTTTAACGAGAAGTATTTAATGCTGCAAACCGCATATTCATTGCTCAAACGGTTGCCTAAATAATTAATTTCAAAGTTATTGGATTAAGCAGTAAAAATTTACCCAAATTGGAGCCAAAATCTCATTTTGCATTTACTAATAATGCCACAGTGATTTTACTTTACATGAACGGTATACATGGGCGGTACTAATTCGTCAGTTGATTTTACCTAATTTGTCGGATGGCCTTAAAGAGGTTTTAGACCCTTAGATGAATCCAAAAATAGGTAATTCAACCAGTCTTGATAATATGGATCTTAGGATCTAATGATTTATCACTTTTGTAACTTAGGAAAATCCGAAATACTTTCGTAAAATTGAAAAACCATTTGGTTTAAAAGAATGCTGAGATAAAACAGAATCAATCTGCTAAGATTAGAAAACCTTTAACAGATTCACAGAATAGTTTTATTACAATTAAAATAATGGTAGATAAATTTAAAATCAATTGATAAAAAAAAGGCACTGCATGAAATATGTCAATATGTCATTTAGTCAAACATAAATTATTTATAGGACCTCAAAATAAATTAATAAAATACAATGTATCTAGTGTTGTATAAATGTTTTGGGAACCAGGTAAGCAAAATTTGTAAACATAACGATTAGGATTAACATAATAACATAACATTATTATTTTTTAACTAAATAAACCTAGTCTTGATTTTTTAAGACAAAAAACTATCTAAAACGAATCTGATTCTCTATATTTAGAAGAAAAAATGGTACAAAAATAGAAAATAATTCCCATCTAAAAGGTCCGCCTTTGAAATCCAAGATACAGACTAAATAAATAATGTAAGTATATTATAAATTAGTAAAAGTCATAATATATTTTTTAAATTAGTTATTTGTTCTTAATAGCTTCTATATTAATTTTTCAAATTTTGAAGAATTTGTTTAGTGGGTCGTACGAAACTTCATCCCAAACAAGGGTTTCCTACCTGATTCGAAAAAAATCACAACGAAATTGCATCCCCTTAAGGAAAGGGTCACTTATTGTAGGCTAAGCAAAGAAGGGTATACTTTTCTGGGTCATATGCTCCCGGTCATAAGATTCTGCACAAGAAACATTTTTCCAAAATTTTAACATTCAAACCATTCCGGAACATCTTTAAAAAAGCTCTTTTATGGCGGAGTTTTTGAAGACCAAATAATGATAAACATTTTGGCAACAAAGCTTATGTGCGTGTCCAGGGTTTTGACGTAATACATAGATGGTAGCGGTAATGCAAATAATACCACGTTACTATGGAAATACGAGTACCTAGTTAGTGTAGCAAACTGCGTAATAGACTTATCTCGAATATACAGAAAGAAAGAAAGCCAGATAATGTCGAGTGTTATAGAAGCGTTTTAAACTAGGCGAGGTTTTGAACATCTCAAAAGTTCTTGGTGTGATAGCAATAAAATCAGGCGCAATCAGGCGATAAAGGTAAAGAATTAAAGATCAATGTCAGTAAAAATCAGCCAATAGAAAGGTTTACTTTTGCGATTTTGTTTTAATTTAACCCTAGAGTGGTATCGTACGTATAATTTACGTGAGGTTTGTAGCGAAAGCCCTCTCCACTAATTCTTTTGAGTCACGATCTTGAGCTATCAGCAGTGGCTCAGGAAATATCCACTTGTGTTGATTTGTAGGTGCCAAAGTTGCAACTATTTAGCAAAATAAGATATGGCTTGATTTTGAAAAGTGTACACGTAAAAAATACGCATTGATACCAATAAGAAGGTATTTGTTGTACGTTTATCTGACGTGTCGCCAAGCCTAAAATTTTAGGCTTCGCTTATTTCTTAATGACTGTCTGTGCTAATAGCTCTTTGTGTCTTTTACAATGTGATAAACATGGCTTGCATCAATTCATACATAATTTAGTCACACAATGTTAAAGCAGTAGGTGGTAAAACTTTAACACGTTTTGAGTACTTCACAGAAGTCTTATTAAACCATGGCAATCACAATGTCAACAAATAGGATACCTAAGTACAGTAAGTGCAGTAGATATTAAAGAAGCCTTTATACCCAGTACGAATATCGAAGGGTAGGGGATCAAAAAGGGACCTGAGACATATTGCCTCCTTTTTCCTACACTAAAGGAAAGAATGGCAACTACGTATTGCGTAAAATGTACCAAAACAGTATGTGGGGAATACCAAATAAATATATGCACGTATTTCAAAGAAATCAAATGAAAAAATGTTTTCTTTATTTTTAAATTCAGTTACTGTAATTTTTTTATTTTAAAATTCTGTTTTGTTATTAAAATATGTTTAAAGCACTATTTTATATTCCGATTAAAAAAACCTAATGAAACAGGTAATTTTACAAAGTATACATGTAAAAATTTGCGAATGCGTAAATTTTACGTGTCGATACCAACAACCGGTAGAAATTAAACGATACCGTTCTAGGGTTAATCACCTGTTACTGCGCTCTTTTCGGTTTTAGACGTTTCTAAGCTTTTAAAAAATTTAATTTTTTTTATCAAAAGCGTACCCTCCTTTGGCTGTAAAATTGAGCCATTGTTGCCACTTTTTGTGTTGTTTAATAAAAATTCTACAAACGTTCTCTTTATATTCAGTCAGTAACATTTTCCGAAAATTTTTTATAGCCAGTAAGGTTTAAAGAATATTGATTATTTTTGTAACTTCTGTTATTTTATTAATTAATCTAGGTATTTTGTAAATTGACTAATGGGCAATAATTCAACCACAACTACATATATTAATGTTTATTAAAACTGTAAAATATAATTAAAACTTAGCTCTAAATTTATACGAAATTATTTTAATTAAGTCTAATTTACTTATTTGATGTTAATTTAAATCACTCAGCAAGCCTTCGAGAAATCTTTTTCTCCATAAACTTTGAGTGTCAAGTTTTTTTTGGGATTAGGACACTATTAATTTTTATATATGCGTCAATTTGAAATTGAGTTATCACATTTATAAAAAACATTCCCATTAGGGTGAGCGGCGTAAAAGTAAGCATTATATTTTGAATGAAAAACAATTGGAGGTTCTCTGCACAGAAGGAAACTTATCTGCCCATATAAATGGTGAAAAAGATGAGTATTCTGCAATGTAATTGTCAACGAGATAATCACAAAACTGCGTAATTTTTTCATTGACAGGCTTAATTTGTGTTAAATCAGTTGCGAAAATGTCGCCTGCATCTTCAGGATGAATAAATGGTAATTTAAAAACAAAGGTTAAAATCTTCCTCTTTTTTTAGTACTGTGTAACTGAGCCTAAATCCTGAATTTTTCGGTACCATGACAGCCCTAAATGAAAGCGACAACCTCGTAAACTTGCTTCTGGGAACGCCTTGTAGATGCTTTCATGAATAGCTATCTCAAAGTCGGCTGTTATCTTTATTGGCGAAACAGGGTGGTTAAGTTTGACACACTTCTCTACTATATAGTTAAAAACAAGATTGTAAGAATGTTTTATTAGGACGGAGACAAAAAACTAATGGAATCCAATGATAATTTTTAAGACTATGAATTGTAAATAACTGAGTACATGCCAACAAGTAAAATATGACAATATTATTTTCTGTCATTTTTAGGCAGGAAGTTTTCTTTCTGATTGGTTAAAATAGGAGACGACGCAATTGCCATATGAAATTCGCAAATATTTTTGGGATTTAAAAAAAAGATCTAGCATTGTATATAGTTTGCCTCAATCTTACAATATCCTTTGTGGTTAAGGTCATGACTGCAGAATTTTTAATTTCGCTTCTAATGAGTTTTAAGGGTCTTTCACAAATGGCCTCCACAGCTTTACACCTAACTGAATTACTCATGAGATGTCTGTTAAAAACTTCATCGGATAACTTTTCATGATTGTGATCCAAAACTGATTGCACTATTGTATCGTCAGATCATTGGGTTTTTACAAATGCCTTAAATGTTCGCTTACTGCATTGCTATCGTTTTACTGTTTTATTGGCCAACATTTTAGGAAAACTAAATGTATAGCCATGAATTACCAATTTATGGCATGCCTCTCTCACTTAAAAAAATGTTGCTTCCATTATTATAAACTGCACAAAAACACCAACACAAAAACAAAGACAAACTAAAATTAATAATATTTGGCGATGGTATACTGGTCTTCACTTAACATTTTTAAAATCCCACCGTATAGATAATCCGTTTATACCTGTAACTAAAACTAATTAAAAGTCCATTTGGTAATTTAAGTTAATTTTATCCAATTTACCTCATCACAAAATAACCATTATTATGTTAATTACTGTAATAGCCAGTACATAAAAATAATGTAAAAGGTCTTTACAAAAACATGCCACATATTATTTAGACCAAAATAAGTCGATTTAAGTAAAATTACTTTAGTACAAAGTTGCTTCGTTTGGGCTCCAGAGGGCCTTGAAGTTACAATTTTTAAATCGTTTTTTCCATATAAATTTAAAACGGCATATGCGATTTTGCTGAAATTTGGTATATTGGTAGAGTTTTATGTGGCAAAAAATGGTATTAAAATATTGTCCGATAATAATACATAGGCGTAGAACTTGATTTTTTAAATAATTGCACCTTTAAAAATTCTACGCCAATGGAAGAAAAGGAGTTTGAGTATGAAATTTAGATTGCGCAACTCATTTACTTTAAAAAAGATACTCTCGATAAGACTCGATTACTCTCATGGTTTTCGCTAAATTTCTGTTTTAATAATTTAGAGTGTATAGGTTTGCATCTTGAATACGTTGCCAGAGTTGTTCCTTATTTTCTATAGGTTCCCTGCAAACTGTGGATTTCAGATGTCCCCATAAAAAGTAATCCATCGGTGTTAGGTCTGGGAAACGTGGTGGCCAGTTTACAGGTGCGTCATTACCTCTGCCTATCCATTTGTGTGGATATTGTTCATTCAAGTGGTTTCTAACGTTTAAAGAAAAATGTGGTGGAGCTCCATCTGGCATAAACCACATATCTCTCCTAAGTTGGAGAGGTAAATCTTCTAACAATTCTGGCAACGTATTTTGTAGAAAATCCAAATAATTTTCTCCAGGTAATCTTCGTGTAAGTATGACAGGACCAACAATGAAATTACCAATTATTCCAGCCCACACATTAATTTTGAATTCGTGCTGAAAATGGTTTACCTTTATTGCATGCGGATTTTCAACGGCATAAATATGTTCATTATGGGTATTAGTTATACCTCTTCTTGTAAAACCCGCTTCATCGGTAAAGAGAACCTTCTTGACAAAGTTTGGATCTCTTTCTCTTTGAATATTAACAAATCGACAAAAACGCAAACGAATTTGAGGATCATGGACTAATAATTCTTGTACTGGCTTCTTATGGTATGGATATAGCAATTGTTTTCTAAGCACTTTATGAACGACATCTTTACTTACTCCTAGTTCCCTTCCAATTCGTCTGGTGCTTAATTCTGGATCTTCTTCAACACGTTCTAAAATGTCTTCTTCAACTTCAGGAATCCTTACAAAACGTTCTCTTCCATTATCAACAGTGTTGGGAGCAAAAGAACCGGTCTCCCGAAGACGTCTCTCAACAGCAGCAAAAGTTGGGTGGCTAGGTACACGACGATTTGGAAACCTTTCAGAGTACACCCTAACACTCTCGAGCATTTCCTTCACAAAATCCTAATGTCAGTAACATATCGGTATATTCTGCATTGGTATATTGTACAGCCATATTAATAAACCACGCATTTGTTTTTTTAATTATTGAGTCAGATAGAACACTTTCAATCGTTAACAAGAGATTGGGTGTTAAAACTTGACAATATTTTTATTTAGATGAAACTATGGAAACCAACAATAAATGTTTTTGTATACGTATTGCAGGCAAATAATTAATATTCCTCAAAAAATCGTACATGGCAAGAATCGAGTATTTTTGTTAAAAGTCTCGATTAGAGGTGTTAAAGAAGATATGAAAAAAGTACATTTTTTATATTTTTCATCGTATAAAATTTTGTCCGATAATAATACATAGGCGTAGAACTTGATTTTTTAAATAATTGCACCTTTAAAAATTCTACACCAATGGCAAAAAAGGGGTTTGAGTATGAAATTTGGATTGAATACTCATTTACTACAAAAAATTACCCCTGATAACACTCGATTTACTCTCATGGTTTTGACAAAGTTTGTATTTTAATAATTATTGTTTATGTTCTAAAATTACTAAAATGCAAATTTCGTCAAAACCATGAGAGTAATCGAGTCTTATCAAGAGTACCTTTTTTAAAGTAAATGAGTTGTGCAATTTAAATTTCATACTAAAACTCCTTTTCTTCCATTGGCGTAGAATTTTTAAACGTGCAATTATTTAAAAAATAAAGTTCTACGCCTATGTATTATTATCGGACAAAATTTTAATACCATTTTTTTGCCACATAAAATTCTACCAATATACTAAATTTCAGCAAAATCGCATATGCCGTTTCAAATTTATATGGGAAAAACGATTTAAAAATTGTAACTTCAAGGCCCTCTGGAGCCCAAACGAAGCAACTTTGTACTAAAGTAATTTTACTTAAATCGACTTATTTTGGTCTAAGGAATATGTGGTATGTTTTTGTAAAGACCTTTTACAGACACTTTCAATAATTCTGTTATATGCATGTCACATTTTCTAACATTTTTCTGGTAAGGTTTCAATAAAGTACCTTATATACAGTATGGTTCAAATGAAAGGAATAAATTCATTATAATGGAAGTAGTTGGTTTTTCGAAAAAATTCTCGGACAGGTCAATTTTGTTTGCTCAAAGCGCAATTTTTTAAATAGAATTCAGTTTTCCCCCACTTCCCGTTTTTGGGCAGTGACGTCATTGACAATTTTTTTAAATAATAACCCCAATTTTTTTTTCTTGATTTTGAAAGATCTTGCAATTTCCTACTCGGAAACATAATATTTGAAATATCTGACAAAAATGTTTTTGAATAAAAGTCATTTAAAGATCAGATACATAAATTTTATTTTATTTTATTTTGAAACACAATAAATAAACAAAGATTTTTTGTAATTAAGTGCTTCATCTAAAATAATAATAATAATAAAAAGAATTTAATTTAAATTCACAAATTCTTTTTTATTATTATTATTGTTATTATTTTGTTAGATTAAGCACTTAATTTATTGTGTTCTCAAAATAAAATAAAATTTATGTGTCTGATCTTTAAATTACTTTTATTCAAAAAAAATTGTTATGTAAGATATTTCAAATATTATGTTTCCAAGTGGAAATTGCAAGATCTATCAAAATCAAGAAAAAAAAATTGGGGTTACTATTTAAAAAAATTGTCAATGACGTCACTGCCCAAAAATAGGAAGTGGGGGAAAATTGAATTCTATTTAAAAAATTGCGCTTTGAGTAAACAAAATTGACTTGTCCGAGCATTTTTTCGAAAAACCAACTACTTCCATTATAATGAATTTATTCCTTTCATTTGAACCATACTGTATATGTTTCTTTTACTTTATAGGTAGGTACCTACTTTCAAAAATTTTATTTGAGAACACTGGTTAAATTTTCGTAGAATTTTAGTAGTATTAAAATTTGCACCGCGGATGCAGATTCGTTGTTAAAAATTCTACCTGACCGATTCGGGATGCAGTTTCGAATGTCCGTAAAAAATATATTGTCTAACCCGATTAAATTGCCAGTATCTTACTCAAGCCATTAAGCACTCCACCTACGACGTCATTCTTAAGTTACGTCTTCCTGCAATAGTTCCATCATATTCACTCTTATTGCACAAACTGGTATTAACTTTAACCTACTATTTAGCAATATAGTAATAATTTAAAAAAATGCACTTATGTTAAAATAAAATACGCTGTATTTTAAAATTAAACAAAGTAGGTATTGGACAAGTTATTTTATAAAACTGAATTTCTGTCCATTTATTGAAACCTCTTGTCCATTCGGTCCTGGGACCACTAAAATTACATCAAGATGAATAAATAAGGAGATGGTCGCTTTGTTATCAGAATTCGTTCTCTGCTATACCTTAATTTTAATAATTGAATGAGAGAAATACACGTTCTAAGAGGAAATGCAAACCGCAGGGTGCCCAACCTCTAACTCTAATATATTATTGAGGACGGATGATTTTGCTTTCCACCAAAATTATGACACACGTACGTACCTTACTTTTCTTGTTTTGTTGCGTTATGGTTACTATAGTGGAGAGGACGAAATTAAATTTCCCGTGGCGAAGACAATTTCCGGCATTTTCATTTTAGGCTATTGGAAATTTGAAAATAAAATCCTCAATTTCCCCTAATAGGAAAGAATACATCCCAACGACCCCAAAGTTAAAATAAAACAAAGAAAATATATTAAAAAAAAAAAAAGGGGCCTCAACATCGACGGTTTTTGACACGGGTTCCTACAAGAGTTTAAAAAGGTTACAAGTTATGTAAAAAGTAATACCCATAGCTAACAGCCTCTTTCAGAAACTTATGTTTTTTTAAATCAGAGGGTGAACTAAAGATGTATTTGATGTTTCTTTGTACACAATGTTTCTTCACGAACCTTGGTAAAACGGACAGTCTATTAGAATGTGAATCATTGTAATTCGAACAGTGTTGACATGTTAACATAGGGGAGGGTTTTCCGTAGCCATCATAGGTAATTATGCGTGTGACGTCAATGCCTGATTATTAGTCTTCTCATGATGACTTTGTCTCTTGTGTTCATCACGGGCGCCGCCAGAACTTTTTCCATGGGGGGAAGTCAAGAATGCAAAATTATGATTTCTTTAAAACAAATTACAAAAATATATGGATTTATAGACGCTCTCCACTATCGTGTAATACGATACGGAATATATTGAGCTTAGGCGTGGTTGTCAAATGCTGCGAATTAACCGTTTTAAAGGATTAGATACTCTAAAAAATATACCGAAGGTCCAGAGCGAAAACCCGATAAGTAATAAAATTTAGTTATGAAGATCCCATACAGCACACATTATTTCAGAAGTGTTTCAGAAATATTTTAAACATATAACATTTCATTCAAAAGTTTCTGAAATATTTTAATTAAATACTTCACTGAAAATGTTTCTGAAACATCGTATACATGTTTTACAAAATGTTACTAAACGGGTTATATTATAAAAGGCCAACACTAAAAGAATTTCTGATTTGTAAGAAGAAGATGGGATATGTAGTTATTTTATTTTATCCATGGAGGATTTCATCCTATATCCAGCCAGACATTTGAGTTGTCGGTTTTTGCCATTTCCTTTTTTTAATATTTATGCGTTGTGCTGTACTACATAAATAATGCTTGTTTAGGTTAGGTTTATTTACTTTATCTCATTTTTGAAAGGAGTAACGCCATTTGGTTTATTAAAATAACAGCCAGTTTTAGTCTCATTTTTATATTATATTTTATATTTAATTTATCTCATTTTTGAGAGGAGTGACGCCATTTGGTTTATCAAATTTACAGCCAGTCTTATTTTTATTTAAATTTAACCTACATATGCTGACCCTCTATCAGTTTTATTTATTCGTTTACAGCTGATTAAAAAGCGGAGCTTCATGTTTTGTTTAGGCATGAGTATTGTTATGTTTTATCTAATAGAATTATTTTATATTATTTTATAGGTTCAAATTGTTACACCCTGTAAATTTAATTTCTTATTGTAGAGACATTTTTATATTTTGTACCGTAGTTAAAATATCAGTTGAAATTAAATGGTCGTAGAATCAACATATTTTGTTTAATTCATAGACCATAATTAGTTAGTTGTAATCACTCTCAAATTAGGGTTAAATATATTGCATTAATGATACAAATTTTATTATATTTTAAAAGTTCTAAAGGCTATTACCAGCACCTGTTTGATGTTTAAAAATGTAATACCTTTTCATTAGCCTTCTATCTTTCTTTTCCAACTTCGAAATTCCCAATATTGGCCAGTAAACAATAATGTAATAATAATACCCAAATGTTTATCATTTAACAAAATAAGGAAATAAGTGTGTTTCGAAAGATTATGTTAAAAAGCTTACACATTTCTAAAGCAAGGTACAGCTTTTGGTATAGCTCCTTTTATTAATCTATTGCTACCTTTATAATAATGTTCAGTGGAAAAATGGTCTGAACATAGACATGTGTTGTTAGGCATGCTATTAATACTAATACTCAAACTTAGCTATTGACACTAAGCCAGGTTGGGTTTGAGATCAGTAGAAAATTTTAAATATGTAAAAAAAATTAATGGGAAATAAATATGTTCAATACAAAAACGTATCTAATCCATTTTACAATACAAAAAAAGACTTATAAATTAAGCATTATATCAAAAAGAAAACAATTATTTTCTGTCAAACGCAACCAGTTGCGGTGATACTCAAATAAAGAATATTCTACAAACTTGTTTTCTTATTAATATGCCCATTTCCCATTTTAAGTTACGGTTATGAATAATAGAATACTAGATAGGTGAAGCGTGAATGTTTACGTTGCTGTGCAAAACATGAGTTAAAGTTGTTAAACGCATCGTGATATTTACGTGTTATGACAAATAATGACAATTAATGACAATTAATGACAATTAATGACAATTAATGACAATTAATGACAATTAATGACAATTAATGACAATTAATGACAATTAATGACAATTAATGACAATTAATGACAATTAATGACAATTAATGACAATTAATGACAATTAATGACAATTAATGACAATTAATGACAATTAATGACAATTAATGACAATTAATGACAATTAATGACAATTAATGACAATTAATGACAATTAATGACAATTAATGACAATTAATGACAATTAATGACAATTAATGACAATTAATGACAATTAATGACAATTAATGACAAATAATGACAATTAATGACAATTAATGACAATTAATGACAATTAATGACAATTAATGACAATTAATGACAATTAATGACAATTAATGACAATTAATGACAATTAATGACAATTAATGACAATTAATGACAATTAATGACAATTAATGACAATTAATGACAATTAATGACAATTAATGACAATTAATGACAATTAATGACAATTAATGACAATTAATGACAATTAATGACAATTATTGACAATTAATGACAATTAATGACAATTAATGACAATTAATGACAATTAATGACAATTAATGACAATTAATGACAATTAATGACAATTAATGACAATTAATGACAATTAATGACAATTAATGACAATTAATGACAATTAATGACAATTAATGACAATTAATGACAATTAATGACAATTAATGACAATTAATGACAATTAATGACAATTAATGACAATTAATGACAATTAATGACAATTAATGACAATTTATATTGGGATTTCTTCTTTTCAAATTAAAAAGAGGTTATTTTGTTTGCGTTACGTGTATACGCCAAAGCCCATAAGTTTACGGATTTACGTAGACGTAAACGTAAAGGATATTTTAATACGCATGCGCAGATGTCAAATTACACTTATACGTATACGTTCATAACATCACTTCAACTCACTAGTTACTTGGTAAACGTCAACCGGGACCCTTTTAAGAATTTATTATTGCAAACTATACAAGCTTCCGGCGTGATTAGCACTTATTTTATAATAAAAACATATTTATAAAGTTTATAGAACAAGAATTTTGTCCAAATTGTCTTCGGTAGCTACAAAAACCAATCTTATTAAAAACGAAAACAATACGTCTAATGAAATGTCATTTATCACAAACACGCGCGTTATTTAAATTCCCCAATCATAAATCGTTGTGTCCCTAGCTCGCCAATCATAAAACATCGTGTTCCTAACACCGAAGGGGTTACCCCCCTCAGTACATAACAAACCCATTTGAGTAACACCTCTAGTCTTATATGCTCTAAGAATATATTACTTACGTGAATAATGGAAACGTGCATAGCGTTTAAAAAACGTGATATTTAGGGGGTTATGATTGACAACCTGTGTTATTTTTAACAGATCTGTTATTCTATAAACACCTTCGAGCATATATATTTCATAGAGTCCGCATTCAATAGAGTTTGTTTACGTTGCAAGGGGAAATGCCTGTACACTATTACCAGTGTCGCATCATTTTAACGGGATTTGCAAATAATATAAATAATAAATTTAATATATACCTTCGAAATTCTTCAAATTATGCACATATTTTATAAACTTGCATTATTTAAGTAGGTACCTATCTAGTAATAGTAAATAATAATAAAAATAATTAATATTATAATTATTAATATTATTATTATTTGTTTTGGAAACATCAGAAAGTGTATAACGGAAAAATGAAGGTTGAAATAATAGGCAATAAAAGAGATATTATACAATATTTGTGATATCTCTTAACACACGTGTAGGAGAATTACAATACAAGAACTTTTTCCATTTATTTATTAAATATAAAAATATTGTTTATAAACAATGTTCAATAGATTACTAAACGGTATACAAATAGAATTCAAGCTAATACTTAGGTACTTAGGTACATTTGCACTGCCAACTGTTAACAAATAAGTGAAGCTTAATTTTTATTGGAAAACTGTCTTAAGCTTCGATTATTTCTTAATAACCTGGAATGCATATAAAAGAAGCTTAAAATGACTTTTTTATTGAAAAAGTCACATTAGGTTTTTCTTATTTCTTAACGACTATTAGTCTACTTAATTAAAGAACATAGGTACATTTAATAAAAAAATAATTATTGTCAATTTTTGTAGTTTATAAAAAATATAGGTAGTAATAGGTAATTATTTTAAAATAAAATTTATGTTGTATTAAAAAGTACTTACATGTTTTTTAATTCTGCATTTTCTTTTTCTGCAACAGAGGCTTCATGGTTCAGATTATTACTTAAAAATTTAAAATTTTTAACGATTAACCCACAAGAAAAGTGCAGGGTTCTTTAATTTTTAGATTCATCTTCTTCTGGGGCCTCAGTAAATGCTGATGGCAATGCACCTGGAATTAATCTAGTTCCTCCTCAGATCCAGTCTTTTAAATTAATATATATCCAGAAAAATGTTTGGAACATAAAACATCACCATTTGAAATGTTTTCTGGAGTAATTTTTGATATGTTTCACCAAATGCGTTTTTTCGACAGGATTAGCTGGAAACCTACAAAAAAACAAAAATTATTGATTTAACATCTTCAATATTATCATGATAAAATGACTTAAAAACAAAAAGTTTGTTTATATTGAAAAATTATAATTATTCAATATTCCTCATACATAACACAAGTTCTTTAAATTTAATTCACTAAATTTACCATTTATTTTAAATTCATGTTTAACGTCCTTTTGCATAAAATGTAGGCACTATGTTTCTTTTAAAAAAATGGTAGAGACGCTAATAGTTACTTACTTGTGAAATGCCCTTGACGATTCCTTTTCTTATTTCTATTTACAACTTACACAAACTCTCACCATTGCTAAAATTTGTATAAGTAAAGTAATAAAATACAAAACATCACTTATAAACTACAAAAATAAGCTAGAAATTAATAAAAATCCAAAATAAAACGACAGTTCTGACAATTTCGAACGATTTGACATGCCGAGCAAAACGAAACAGACCAATGGGAATGCTAGACACTATTTTCCCCCCTGTACCAAAATATAGTCCATTTGGACGATGGCTCTAGTAACATATGCTCGAAGATAAACACACAGAAATAACAATCTGTTTACAAATAACGTGTCTGTTAAAAATAACATTATTTGTCCATCATAACCCCAATAAACACGTTCCACATTCGAACAAAAAGTGACATTTTTTTGACGTTACATAACGTCATCTGGTTGCCTGAGATCTGGAGCCGTTTAGTGCACAGTTTTTTCCTTACGCATGGCTTGCTGACATTCATGTTAATTAATATATCCGTTGATTACCTTTTGGATCCTTGATGTTTGTTTTTTGACAAGTTAATTTCAACTTTATTCTTAATAATTTTATTGTTCATATCTTTATCAATGTTTTCAGTGTCCTGATAACGACGTAAACTCGATTTAATAAAAAAAGAAAATATTTTGATATAACTTCCGTCTTCTCTAAACTTTAAACAGAAAAACATTCGTTTTATTTCCAAATAAATAATAATTCTATAAACTGAAAAAACGACTAATTTCATAAATAATCGTACAACAAAAAACTTGAATGACGGGAAGGCGAAAATAACAGCTCCGCTTTCGGCCCCAGGCCGTAGAAAGCGTCCCGACAAAAATCCTTCGACGCTTGCGCCCTCCACTTCCGTCCTCGACGTCCGCGAGCGGCGTCATCAGTAGCGCCGCGACGCCTCCGCCGATTGTCGTTTGTCTTGCTCTATTATCGTCAAAGCACGCTGGGATCCTTCAATAGGGCATTGGGTCGGAATTACGGTCGTCGGGACGTCGGTTCCTAATTTTTTTTTCGAAACTAGTGCGGATTTTTGTGAGTTGTGGATGGTTTTTCGAAATTGTTTTTTTGTGAAAATTGTTTGTGCTGGGGATTTTTTCGAAAATAAGGTTAGTTTACAACTGGTTTGTTCAATTTTATTTATAAAAATACGAATTCTAATGGATAGAAAGCAGAGAGTAAAAATAAAAAAAAGAACTTATAAGTACGTAACGGTATACCACAAGGCACAGTTCTGAGTCTCTTACTGTTTACAATTTATACAAACGAATTACGTCGGGTACACGGTTCTCAAACTGTTATTTTATTAGCAGACGATACAGTTATTATTCACTAGGTCCTAAATTGGTGCTGCATGTAATGCTATCTCGTTTATTATATGATCTATACAATCGGTTTCTCAGGCTTCTATTACCATTTCAGAACTGCTCTTACGTTTTAATCAGTTGTTTTTTGGTTTTTGAAATAATCGCGAATAAACCAAAATAATGCATTTTATTTATTTGTTACTATACTGTATTTTAGTTTGGATATTCTTAAAGTTTTTATAATAAAAATCAAAATAGTATCTCTTATTGTTAACAAGATTATAAGTTTGTTTTTCTTATGAAAGCCATATTGAATCTATATTGCATTTTTATCCTCTTTTTAAAAATTAATATAAAATGACATTATGTTTTCTTTTAAATGAATATAATTTACTTTCAAATGGATATTATTTTCATTCAAATGAATATTATTTTTTTTTTCAAATAAACATTATTTTCATTTAAATGAATATTAAAGTAAGAAAAAAATATTAGTTACCCACATTACCTACTTCACTCTATATTTTTTAAATCAACTTCAAAATAGGGAAAATGACAATTGTATTTTTTTGGGTGATATCAACACCGATGTTTTCAAAACCTAATTATAACTCCTCAGCAGATTATTTAAATATATTAAACACGGTTACTACTCTACGATAAATACAGCCACAAGAGTTTCTGGAAATAGTAGAACTCGTAAAGACCATATTTTTCTTAAAGATAATAATAATTTTTATAATATAATTCCCATTGTATTAAAAACTAGAATAACTGACCATTTCTATACCAAAAAAATCACAGGTGTGTGTGTGTGTGTGTGTGTGTGTGAGTGAAGAAAAAATTAGCCTCGGACATTGCCCATTAGCCACAGAATGATTAAAGTCAATCAAATGTGTAAACGAGGAAACTAGATAACTATATCTCTATTTTGGTGTCTAGAATAAACTTAATTAAAATATCGAAAACATATTTCTTGTTGCTTGCCAGAAGTGTTACAACATTTAAAGGTAATTGAAAGTTTTGAAGACATAAAGAATTATAGAGTTCTGAAATTTGTGCAGAAAACTGTGGACGTTCGAGAAACAGGTGATTCAGATCTGCTACTGCATTACTATTGCACTCGCAGTCAGGTGTGCTTCTTAAACTTATCTTGTGCAAATGAAAAGGAAATCGACCATGATTCAGTTTAAGCCGAGATATTAGAGACCAGTGGCGGCTCGTGGGGTGGTTCACAGTGACAGAATATAGGTATCGGTACGGATGTATGAAAAAACTATCAGTGTTTTAGAAAGTTTATAATATACCTTTCTAAAACACTGACAGTTTGTTACCTATATATGTACTGGGATCTATATTCTGCTACTGTGAACCCCAAAAATTTTGTTCACGAGCCGCCTCTGTTAGAGACGTGCAATTTTTTCTGTAATCAAAAATGGTTATATGCGGGATTTTGTTTGGTAAAGACGGGTGAATTTGAAAATATTATCTTTTAGAGTTGGTTACATAATCGCGATAATAACTTTCCCATCTAGTTCTAATATATTTTTTTTGATGATTCATAATATCAGTAAATGCAGCCAATTTTGTGTTTGCACTTGTCCTGCAAGCCTCCTTAGCTCAGATCTACTTTTTCATTTCCTTCTCTCCTGCAATGGCTTTTTACCCAAACAAAATAGATATTCTTATTTGAGTCTGATAACAGGCTCAATAAGTTTTTTATTTTAAAGATAATTTCTTGATTGCTGTGTTTAACTGGAGAGCCTTGGATAGCCTGTAAAACAGACTTAGAATCTGACATAATAACTATTGATTGAATTGGATTTAACTTGCACCATTCTAATGCCTCTTTTATGGCTACAGCTTCTGCTGTGAAAATTGAAAACAGATGAGGTATACTGAACTTTTCAATATAATTTATATTGGAAACAAGAAATGCTTCTCCTGTCCCACCGTAATCCTTGGACCCATCTGTAAAAATGTGTATGGAGTTTGTACCCATCCTGCTCAGTACGGATTTTTAGAGTATTTTGTTTAGGCTAGGTATCTCAGTTTATGTTGGAAAAACAAATTTTCCGACCTAACGAAAACCAAAAAATAAACTTATAAACCAGACCAAGTCAGATTCTGAGGGCATCTTTGTTACATTTCAAATAGTAACCATATTAGAAAATAAAATTATTACCCAAATTAATCAATTAAACTTATCACTTGAACAAACCCATAGAGAAAAACGTCGACTTCTTAATGGTTTAGGTACAATAATTAAATCAATATCAGGAAATTTAGATCAAAACGACCCAAAAAATATGACAAAGCCATAGAAAATCTTTCGAAAAATCAAAATAAGTTGAAATCTTTAACGTACAAATTACCTTAGTTGAACATTCTTTAGACATATTTATAAAAGAAGTCGTCTTATCTCACAATTAACTAAAATTAAAATCTCAAATAAACAAAATAGAACACACTTTCAAAATAAACAAACTTTTGAAAGTGTCTATATTCAAGAAGTCACAAATCAAATATCAATTTTATATCACATTTTCCAAAATAAATGGTTTCCATAATTCGATAATAGATCCTAAAGATTCAATAAACCATATTAAATTAATCGATAGCAACTTATTAAACAACAATAATTTAAACCAATTTTATCCAATATACTTAAATTCGAAAAATAATGCAAATTAAAAGTTATGGTACCTAAAAACAATAAAATTATTTTTAACGTAGAAATCCCAATTGTGGAAAAAGAAAATTAGGATTTGTATCAACTTTTTCTTTTACCTACTCCTAAAAGCAACCTAAATGAGCAGCCTCAAAGATTATTCCAAAGTCAAAATTTTTTATCCTAAACGAGCTAAATTTCATGTCATTTGATTCAAAATGTCAAGAAATTAGTTAACAAGAGTTTATCTGTCACGAATCAGTTCCAACTCCAGAAAATATTCCTTATTGAGGTTTTCCAAAAACCTCACCAACAGCCAAACCATCCCTCTCGACATTGTGGACATAAAAATTCCAAAAATTCGTCAAAATAAATGGATGATCATCTCACCTCAGTGGCCCAAAGAATCTGCGAAAAAGACAATGACAATGTCCCAATAGAATAAACATTTTCATTAGAATAAATAATCAATAAATGTAGTGTTAGAATAGGTAAAATAGTTTAACGTAACAGTGAACTCCTAAAAAGTGAATTTAAAATTATAGAACTTCCTAAGGTTAATATTAAAAAATCTAATGAAAAAAATCCTATTTACCTTAAACCTACTAAATTAAACAGTATTGATTTGGAACAATTAACCATTCCAAAAGACTCTCTAAATTTTCAAAAACAAAAAGTAAAACATATTTTTGTTAATCCAATCAATTTTAACAATATCAGTGTTTGGATTATACTGATTTATATTTTTATCGCATTTGTTTGTTTGCATTTATTCATACAGTGCTTTTCAGATAAAAGTATCCACCTTAAGTAACTTTTGAAGGACTGATTATTACAAAAAACAAAAAAATACGTCAATTAATATTCGAAGGGGGAGATATCGTGCCATATTTAAGTTTGCTGAAAAGTCACCCTTTCACCCCTACTATCATCCCTTCAATTTTTTTAAATGGCTTCCCTCTTTTTTTTATCCATTTTTGGATTGTTCTCGTTTAACTGATTTGAAAAATGTATAAAACATGGGGTTTAAAATAATTAGTTTATGATCTACAGGGTTCCATTATTTGAGTGACAAATTTTTACAGCTCACCTTACTGACTGCAGCAAAATTGGATTTAGAATACATTGGGGTCTATTCTGTAACAATTCCTTTATATTTAACGGCCTTTAAAAATATTTTCTTGTTTACTTCTGTCATTATTTAAACGGATCTTTAAAATACATTAGAGGACTATTTTAAAGAAATCTGTTTAAATAATGACAGAAGTAAATTAACGAATACAAACATATTTTTAAAGGTCGCCAATATTTTTAAAGGCCGTTAAATATAAAGGAATTATTACAGAATAGACCCCATTATACCTTAATCGTACCGCTAAAAACTTGTTGAAGTTTTTTATGATACATGGTAAAGGTATTGGAGATTTGAAAAATGAATTTAAATTACTTTTATAGTGTATTTTGATACATGTGCACATTGATTTGTTGAGGTTATTTATTTTATTTGAAAATGGTTTACAGTTTACAAGACAGAATTGAACTTGTAGGTTTATACTACAAAAATAACAGTTCTGCACGAGCTGCTGCTAGAATTTTCAACGAAACACACCAAGGAGGTCATGCAACTCATCAAGTATGTAATTGATCTTATGCATAAATTTACATCAACCGGGTCAGTTGGCAATAAAAAACATAACCGACTGGAACTCGTAAATAACGAAGCAATTGAAGTCGCAGTTTTAGGACAAGTAAGTCTTGAAAATCAACAAGTACAGTCACTGACAACAATAAGCAGAGAAGTAGGTGTTTCATCTTCCACAGTTTATCGAATATTACACAAGCATAAGTACCATCCATACAAAATTAAATTGGTTCAAGAGTTGTATGAAGATGATTTTGATCGTCGTCTTGAATTTTGTGAACTATTGAGTCAGCGCTTGACTGACAAACCACATTTGTTGCACAACCTTTGTTTTTCGGATGAATGCACATTTTCAGTTAATGAAGTTAATAGACATAATTGCAGATATTGGGCTGAGAGTGATCCACATGTTGTGCGTGAATACCACACACAGAATCCTCAAAAGTTAAATGTATGGTGTGGTATCCTAGGTGACCACATAGTCGGACCTTTCGTTTTAGACAGAAACTTAAATGGAGAGTCATATCTTGAGTTATTGAGAGAAGTAATTGATCCACGTATCAAAACAATAATAGAAAATGATCATAATCTTTCTGAAGATTTGCTTGTCTTTCAACAGGATGGAGAGCCTCCACATTTTGCTTTGCCAGTATGACAATTTTTAAATGAAACTTTCCCCAATCGTTGGATAGGTAGAAGAGGCTCGATGATGGAGTGGCCACCTAGATCACCGGATTTATCACCTCTAGACTTCTTTTTATGGGGTTATTTAAAAACAAAAATTTATGCTACCCAACCAGAATCTTTAGAAGATTTACGACAAAGAATAGAGTATGAATGCCTACATTTAAATGCACACGTGTTCGGTAATGTCAGGGAGGCGTTTCAATCTAGGTTATACCATTGTATGGAAGTAAATGGTAGACATTTTAAACAATTTTTATAATAAATTTTAAAAATTAAATATTCGTTTTGTCATTGGAAACGCTTGTGACAAAATCATTAAAATAAAAGTTTTGCACAATTCAATTTTATTTTAATTTAAAATTCTGTAGATCGTAAACTAATTACTTTAATCCCCATGTTTTATACATTTTTGAAATCAGTTAAACGAGAGCAATCCAAAAATGGATAAAAAAAATGGGACAAGCCATTTAAAAAAATTGAAGGGATGATAGTAGGGGTGAAAGGGTGACTTTTTTAGCAAACTTAAATATGGCACGATATCTCCCCCTTTGAATATTAATTGTCGTATTTTTTTGTTTTTTGTAATAATCAGTCCTTCAAAAGTTACTTAAGGTGGATACTTTCATCTGAAAAGCACTGTATAGAAAATATAGGAAGAACTCATCCAATATTTATATATTTAGAAAACATGTATATATTTAGAAAATTGGTAACATAAATCAAACAATGTTGTCTATAAAATTATTGCAAAGACTGTAATTCTATATTGGACAAAGAAAATAATGTCTACATAAAAGAATAAAAAACTATTAAAATAATATCGCAACTAATAATGAAAATTCCACTGCCTTAACAAGCGTTAAAAAATTTCAACAAAAGAACAATCCTAGAGATGTAAATATTAAAACTGACCTAAAAGATTGATCAAACATTTATTTTAATCTTATTCACCAATTGTAAGCTTTTTAATCTTTAATGGTACCGCAACTGATAATTTATAATATTGCAAAAACTCATCTTTTTGTTTTCCTAAATTATTATTCTGAATACACCTTCACACGATCTGAAACAAAAAGACGAGGTTTCTGTTATTTTAAAATGTTTGTAATGGTCTCCACATTTTATTAAATATTGATTGGCATTAGAAGATGGAACAGTGTTTCCGAAACATATGTAGTGCCTGTACTTAAATTTTATAAAAAACAATAAAAACAACCGAATAAACTAGTGAACTTTTTATTTATATAAAATTCTACTACGGTGGGGAAATTACCCTTTTTCAAACTAAATTTTACAATGCTCGTTCATGTAAATAAATATTTACTAAATATTAAATTTGTGTTAAAAATTTATGGAGTTGCACAACAAAAGTATTCAAACCCCATAGTTTTTTTATTATTATTATTTGCTTTTATATAATATTTTTAAATTGTTGTGAGCGTTTTTACTCATAATTTGAATTTGTATTATTGATAATAATTTTATATAATTGAATTCTGTAAACTAGTTATAAGTAGTCATTATAATTGATCCGAGTTTCACACAGCTGCCTTCATTATTTGCTCTTGTAAGAGTTCTGCATTTAAATAAATTGAAATTAAAATTAAATGGTTCAATTAATTGATTTCCTGAACGTAATAAATTCATATTTAATTTTAAATTTTATTTTATAATTACAATTACCTATTATACCCTTCAAGCATATATATTTCATATTTCAATAGCATTTGTTTGGGTTCAGAAGTTAAATGTTACGTACACTATAACCAGTGTTGCATCATTTTTACGGGTTTTGTAATTAATATAAATAATAGATTAAATACATTCCTTCAAAATATACAGTTTTTAAAATTGGCACTAGTTATATGGACTTTCATTTAACCCTTTCGAGACCAAGCCTTTATATATTTAAAAATCTAAAACTTACGTGAATATTAGGTACATTATACAAATATTTATGATAGCTATTGACATTAGAATTGCGATACGAGAAATTAATAAATTATCGAATATAAAAATATTATTCGTAAGCAATGGCAAATAGATTTTTAAACATTATACTATAAATAGAAATCAAGCTAATAACTCCAAGAATTAACTAAAACCCAAATTTCAGCATACAGTTGACACGCGCTTTGCCCAAATTTACCCTTTATTTTAAATTCAAGTTGACGGCCTAATTATTTTTTGTCTGAAATATATGTTTCTTTTTCAAAAATTATAGAAACGCTAATATCTACTTGTGAAATTACCTTGATGATGCCTTTTCATATTTATATTAAAAAACTCTCATCATTGCTCAAATTTGTATCACTATAGCAGAAAATACAAAACTGTTTATAAAACATTATTTTACTAATAAACTGCAAAAATTAGTGATGCCGCGAGATGAGAGATTCTCGTCTCTCGTCTCGTCTCGTAACATTTTTCGTTTTTCTCGAGCTCTCTCGGGCTCTCCCGAACAATTTTCTCTTTGCTTATTTGAAATTTTCAATTGCTTATCGTAACTTAAAACTTTAACGTATTAAATTTCAAGATAGTCAAAAAATTAACTATAATACACCTATTCTATACAGTGAGCATCTTAAATCTTACCCCCCCTAACTAACTCGTTACTGGGGTCTTGTTAGGAAAATCGCGGAGACAATTCGATTTTTAATTTTTACAATGTACATTTTTGCTTGATTAGTTAACCCTTAATTTTATCCCTTACTGGAGGGTAAAAACCCTTTCGAAAAATTTAAATAGCATGTGGTGGTGAGTGATAGCTCATTTGAAAGGAAGTTTTATTCTCTATTCAACCGTGAAAAAAAAATTTGAAATTTGCATCATTACATGTTGATTTATTAATGTTTAAAACTAACAAAACCTCACAAAATAGGAAAGCAACTAGACTAACAGTGACCTTCTAATGGCAAAAAGTCTTACTTCACGTCTGAACCAAAACCGAAGTCATGCAGGGCCGAATTTAAATTCTAAGGATGAGTGCGCTACGGTAATTTCCGTTATTCTGAAACAACAATTAGTCGAGAATTAATGAAGCAAATTTCAAATTTTTTTACACGGTTGAATAGAGAATAAAAGCTTCTTTCAAATGAGCTATCACTCACCACCCCATGCCATTTAAATTTTTCGAAAGGGTTGATCCCCTCCAATAAGAGATGAAATTAAGGGTAAACTATTCATACAAAAATGTACATTGTAGAAATTAAAAATCGACCTGTCTCGGCGATTTTCCTAACAAGACTCCAGTAACGAGTTAGATAGGGGGAATAAGACTTATGGTGCTCACTGTATATATTAAATGGTAACAAATGATACTTGTGTTATTAGGATTTTATAAATAGTGATTTATAAGAAAAAATATTTCTCATTTCATTTATTTAAAATTGGTACAATCATTTCTTATATTTATTCCATTCTACTTTTCTAAGGTTACTTTTGAAGATAAGTTGAAAATTTTTAATCGTTTTTTTCGAAAAACTGTCAAAGAAAAGATAATACAAACGAATGTATTATATACAGTGAGGACGAAAATTGTACCCTCCTCTATTTTAACTTCTAAATGAACAAGGATAATGACAAAAAAAACGAAGTAAAACTCAAGAGATATTATATTTTTGTTATGAGATTCACTTTACTTGAGACACGTAAGATAGAGGGAGTTACTAGCTTTAAATTTTCTAACAGAAAGTAATACCTCATTTGGAAGATAGTTTCTATATTTTTACGTTCATGTAAATAGATTTAGGTTTTTATGTTTTTACAGAAATTACATTAAATAAATTCATAAAGTAGGTTAAATTCTTTTTTTAATTACCGCTTTCCTCATAGGATCATTACCGGATGTATAATACCTTATAAATGCTGTTTTTTACAATATTATACAATGGATAATTAACATTTTAGCTAGTACAGAGTAAATGTCAGTATCTTTTATAAATTTAAGTAATTTTTACTGTTAGACGGATTTAACACTGCACAAATGGTATTTTTTGTAGCTGGTACCTTGTTCTTATACAGACATGTTCTGGGCCTTTACTAATAAGTTACATTCTTGATAACGCTCGTGTTAAAAATTATTGTTTATTACTAAGAAAACGGTTCTTTTATTTACTAAAATAAATAAATTAATAATATCAAAGGTTTAAAAACCACTTGACGTAATAAATTTTTCATAACTTCTTGGCAAAAAAAAGCTTATTAAAAAATTATTTTCTAACATTATCTAACATTTCTAGGATTATTGCGGCATACGAGGATTATCGGGAATGTAATTTTTGTAAAAAAAAAATAAAACTCTGCTTGGACGTAAATATAATACCTTTCAAATGAGGTATTACATGACTTTGCTTTCCATTAAAAAATTTAAAGATAGTAACGCCCTCTATTTTACGTCTCAAGTAAAGTGCATCTCACTAAAACAAAAATATCATAATGTTTCTCTAATTTCACATCGTTTTTTTATGTCTATATCTTCTTGCATTTTGAAAACCAAAAATGCTTTCATTTGACATAGCAGGATTGCATTAGAAAAATTTTAACTTCCAATTTAACCTTTCCCCCCCCCCCCTCCTCCCTAACTGACTTACACGACAAAGTATTTTGATTTTAGTTAACGCCTAGTCTGAGCCACTTATTACTTCAAATTTCAATTGTGAAACGACTGTGACAGACGGACAGATAGAGAGGCATAAGTGTTTCTCATTGCCAAATTTGGGTACTAATGCGCAAATTACTTGAAAAATTCTTTGTTTTTGTCATACAAATTTTACCGTTTTTTCATGTTTCGTCTTTTTCAAATTTAAATTTGTTATTGTTTTATCACGAGAGGAACGAGACGAGACAAGACGAGAGAAGCGCCTTCTCGTCGAAGCGAAAGAACAATTTTATCTCGCCCTATGAGACGAGACAAAAGAGGCTACTATCTCGTCTCGTCTTGTCTCGCGGCATCACTAGCAAAAATAGGCTCAATATTAATGAAAACCAAAACAAAATGATAGATCTGACAATTTCAAAAAATTTCACAATACAAGATAATCTCACAAGAATGCTGGACACTATTTTTCACACCTGTACCAAAACAAAGTTTATTTGGACGATAGCTAGTAGTAAATGCTCGAAGTTTTTATATACCAAATACTTAATCCAAATTTTGTTTCTGAATCAAGTTTTGGATTTTCTATAGCCCAGTGATGAAAACTCCGCAATGGGTAAATTGAGTTTCGTCGGTGCATAATATTTTCACGGAAAAATTAGAATTTTTTCGTATATTTTGAATGTACCATTCACAAAATCTTATTCTTCATGCAAAATGAATTTCCAATAAATCTTGTACTATTCTAGACTTCTATGGATGTATATATTAACTTTCAGTGTTAGATGAGCAGGTGACTGTTTTATTATTAATTTTTCTTACTGATGCTGGTGGATTATTATTAGTGAATTGAAATAGAGCTTTAATTCTCTTGTTTTTTTCAACACGATTTGTGGATTTTTTAAATGTCCATAATTCAGCAATTTTAATACCAATTTCCTAAAGTGTCGTGCGTTTGGTTGATGCCGTTCAGGAAATTTATTTAAATATATTTTCGCAGTCGCTGTAGATTTTATGTGGGCTACGAAGTAGGCTTCTGACATGTTTAGGGTAGGAGTTTAATTGCATTTAATTTTATTTTCAAATGAATTTTGGATAGACATTTTTTAAATAAATCAGAGCAGTTGCTGACGCTAATATCAATAAGACAACTTTAAAAACAATAAAAATAAAAGTTTAAACAATTATAAAAAATAAAATATATTTTTTTTACGGAGACAAGCAAAGAGTATATTAAGTAAAGTTATATACTGTTAGCTTCATTTTATATTTAGGAGCTATCAATACTGATTGTACATCCATTGAAAATAAAAGTTTGCATTGGTCATTTGTGGCCTGATTCTTCTGGATTCTTTTTCAACACGAACCATTTTTTTTTCTATTTATATGATGTAAGTATTTCTCTTCTTTTATGGTGCCAACAGAATAACCAGTGCAAGTATCGCACTGATCTTTCCCTGTAAAAAAAAAAAAAAATTATTAGATAGAAATAGTAAAGGCTATTAAATTTTATTTCTGCCTGTACAGGAAAAAGTTCTGATTTTTGAACTTCTCTCAAAAAGTAGGTGATTTATTGCTTCAAAATTATGGGGTGAGCATTCTGCTGAGTAGAACCGGTATAACTCATTTAGTTTTTGCCATTGTGTTTCTAGGTACAATTTAGTAATATTTTTTCTGCAATAATGGCTTTCCATATGTAGAAGGGTTCGAAGAAACGTAATGAGATACACTTTATCCTTTGAGGGTTGTTTGGTTCATCGAAGGTTTCTAGCTGCTTTCTGAAATGTTGACTGTTGATTGCCAGGTGGGACATTCTGAGTAATCATCTGACTAGTCAAACTTTTGATACTCCATTCTCCTATGCATTTTTGGACATAAAATTACATAATCAAATACTAATTATTAGTTATTTGTTTTAATATTATTTTATTAATATTTTTGTTGCATCTCTATTCTATATTCTAGAGATTTGTTGTGGATAATGGTATTTTATTTTATGTTTTTCTCTTTTTATTGCTACTTAGGTATGAAGCTTCACTTTACAGTACAGTTTACTTAGGGCTTTAGATTTGTTTTGCGTGATTTAAAATCAGACGGACTTTACGATAGATTAAAATCATTTATAGTCCAATTAAATAGACCATTAAATCAAAATTTTGGAGGAAATACAGGAATTTTTGATATAAGTCACTTAAGAGTATTTGAAAATGATATGTAAAAAAATTTTGTTTTTCAGGCACCGGCAAATGTAAAAAAACAAGAAAATAAAGTGTTTTTTTAAGGTTATTTAAAAACGGTAGGTGCTATCATGCTATTTTATTTATTTTTATTTACTTTTATTTATTTTTATTTATTTTTATTTATTTTTATTTATTTTTATTTATTTTTATTTATTTTTATTTATTTTTATTTATTTTTATTTATTTTTATTTATTTTTATTTATTTTTATTTATTTTTATTTATTTTTATTTATTTTTATTTATTTTTATTTATTTTTATTTATTTTTATTTATTTTTATTTATTTTTATTTATTTTCATTTATTTTTATTTATTTTCATTTATTTTTATTTATTTTTATTTATTTTTATTTATTTTTATTTATTTTTATTTATTTTTATTTATTTTTATTTATTTTTATTTATTTTTATTTATTTTTATTTATTTTTATTTATTTTTATTTATTTTTATTTATTTTTATTTATTTTTATTTATTTTTATTTATTTTTATTTATTTTTATTTATTTTTATTTATTTTTATTTATTTTTATTTATTTTTATTTATTTTTATTTATTTTTATTTATTTTGATTTATTTTTATTTATTTTTATTTATTTTTATTTATTTTTATTTATTTTATTTATTTTTATTTATTTTTATTTATTTTTATTTATTTTTATTTATTTTTATTTATTTTTATTTATTTTTATTTATTTTTATTTATTTTTATTTATTTTTATTTATTTTTATTTATTTTTATTTATTTTTATTTATTTTTATTTATTTTTATTTATTTTTATTTATTTTTATTTATTTTTATTTATTTTTATTTATTTTTATTTATTTTTATTTATTTTTATTTATTTTTATTTATTTTTATTTATTTTTATTTATTTTTATTTATTTTTATTTATTTTTATTTATTTTTATTTATTTTTATTTATTTTTATTTATTTTTAATTTTTATTTATTTTTAATTATTTTTATTTATTTTTATTTATTTTTATTTATTTTTATTTATTTTTATTTATTTTTATTTATTTTTATTTATTTTTATTTATTTTTATTTATTTTTATTTATTTTTATTTATTTTTATTTATTTTTATTTATTTTTATTTATTTTTATTTATTTTTATTTATTTTTATTTATTTTTATTTATTTTTATTTATTTTTATTTATTTTTATTTATTTTTATTTATTTTTATTTATTTTTATTTATTTTTATTTATTTTTATTTATTTTTATTTATTTTTATTTATTTTTATTTATTTTTATTTATTTTTATTTATTTTTATTTATTTTTATTTATTTTTATTTATTTTTATTTATTTTTATTTATTTTTATTTATTTTTATTTATTTTTATTTATATTTATTTTTTTGTATTAATTTTTATTTATTTTCTTTTACTTTTATCTTTTTATTTATTTTTTTTTAATTTTATTTATATATTTATTTTTATTTACTTATTTTTATATATTTTTTAATTTGCTTATTTTTATTGATTAATTATTTATTATCTTTATTTTTATTTTTATTTTTTTTAATATTTTTATTTAGTTCTTTTTTATTTGTTTTTATTTTTACTTATTTAATGGCACTTCAAGTGGGGGACCAAACTGTCGGGACGCCGTTGTTATTAGTTCACTTCTTATATTTTTCATGTCAGTCAAGCTAATAAGTTTACTTCAAAATTTATTTTACCATATAAATTTGTATAATATATTGAAAATTTCTAAATTAAAATTGTTATAACTTAAAAGAAAACAAAAGAATGAGCTAGACAAAGAAAATACAGTTACTATCACTTGGGTCCTGGGCATAACGCGGTAAAGGGTTACGAAATTGCAGATAGTTTCGCAAGGAAAAACGCTCAAACACCCTTTGTGTGACCTAACGCGTTCTGGGGTATCAGAAGTAACACAATATTAGGAAAGATTAAAAAAGATTTCGGCAATGGAAGAACCAATAATTCGAATATCTCTTGAGGCTTAGACCGGCTAAGATACTTCTGAGTGATTACAATCAGAAAAGATCGAAAGCATGTATCTGCCTAAGCAAGAATAGGCTATGTATGTAATAGAGATCCTTACTGGGCATTGCTGACTTAAAGGATACCTTAGTAAACTGATAGTAATAGAAGGTAGTGGGTGTAGATTATGTTAGGAGGAGGAGGACCAAATCTCCATTCTCATTCTGACAGAAGGTGTAACACTCCAGAATCCAAGGGCACTATTCCTGGGAGCATATCAAATAGAAGAGGGAGATTCACCTAACATGGAGCCATTCCAATTCCTTGAAAAGCTAGGATTGAGAGGGTCGTTATAGGCATAGAGATATTTACTTGCTGCATTAGCGACAGAAGGAAACACACTAGATCTTTTAGGTCGCATCCAACATAACATAATAAATAAATTTAGGATTTTATTATAGTTTTATTTGCAAAGTACAAAATAATATTATCGAGCTCGTTGAATTTCGTTAAAAAGTCCTTAGTGGGCTTTTTTAAGCAACCTTCACTTAAATAAGTAAAAGAAA
This sequence comes from Psylliodes chrysocephalus, assembly GCA_927349885.1. Lineage (NCBI taxonomy): Eukaryota > Metazoa > Arthropoda > Insecta > Coleoptera > Chrysomelidae > Psylliodes > Psylliodes chrysocephalus. The sequence goes on from OV651818.1 coordinate 24,611,391, forward strand.
TTTATAGTTTTCTGAGTATATAATAAAAATAAACTACAAAATCTTTGAATTTTTAGCTCGCTATGATTTTTTCAAGTCATATATATCTCCTCTTAATGTCTAACCACCCTAACTCTGTCAGTTTTAATAATATCAAAAAATGTCAAATATCATTTTTATGTAAAACTTTATGCTTTACAATTTTTATCAAAAACTTTTTGTTATAGCACCTACCGTTTTTAAATAACCTTAAAAAACACTTTATTTTCTTTATTTTTGATATTTGCCGGTGCCTGAAAAACAAAATTTTTTTACATATCGTTTTCAAATACTCTTAAGTGACTTATATCAAAAGTTCCTGTATTTCCTTCAAAATTTTGATTTAAAGGTCTATTTAATTGGACTATTAGTACATTGAATGGTCAAGATATATTGAGATTCAAATCAACTTGATTCGTTGACATCCAAATTAATAATAATTCTCATAATACGAATCAAGGAAGAAGAAAATGACATTTGAGTAGAGGTGATTGTGTCAAAGTAACGAATAACGCTTCCAACCGTTACAGCTGGTGGCGCCTTATAAATATTTTCAGGACTCACCCCAAGCCGGGTATCCTTTTTTTTGCTCATGCACTCACTTCCGTAGCCCATTTTAGCACTGGCATACTGTCTAGCAAATAAATTTTACGAGGTTTTGGCAGAAGGTGCCAGGAATACGTAAACTGAATAATGGACTTACGATCTTTTGTAGGCTTAAAGATTATGATTTTTTGTGTTATTCAAATAAAATGTCAAATGGAAAAAAGTCTACTTACGAGGTTTTGCACTTAAACCATGGAAATAAAAAGATTTAATTTAATCCTAGAATTTAACCTGGGACTTCTGCATGATAGCCAAGTGTTCTAGTCTCTGCTCCATAACAGTTTAGTTTTAATACTCGCAATTTAATTGATTTTATAGGGTTTTATTCAAATTTATGATTTATTTGTAAATACGAGGTCTGATCAAAAAATAACCATTATTTTCAAATTTTTTTTTTAAGTATTTATTTATTCATCAATAACTATCTTGTCCCCTTTAAAGTAATCCCCCTCAGATATAATACACTTATGCCAGCGTTTTTTCCAATCCTCGAAACACTTTTGAAACGCGCTTTTTGGTATCGCCAACAGCTCCTGTTTCGATTTTTCTTTTATCTCTTCAATCGTAGCAAAACGCTTTCCTTTCATCGGTGTCTTCAGTTTTGGGAAGAGGAAAAAGTCAGCGGGGGCCAAGTCCGGTGAATACGGTGGTTGAGGCATGATAACGGTTTTGTTTTTGGCCAAAAACTCACGCACAAGCATCAATGTGTAAGCTGGTGCGTTATAATGGTGCAAAATCCATGATTGTTTTTTCCACAATTCTGTGCGTTTCTGACGAATTGCTTCGCGCAAACGGCGCATAACTTCAAGGTAGTATTCTTTATTGACCGCACGACCTTGTGGCAAGAATTCATGATGCACCACGCCATTGCAGTCGAAGAAAACAGTGAGCAAAACCTTCACATTTGACCGAACTTGACGTGCTTTTTTCGGTCTTGGCTCTTCTGGACGCTTCCATTGGGGATGATCGGGCTTTGGTTTCAATGTCATAGCCATACACCCATGATTCGTCACCAGTTATGACCTTTTTGAGGAAATCAGGATCGTCGTTGACGATGTTCAACAACTCCTGAGCAATGTCCATGCGACGTTGTTTTTGCTCAAAATTTAGCAATTTTGGAACAATCTTCGCTGCCGCACGTTTCATGTCTAAAACATCCGTAAAAATTGCTTGGCATGAGCCAAACGATATGCCAACATCATCAGCAACCTCTCTGATAGTGATTCGACGATTATCCAAAATCATTTTCTTCACTGCTTCAATGTTTTCATCGGTTGTTGACGTGCTCGGGCGACCAGGACGAGCATCGTCATTGACATCTTCTCGGCCTTCCTTAAACCGGTTATACCACAATTGAACTTGTGTTTTGTTCATAGTAGACTCGCAAAATGCCACAGTCAACATTTCAAATGTCCTTGCGCATTTAATTTAATTTTTTACACAAAACTTAATACAGTTTCTTTGATCCATTTTTTCGAATAGTAAAAAATCGAAGAGCACACCAAAACACGACTAACCTTTTTATCTCTCAAGAACAAACTGACAATCCAAAATGGCTGATATTGCCAACATATATAACAGATGTGTACCAACATAACAGAAAAAAAATGCGAAAATGGAACATACGTAACTCACGAAATTTGAAAATAACGGTTATTTTTGTATAGACGAAATAAAAATAGAAACTTTATCGATTCTAAACAAAAATAACTTATTTTAATGTATATTTAATCTCAATACCAAAAATAATACAGACAATTAGTTTGGCAGAATTAATTGTGACTTATTTTAAATTTAAAAAAATAATCTTGGTGTAGAAAAAATATATATTTTATTTTAATCTAAATATAATAATTATATACATTTAAATATTATCCACCTTTCTCTTGCAGTTTAAAACCGTTAATAATTCACAAATCATCAAATTTTTCACGAAAATAAATTTTACCAGCTATTATCCAACTACAATGATATTTCCGAAACCTTTACAAAACCCCAACGTAAAATAAAAAGCTATATCGTTAATGTCGGCATTGAAAAAACATTTCACTGTCCTAAATGCTCCTCGTCGGAATCCACCAAAAATCGGCGCGTATTATATGTTTGAAAAACAATGGCCCGTTTCTGCGTAACATAACCAATCAATTCTTCCGCGGCTTGAATTCTAAACAGGATTTTTATTTTGGTTGGAATTATAGGAACGTACGTCAAATGGTGCGGTATGTGTTTAAAATATTAAAAAACGATGTTTCCACAAGAATGCTTCTTTTTATATTCATAAAATCGTTTACGTGGAAGGTAAATAGGCGATTTTAAAAAAATATGTTTTTAGTACCGGGTGTCTCATATCTTTTCATTTCACTGTTTTTCCACATTTTGAGGTGATGACTTGAATTTTCCGAACCAATTATTATGATATTCTGATGCGGTTAAAATTTCATTTAATTATGACCCTACTTAAGTACTTAGTGAAAAACATATCGGAATAACTTAATATGGAAGTTACAAGTCCTCTAAATGTGTAAAATATAGTGAGACGCGCAGTGTTTTAGATGAAGTACTCGCATTTCAACTGAATTTCCCGTACACTAATTAAATAAGTATTCATTAAATCGTCTATTAGGTAGTGTGGGGATTATTACCTACAAAGTAAGTGACAATTTAATAGAATAAAATAAAATAAAATTTATTTATTAAACTGTTATTTATAATTTTAAATTTAAAGCGGGTCAAAAAAACGGAATCGTTACAAAATAAACTAATAAACAATCATGAGATTAAAAGTTACAAACAATACAAGTATTAGAAATTACACATTTAAAAAAAACGACTTCAAAAACGTGAAGATGCCATCACATCTTAACAAATTTATATGGGACCACCCCTGAGGTACCCCCTTACTAACAAAAAAGAATCATATAAATCGGACAAGATGGTAAAGCATTATCGCTAAACATACATAAAAAATGAAGAGTTTGAAGATTTTCTCATGGACCCAATTATTAGATTTTGACCAAATTTATATGGGACCACCTCTGAAGTACCCTCTTTGTAACAAATATGAAATCGGACACCGTGTTAAAGAATTATCGCTGAACATACATATAAAAAATGTAAGATGACACTCAATATTTGTTGATGTTATTGTTTAAACAACGAAAAAATAATTAAGCCAGAAAAAATCCATTTTCTGCAATGAATATTTTTTTTATATTCTTTAGAATATTTCGAATAAAAAATATCCTCACGCCCATGATTGTATCTTTAACCCTTTAATTGTTATAAATTTTTTAAAATCCGAAATTGACGAAAATTCTAATTTTCTTGAATTAAATAATATACCTCAAAATTTAAAATGCTATAATTTTAAATTTTTTACCGAATATTCAAACTATAATAAACAAAATAACCTAAATAAATTTTTAAAATTTTGTTTGTTGTTATGTTTTTTTACGTTATAACAATATGCTTCTTACGCGCGTATACTTTTAGAGAGAGGTACTTCTATCTCACTTCCAACTCAATGTATAAGCCCGATGATGCGCTTGATCAATTTTTTGCTGTTTTTCAGAGGTAATAAGTTTAAAAAAATTATTATTAACATTTTTCATAACACTTTGTTATATTTGCCGATTAATAGTTTTGTATCATGTGATTTTTTTTTCACTTTTTTTGATACTTTTTTATTTATTAAAGTAAACAGAAACATTTATTTTTAACATTTATTTTTATTCATGAAAAAATTATTGTCAGATACTGCCTGAGAAGTAAAATCTTCTTCAACCTTTTTTTTTTTTTTTTTCAATACGATAAAAAAGCCGAATGCACTTGTCGTGATCCGTGAAAAATTTCTACCTGTTACAATAAACATAGTAGGCTTACTGGGGTTATACAATTTTATGATTTCAAAAATATCCAAGTCTATCTCCATTTAACAAAAATAAGGAAAAATTTTTTTTTCTAATATTGAGAGTAAGTACTATAAATATGATTTTTTTTATGACTATCAATCTTTTAAACTATGAATACAAATAGGTAAAGGGACTTATTGCGTATTTTGATAAAATTGTACGCTTAACTCTTCTTCTATTTTTTTTTTCCTGTCAAACAATTTTTACAACCTTCCAATTAGAAAATTCAACCCTACCTTAGAATTTTTGGCTCGTTTTGAAAATTATTTTTCAGTTGTTAATCAGTCTTGCTCGATTCTACATCTACTGGTTTACTTTGCAGTCGTGTAATTTTCTGAGTAATAATGTCGTTCTCTTTGATTCCAAAAAAAATTAAATTATCTGACGACAAAAAGTGGTTATTTTGTGATCATGGCGAGGCGTTAGTGAAGTATCCGAAACCTGATACATATTTAAAATTAAAAAATGCAACTCTTCGTCGAAACGATAACGTGACTGTGCGATTTAATTTGTTGTTTAATGAAAATACTAGCGAACAATCTTTTTCGTGGCATCGTGGCGCGTAGGAAGCACATTGTTATAACGTAAAAAAAACATAACAACAAACAAAATTATGAAAATTTATTTAGGTAATTTTGTTTATTATAGTTTGAATATTCGGTAAAAAATTTAAAATTATAGCATTTTAAATTTTAAGGTATATTATTTAATTCAAGAAAATTAGAATTTTCGTCAATTTTGGATTTTAAAAAATTCATAACAATTAAAGGGTTGAAGGTACGATGATGGGTGTAAAAACTTTTTTTATTCGAAATATCCTAAAGAATATAAAAAAATTAATTCATTGCAAAAAATGCATTTTTTCTGGCTTAATTAATTTTTTGTTTTTTAAACAATAACATCAACAAATATCGAGTGTCATCTTACACTTTTATAACCAGTAAAGCCTTCTGGACGTTTTAAAAAAAATTACGAATAAAAACAATTTTGCAAACGAATGCGCCAGTATGTTCTGGTCTATTTTGTAAAAATGATAAATACTTTAAAATATTACCCAAGATATGCTTTTTAACGACTTTGAGTCAAAATCTGGGCTAGGCACCCAAAAATGTTAATCCGTGGCTCCACCTATGTGCTATGACATGAGCCGCCACTGATACAAATCAATACAGCAAATTGTGTGTGACATTTTTCTTGTGTATATATGAGAAAACCTTAAAATAATAAAGGCACATATGATGAAATTTTTAAAATACTTGGTCATTGAAGATCACGATAGCCCAATAATAGATTTGTTTTCACATATTTTACTGAAAACCGCAAATAATCAGCGTCTTCTCTTTTCTAAATTAGATTTTAATGTTTTTGTTAAAAGTACTTAAGGTAATTACAGCGCTTATTGTAATTTTCGGACAAGAATATCTCAAAAAGTGATTATGTTAAAAAATTCAAATTTTGGCAAAATAAGTTATGTAATCGTGTCTTGATATTCTTATATTTTAAAGTTTAAATTCTTTCCAGTTTCCGATAAATAAAATTAAAGAGCTTTAAATTTTGAAACATCATAATAAAACAACTATTGTTAAAATAATTCATAAATTTGATCTCTTAATGTCTTGTTAATGATTTTTTTAAATTAGCCAAAATTAACGGCTAAAACGCCTCGTTAAATGCTGTCTTCTGGTGAAATGCGCCGGTAACTATCGTACCATATCAGAAGGCAGCACTTAACGAGGCGGTTTAGCCACTAATTTTGGTGAATTTTAAAGAAACGTTAACAAGACATTAAGAGCTTAAATTTTGGGATTGCATTAAGAATAGTACTCTTAAGGAATGCCTTTATTGTCATTATATTGCAAAATTTAAAGTTCTCTGACTTTTTTCCTCGGAAACTGAAAAGAATTAAAAGTATTAAAAGTAATTTTAAAAAACTGTCTTCAAAATCGTGAAGATGCCATCACCACATCTTGACAAAATTTATATGGTGTAAGGGGTTTTCTCGCCCCAGAGAAAACGTTTTCTTCCGAATGGCGCTGATTACAGGCGGCTCTCGGGCGCCAGATTATTTATTGTGGATTAGTCCACAAACTCTCTAAGCGGCGTCGAAAGTACTCGGGTAGCTACAGATAGAGGTTAAACATTCCAGGGAATAAAAATTACGTAGACTTGCTTTCTTACAAAAATCTTTATATGCTATATGTACATTCATTTTTCTAATAACAATATATATTTATCCAAATTGCACTAGGATATCTTCTAAAGCGACTTTCGAAGTATTCTCTACTGCTATGGCCCCAGGCGAGCCCATGACCGATGTCCTGGCCGTAAATATATAGGTTAAAAGTTATCCTTGTGATTCCTCCTTGTTGAATTCAACATTATGAGTCAATACAGGTTACTAACTAGATCTATAATGGTATAGTGTGGAGTTTTTGTCGGATTTTAATTATGTCTGTCTTCCCTAAAAAACCGAATGAAAAAACAGGGTTGTCCTTGTGTGTGTGTGTGTGTGTGTGTGTGTGTGTGTGTGTGTGTGTGTGTGTGTGTGTGTGTGTGTGTGTGTGTGTGTGTGTGTGTGTGTGTGTGTGTGTGTGTGTGTGTGTGTGTGTGTGTGTGTGTGTGTGTGTGTGTGTGTGTGTGTGTGTGTGTGTGTGTGTGTGTGTGTGTGTGTGTGTGTGTGTGTGTGTGTGTGTGTGTGTGTGTGTGTGTGTGTGTGTGTGTGTGTGTGTGTGTGTGTGTGTGTGTGTGTGTGTGTGTGTGTGTGTGTGTGTGTGTGTGTGTGTGTGTGTGTGTGTGTGTGTGTGTGTGTGTGTGTGTGTGTGTGTGTGTGTGTGTGTGTGTGTGTGTGTGTGTGTGTGTGTGTGTGTGTGTGTGTGTGTGTGTGTGTGTGTGTGTGTGTGTGTGTGTGTGTGTGTGTGTGTGTGTGTGTGTGTGTGTGTGTGTGTGTGTGTGTGTGTGTGTGTGTGTGTGTGTGTGTGTGTGTGTGTGTGTGTGTGTGTGTGTGTGTGTGTGTGTGTGTGTGTGTGTGTGTGTGTGTGTGTGTGTGTGTGTGTGTGTGTGTGTGTGTGTGTGTGTGTGTGTGTGTGTGTGTGTGTGTGTGTGTGTGTGTGTGTGTGTGTGTGTGTGTGTGTGTGTGTGTGTGTGTGTGTGTGTGTGTGTGTGTGTGTGTGTGTGTGTGTGTGTGTGTGTGTGTGTGTGTGTGTGTGTGTGTGTGTGTGTGTGTGTGTGTGTGTGTGTGTGTGTGTGTGTGTGTGTGTGTGTGTGTGTGTGTGTGTGTGTGTGTGTGTGTGTGTGTGTGTGTGTGTGTGTGTGTGTGTGTGTGTGTGTGTGTGTGTGTGTGTGTGTGTGTGTGTGTGTGTGTGTGTGTGTGTGTGTGTGTGTGTGTGTGTGTGTGTGTGTGTGTGTGTGTGTGTGTGTGTGTGTGTGTGTGTGTGTGTGTGTGTGTGTGTGTGTGTGTGTGTGTGTGTGTGTGTGTGTGTGTGTGTGTGTGTGTGTGTGTGTGTGTGTGTGTGTGTGTGTGTGTGTGTGTGTGTGTGTGTGTGTGTGTGTGTGTGTGTGTGTGTGTGTGTGTGTGTGTGTGTGTGTGTGTGTGTGTGTGTGTGTGTGTGTGTGTGTGTGTGTGTGTGTGTGTGTGTGTGTGTGTGTGTGTGTGTGTGTGTGTGTGTGTGTGTGTGTGTGTGTGTGTGTGTGTGTGTGTGTGTGTGTGTGTGTGTGTGTGTGTGTGTGTGTGTGTGTGTGTGTGTGTGTGTGTGTGTGTGTGTGTGTGTGTGTGTGTGTGTGTGTGTGTGTGTGTGTGTGTGTGTGTGTGTGTGTGTGTGTGTGTGTTTGTGTGTGTGTGTGTGTGTGTGTGTGTGTGTGTGTGTGTTTGGTGGCAATTTACGTGCATGAGAACCAAATTTTCCATTTTGGTAAGGGAAATTTCTAAAAGCAGTGGTAGCAAAAATTAACTATCTAACTGTCGTAGCGGGAATTAAACTTGGCAAGGAAAATTATCTATACGGTCGCAGAGAGTGCGAGGAGACAGGATCGTGAAAGAACTACTTGTACTAAATAATCGAAAAAAAAAGTAAATTTATACTTGGGGTAGCTTGTTATCCCAGAATAAGCCGATGGTCATCACGAGCCCGCTCATTTGAGCTATTTAAGATTTCTTAAATTTGCGATTTGCACGTAAAAATAAAGAATACAAGGGGAAAAAGAAAAACTAACGCGGATAGTACCTAATCGAAGAATGAGCTGATCGTCATCACAAGCCTGCTCAGACAGGGACAGGATACCATTAAAGATTATCTAAATTTGCAATTTGCACGTGAACATAAAAAATCTAACGCGGATAGTTCCTAATCCAAGAATGAGCTGATCGTCAACACGAGCCCGCTCAGACAGGAACAGGATACCATTTAAGATTATTTAAATAGGCGGTTGAAGAGGAAATAAAACTATTAAAAGAGGGAAAACGTCTCCTCGAAAACTCCGTTTCTAAATATTCCCAACTTATCTATAATGCGGCACTTACTAAACAAAAGTATTTATCAATAAAATCAAATTTAATTCCCTATTTGACTTACCAAAAAGAAAAGTTTAATTTCTTAGGTCAGTCTAACTATAAAATTTCTATATCAACGGTATTACAATTTTAAAAAACTAAATCTTATCATTTATTATTTAAATCAAATTCAATTCCCTTTAAAGAAACGATATTCTATTTTTAAAGAACTAACTTCCAATATTTATTAATTAAATCAAATTAAATTACCGGTCTGAGACTAACAAAAAGAAAAGTTACATTCCTTAAATTTTTCTCACAACATAACAGTATCTATAAAAACGGTATTCTATTTGTAAAGAACTAAATATTTAATATTTAATAATGAAATCCTACTATAACAACGAATTAAATGTTCCTGTTTCCAAAAGATAAATCGGTTTTTAAATTAAAGTAAATGCGGTCTAAAAATAAAACGTTTCTCCTATAAAAACTGAAACAAGGTTTTTTTACCTATCGGATCAATAAACACGAGACGGTGGAAATCTATCAACTGCAGACTTAACTGAAAATGCAGCTTCTACTTAAAACTGTCTGAAATCTAGTCCATCTCCAAATCCTTTCAATTTGCGACGAAAGCGAGAGAAATTCCCACAAACGGCAGTACTACTGAGCATCGATATGTCGGTCGGCGGTGCGCAGCTGTTAATCAAAACGATATTAGCCTAGGACAAACATTTCGAGCGCATTCAATATTTATTAAAAATGAAAAATTAAAATAATATCGATTAAGGAAAAATTGACTTGATTACAATGGGTCCACCCCTGAGATACTTCCTTCCAAACAAAAAAAGAATCATACAAATCGGACAACATGGTAAAGAATTATCGCTGAAAATACATAAAAAATAAAAAAATTGAGGGTTTTTTTATGGACCCAACTATTAGATTTTGACCAAGTTAATATGGGAGATCACCCCTAAAGTACCTTCTTAAGAAAAACAGAATCATTGAAATAGGACACCGTGTTAAAAAATTATCGCTGAACATATCGTCGCTTAAGTTCTAACAACACGTAAGTCAAATATAGCAACTTTACAGGAGAGTGAAAAACTGCTGCATAATTTTACATAGATATCATTAAATTATCATTTTATAGTTTGTGTATACTTTAAATTAGATCTATAATATAGGACCATTGTTATTTAGTAAAAATTTGTAATTAACCCGATTTTTTTTTGACATACGTTGTGTTGTCTTACTTTAATACCAAAAATGGCATGACTTACGTATGTTTGTATCAGAAAATAAAAACGAAAAAAAAAAAATAATAATAATAACTCGTTTATTTTATTAAAACTCTATTTACTTAACCAAACATGTATCCTTAATAGTAATTACTTTGGGTCGAATTGCACTTTTATTATTATCTATAATTATTTTAAATGAGATCCATACTAATTTAGCAACTCCTTAAAACTAATCTATCTTTAATGAAAATTAATGAGTCTTGTACTTAGATAAAAGAGACCAGAGATATAACATACACCGGTTTTAAACCTGTGCAAATGTTGCCAATTTCTAAAGAAGGGTTAAAGGAGTGGGGGAACTGGGCGGCGACACGCGCCGACCCGAACTCTGTGACAGGGACCGGACTTTGTTTATTAGCATCTTAATGAACTATTAGGTTTATTTAAAAGGTGTTTAATCGAATTTTGTATTATGAAATAAAATTAACGTAATTTTTTAATATAAACAGATGCCACGACATTTTATGTAAAAAGAAGACCTTTTATAGAATATTTCGTTAGCGTTTATTTACTACGGACTTTTCTGCAAGTGATTGCAGTAAACTGTTGAAATAGAATATATTGTTAATAGAGCAAAAAATGTTACTCATTGTCTACGAGTATTATAAAAATAGCATGTGCGCAGGCTAATACTGCAAATCTACCCTTATGAGTTGAACATTATATTTTTTCTACGGCTATTACATATTATTAAAAATTAGTCAAAATGAGAAAATACTGTTTTGTATTGTAACCTCAGAAAAAAGTATATTAAGACTTCTTTCTTTAAGAATATTAATTATTATAAAGGATGAGTCACATAAAACTCTAGAAATGCATATGTCTGAAACCAGATAACATTTTAAAATTTAAATCTATTAAAAGTCATTTGGTCGCTAGGGATGAGTGATTATCGAAATAAATTATCGATCATTGAAAATAATCGATTATTTTCGATCAATAGAATATTTTCAAACAATATATTTTTTGTCATTTCCTTTAAAATCGACTACTTGATTATCTTTGAAAAATCAAAAATAATCGATTAATTAAAAAGCCAATTAACCGATAAATCAGTGTTTACAAAATATAATATAAATAGAATTATCGTTTATTTTAAATAATCGATTATTTTCAAATAAACCATTTTTTTTCGTCCATGGAAACAGATTATTCGATAATCTTTGAAAAATCGAAAATAATCGATTAATCAAAAATAATCGATTAATTAAAAAGTCGATTAACTGATAAATCGATTTAAAAAAAAAAAACAGAATGATCGATTATTTTAAATAATTGATTATTTTTGATCAATTGATTATTATCAATAATCTATTTTTATTGTATTTCCTTTAAAATCGTTAATTCGATTATCTTTGAAATACCGAAAATAATCGATAATTCCAAAATAATCGCCCAATCGAAAATAATCAATTAATTAAGAAGCCGATTCTACGATAAATCGATTATTACCAATAATCTCTTTTATTGTATTTCAAAAATAATCGATTAATTAAAAAATCGATTAACTGACAAATCGATTTTCAAAAAAAACAGAATGATCAATTATTTTAAATAATCGATAATTTTCGATCAATCGATTATTATCAATAATCTATTTTTATTGTATTTCCTTTAAAATCGATAATTCGATTATCTTTGAAATACCAAAAATAATCAATAATTCCAAAATAATCGCCTAATCGAAAATAACCAATTAATTAAGAAGCCGATTCTATGATAAATCGATTTTCCAAAAAATAAAACGAATTATCTATTATTTTCTAATAATCCTTTTTTCATATTTCCTTTTATTTGAAATTGATTATTCGATTATCGAAAATAATTGATTATTAAAAAGCTGATTATCCAATAAATCGATAATTTTAAAAAAATAACCAAAATATCGATTATGTAAAATAACCGATTATATCCAATCGATTATTTTCATATAATATCTTTGAAAAATCGAAAATAATCAAATAATTAAAAAACCGATTTAACGATAAATCGATTATTTTGAATAAATCTACTTTTTTGTATTTCCTTTAAAATCGATTAATACATTATCTTAAAAAAAACAAAAATAATTTATTAAAAACAGCGGATAAATCGATTTTCATTAAAAAATATCAGAATTATCGATAAATCGATTATTTTTGTAACCCCTATCGGTCGCTTGCTTTTATCTGAGCATTTAGCTCCAAAATTTAGAGATTCGGATTTTTGATCCAGTTATCTTTGAAATCGCATTCGATTGTATAATAAATATATATTGCTAAATTTTGGATTTTTTTTAGTAAACGAAAATTATGTTCGAGTTGTTTAGGGGTTTGTAATGTAACATTTTATTAACGTGACTAAGGGTCGATTCCACCGTTGTGTTAAACGAAGTTCAAAATGACATTTTTACATTAACACTGTCATTTTAATCTCCGTTTAACACAACGGTGGAATCGGACCTAACTCCTGTAACTTTAGTATTTTTTTTTGCTTATACTAGATTACTTTGTTTTAAGACTTAAAATTCAATGTCACTTTCGATTTGACCGCAAATAAGATGAACCTTGAAATTTTAAGTAGGTCATTCTGTATTTCATCTAATATTCATATAAAAATACCTTATAAAAATACCTTATAAAAATACCTTATAAAAATACCTTATAAAAATACCTTATAAAAATAAAATTTACTATGATTCTTTACCTCTTATTTATCTACCAAAAAGGGCTAAAACCTACCTTTAGAAAACATTCTTATAAAACTACTTTTTAAATACAAAATTTCGTTAGCAATAATGCCTATTTACTATTTATTTAAATTAAATGTTCAAAATTTTACCCTTTTGTAAATTTATGTAAGTAATATGATATCTGATTTCTGATGCTTAATATTTATTGAAACCCCTTAATGCGGATCTGAAGTATTCAGCCCAGAGAATCATGGCGCTTTATGTCAAAACGTTAATAAATATTTACCGCTGAAAACGAATATATTCATAACAGTAGTACTTGTATTATAAGTACATACAATTTTTCAAGATACATCGTGACATTTTGAACTTGAAATTGAATAACTAGAACACTTTAAATTGCTAAAATACCAACAAATAAATCAAAAAACAGCTGTCAATGGTAATTAAACTCAGGTGGAGGTGATCGATGAATGGAAAAATCGGAGCAATTCGGGTGACGTCGTGCAACAATGATTTTCAATTGATGGGTTACTTTGGCTTAAAATAGACAACATGCGCAGTGTGCAATGTTACATCTTCGGTCTCTTTAATCTAAGGTCTTGTAGCAATTTAGAATCACAATGTGATAGATAGATAATGTTACCTAAGTATAAAATATTCTAATATAAAATAAAACAAAAACTCGAAAATTCTCAAGAAATAAACTTAAACTTTTGTTCACAGCAATAAAATATAAATGAGATCTTATTTATGCGGTAAACCGTCGTAGAAACTATGATAATTACTAGGAATTACATGTTTCAATTCTTGCAAATGAGTCCACTTTATCTGTGATATTGGAAGTCTGCTTTGGTACAGCTTTGGTTTCGGCAAAATGCTTCTTGCTTTAGGTCTCCTGGGCAATAATGCGTATTCGTCATCATAATTCAGTTTATATTTTATTAGGCCTTCAGGTTCATAAAGTAATACTCTTATATTTGTAACTACTGGATAATTAGCAACTCTACCTGGTCGAATTGAATCGTACATGAGAAAAAGTGGAAAAAGTCATAGCTAAGAAAATAAACATTGTAGGGCTGCTTAGGACGAGCTTCTTTTGAAAGAGACCCATACTGTGATGGCAGGTAGATATCTCTGCTTTTTATTTGACACTCTATTGCACTATGAGAAGAATCTACCTCCATCTGAGTATGACCCTTTTCAATAATTTTTTGGGTAATCTGGATGTTGTAGTCCATTGCCAACTCCAGCAGTGCATTAGATAAAACCACATTTCGGTTTTGTGCTGTGCAACCATCAGAGTACTGTAGCATTTATATTTTCACAAGAATATTTTATTTAAATCTACAAAGAATGTATTTACATGTACTAACCTTTTCATTACTATTAATATAAAACAATTAGCTTGAGTCGTAACTACTAAAGTATTTCACTTCTGTGGAATGTTTCTCAAAGACAATTTCATGTATTTGATTTGATAACTATTATATACTAAAAATTGTTCAATAGTATTTAGATTAAGCTCTGAAACATAAATCACAATAAAATAACTTTGTTTAATCACTTTACAATACATTACCATCTATAATTGTTTTGTTGTGCATATAATTCAATTCTGGTAGCATTCTTTTTATAATATCTATTGTTTGATTCGAATAGTTAGGTTATGTCACTTCTTCAGTTCTTCTTTTTGTTAGTTTGATAAATTGCACTACTTCGTGAATGCATGTCATTTGTTACTGAGTGGCCTTAGTTAGAACTGTTATTGCGTACATTCGTTCGTTTGTATACAAATTTTTATTTTAACCAATCAAAAGCTATTATTTCAAATTTTGTTTAAATTCATTTCAAAATTCAAAATAACGAAGATAATTTTTTGTGCCTTTCTGGAACTTTGAATAGCCATTTTGCAAGTTCGTTCCTTTCTGTTTGAAAAGCCGCAAGAGTCACATCATTTCGTGTGAAGGCTAGTGTTAGTTTTGTCATCCCTTAATAGGTGAGTTTTTATTCAATAATTTTCTCAGGTTCTTTCACGAATCTCCTTCTTACGTTTCTGGATAGATATTATTTCCGTATTTCTTTATCAGGGACCTACACTGGGACATAGTCCGGTAGAAAGCACGCCTTCCATGTTTTTTGTACTACATCGCTTGATGGTTTCTGAAGTACTCATTTATATAGAGATATCCATAATCAATACCTTGAATATCGTCCATTTTATTGCATCAATTTATATTGGAATAGCTGTAATAGCCGCATTTGGTTTCGTCTTCACGATGTATGAGTTACCACATTTCAAAGTCCAGCTGAGTATTTTTCGAGACGTAGTTTGCTGCTTACAACTACATTCAGCTGTACCTTTCATCCAAGACTAGATTCAACTGTACCTTTCCTTTGGACAATCCGCCACAAATGGAGTCAACCTATTTGTTACCAGTAACCGGCCCGAGATCTGTTACCGAAAGATCTAAGTCCAGTGAGCGAACCACGAGTTCACCAAACCAGGTTTTATTTAGTAATACATTTTTTTATTTAACTATTTAATTTAAATATAACACAACTGATGATTATAATTTGGTATATAATTTGGAACATAAAGTTATTTAATTTATATTAAAGGTTGTAAACCGAACATAGCTATGAAAGGTATTGTGGTATTAATATTTATTTAATATTATATATTTTTTCTAATTAACTATAATAATTAAAAATCACTATTTTTAATTATTTTGTCGTATTAATATTTGTTCAATATTATACATATTTTCTAATTAACTATAATAATTTAAAAATCACAATTTTAAACATTAACTTCATTTATTGAGAATGTTAAGTTGATAAACATAGGTAATATGTTTGAAAGGTCATCATTTACATATAGATAAACCAGTAACTCTATTTTAAATATAATTTGTAAATAAATTGAGAGTGACATAATAAGTTGTTTCGTTTCCTTTTTTTTTTGGTACATAAATTTTCCCTTTTCAGAAAAGTTCATAATCATTGTTTATTTAAAAGTTTATTTGAATATTGGTTAATATCAAACAATATCAATATCATTGTAAGTAACTTTAAATTTTGCAACTTGGGAAAGTTTTAGTCGTATAGTTTGATATTGACATTTATAGTATTAAAGTTGCATGGCGCTCGACATTATTACTTTACTCAAACACATTGATTTAATTCCGAATTCACCCTAGCTCTCCAGACTGAAAAGCTGCCGTTCGCAGTGTGTTGCACTTAAAATTTATAATATTCAAATTTCTATTTTTTTATTTTTTTAAAAAATCAGACATCTCAGAAAAAGTGCGGCACACATTTGGCGCCCAACGTGTTAAAGGACAAACATGTTAAGCCCAACGTCACATTTTTAGACCAGCGTTTTGTAAAAGACACAATTTTTTTTGAGTACAAGTAATAAATTTTAGGAATTTCAAATAAACTGTATAATTGTAAAATTTATGGACCATAAGAAACAAACAATTCAGTCACTTATAGAAATACAGATTACAAAGGTTGAGGTACATTTTTGGAAAATAAAGAAACTTAGGTTTATGGTAAAATTAGGATTTAGGTAAATTATTGATGGTAATAAACATTTTTAGTTATTCCGTAGAAATAATTTTGTGATATATGTTACAGAGTGTCTTGAAATAATTTTTTGGATATAATTTGGTGACTATTTCAGTATATTTAGCCATATTTGAATAAAGGTGAATAATAATAGAATTTTTAAAACAAAAATTATTTGGTTTTAAAATTGAATAGTACATGTACTTCAAAAATTAGTAAATTTTAGTTAATTTGATATTTTATCTGTTCGTCCCAAAAATGGATTCAAATTTTAAAGTAGTTTATTTGTTAAGTAAGGAGTTGGACTATGAGTTAAAAATTAGAGGAGTAGTTTCCGCTCGCCCAGTAGCAGATAAACGCAAAATTTTAGGTCGTCTCTTAAAAACAGAGAGAGAAAATAACATAGATGTTCTTTCTTTGGCAAATCCCGATTTTGACTTTAACACAGAGAGAATAGAAATTGACGAACTGATGGAATCAATTCAAATTTTAATAAATGAATTTGATGGACCAGAGTCTGACTCTGCTTTTAAAAGAATTAGTACTAGAATTGAGCACATATCATGTAGAATAAGACGTTTAAAATTAGATAAAGAAGATCCTGATTACGAGGCTAAAATAGTTATAAAGAATGAATTTCACGCAACTTGTTTACATTTAGAGGCAGAATTACACGAGAAAATTCAAACAATAAATCCAGAGATTAATCTAACCCCATCTAGCTTTAATACATCTCAAAATGCTCAAATGAGTTCAACATTTTTCCCTACTACTATTCAGAATAAAACAGTACCAGTTTATAAGTTAGGAATTAATTTTGATGGCAACCCTAAGTCACTTTTATCATTTTTAGAAAATGTAGAAGAGTTAGCTCACTCTAGAAATATTAGTAAGGTACAACTTTTTGAATCAGCTAGTGAACTTTTTTCACAAAAAGCTAAATTTTGGTATCGTCACATAAAAAATTTTGTAACCGATTGGGATTCTCTTGTAGTTAAGTTAAAACAAGATTTTTTAAGTTCAGATATTGATGATGATTTGTGGGAACAAATCAAAAAACGTTTTCAAGGTAAAACAGAACCTGTTATATTATATATTGCTTGTATGGAAACTTTATTCACTAGACTATCACGTCCTCCTATAGAACAAACAAAAATTAAACATATTCGTAATGGCCTACAACCAGAATATAGGAAGAGACTAGCATTACATGATATTAACTCTGTTAATGAATTAGGTACATTGTGTAAAAAGCTTGAAGAAGCTGATATTTTAAGTTTATGTTCGACTAGTCGTTCCAGTAATTTTTATTTAGAATCTGAATTAGCATATGTCTCTGAAAGTTCAAGTCAATCTAAACCTTTTGAAGAAACTAAAAGAATTTCAAATAATAAAAATACTTATGTTAATAAATCTTATAGAAATTTTAAAAAAGATAGTAATTCTAGTAATGTTAATCCTAATGAAATTAAAAAATCTGTAGTTTGTTGAAAGTGTAACTTAGCAAATCATACTCATAGAAATTGTAGATCTCCTATTTCTAGAAAATATTGTTTTAAGTGTGGTGAAAATAATGTCACTATAAAAGAATGTCCTAAATGTTCAAAAAACGTACAATAGGTGATTATGTCGTTGACCAGAGTTCACCTAGTAACCAACTTTCGCAAGCCAACAGCAAAAGCCCTCTTTTAGTAAACTATTTTGATAATAATGAATGGACACTATGGAAATGTAAAGTTAAAGATTTTTATAAAAATAGAGGCAATAAAGAAATTTCACCCCTTTGCATTCATAAAGAAAACGACAACAGGCCATACATAGAAGTAAAGTTAATCGATTTACCCTTAGTTGTTTTATTAGACAGTGGAGCTAATACTTCTGTCATTGGTAAAGAAGGTATAACAATATTAGATAAACTAAATATTAAAATTAGTCAGAAAGATCATATTAAAAATATTAACACTGCAGATGGTAAATCACAGTCAGTGATAGGTAAAGTAGACTTACCTATTTTTATTAAAGATACTTGTAAAATAATTACTGCCTTAGTAGTACCTTCGTTGCCACACACAATGATTTTTGGTATGAATTTTTGTGAAATTTTTCAAGTAAAAATTAGTTTTAAAGATTTCACTTGGGATATTCAGAGTAATTTAACTGATTCAGCTATTTGTACTGTTTCAAGTGATAAAAATAAAATCATTGATGGTGTTTTAAATTATAATATTTTAACTCCTCAACAAAAAGAATTGGCTCAAGAAGTTATAGATTCTTTTAGTGCTGTTAGTAATGAAGATAAATTAGGACGTACAGATAAAATACAATTAAAGATAGAAACTAAAGATGCCAAACCTTTCAGAGTTCCTCAGTATTTAATGTCACCATATATGTTGGAAATTTTAAATAAAGAGCTAGATGACATGTTAAAATTAAAAGTAGTAGAACCTAGTCATAGTTCTTGGAATTCTCCAGTATTACTAGTTAAGAAACGTAGTGGAGAATATCGCTTTTGTTTTGATGGACGAAAATTAAATGAGATAACTAAAAGAGATTCTTATCCTTTGCCTAAAATTGACTACATTTTAAGAATGTTAGGAAATACTAAATATATTTCTAGTATAGATTTAAGAAAAGCATTTTGGCAAATTCCACTAGACAATGAGTCTAAAGAAAAAACAGCATTTAGTATACCTGGTAGAGGTCTTTTTCATTTTAACGTTGTTCCTTTTGGATTAGTAAATTCTGCTCAAACACAGCAAAGACTGTGTGATGCTTTATTTGGACCCAAGTTTGCTCCAAACCTATTTTGTTATTTAGATGATCTTATTATCACATCCGCAACTTTTGAAGAACATATTAAATTATTAAATCAAGTTAGGGATATATTACAACAAGCAAATTTAACAGTAAACTTAAGTAAATGTGAATTTTTCAAAACATCATTAAAATATTTAGGATTTGTTATTGATATTGAAGGTCTTTGAACCGATCCAGATAAGGTAGCCACAATGGTCAATTATCCTCGTCCTACCACATACACAGAAGTTAAACGCTTCTTAGGTTTATGTTCTTGGTATAGACGTTTTATTAGCAATTTTTCTGCTTTAGTTTCACCTCTCAACGATCTCCTAAAAGGTAAAAAGAAAAAGAATAAAATAGAGTGGAATAATAATGCTGAAAAATCTTTTTGTCAAATTAAGGAAGCTTTAGTTAGTGCTCCAATCCTAGTTCCCCCAGACTTTTCAAAAGAATTTACTATACATTGTGATGCTAGTAACACAGCAATTGGAGGTGCAATAACCCAAGTAATTAATAATCATGAACATATTATAGCTTATGCATCGAGAACTTTATCGAGAGCAGAACGTAACTATACAGTAACAGAAAGAGAATTATTAGCAATATTGTTTTTAACAGAAAAGTTCAGACCCTATGTCGAAGGTGTTAGATTTCGTTGTGTAACTGACCATGCAGCTCTTTTGTTCATTAATAATTTAAAAGAACCACAAGGTAGATTAGCTCGGTGGGCTATTAAGTTACGTCAATTTGATTTTGAATTAGTACATAAAAAAGGCAAATCTAATGTTTTGCCAGATGCCCTCAGCAGAATTCCTTATGAACAAGAAAACCAAACTACTTTTGAAGAAATATTTCTTATAGATATTAAACCTAAAGAGTCTGATAATTGGTATTTTTCACTTAAACAAAAAATTTTAGAGAAACCCGAGTCTTATTCTCAATGGAAAATAATAGATAATGTAATTTACAAATATACACCTAACACTTTACCTGTATCTACAAATTGTCAAGAATGGAAATTATTAATACCTAAATCTCAAATTAAAGAAATAATTTCTAGTTGTCATAATCCATCTACTTCCGGTCATTTTGGTTTTTATAAAACGTTAGCTAAAGTTCAAGAATTATATTATTGGCCTAAAATGAGAGCTGACATTTTAAAGTTTGTAAAATCATGTGAAGTCTGTCAGGCTCAGAAAATGCCAAATAAGTCACGCATGGGTTTAATGGGTTCACAGAAATCAGTAAATTTTCCTTTTGAAATATTAGCAGTAGACCTGCAGGGACCTTTTCCAAGAAGCTCTAAAGGCAATACATATTTGTTAGTCGTTGGTGACTGGTTTTCAAAGTACACCCTCTTGTTTCCTATACGTAGTGCTACAGCACCTATAATAACTAAAATTATGGAAAAAGAAGTATTTCTGGTGTATGGTGTCCCTAGAGTAATTATTTGTGATAATGGCAGTCAATTTGCAGGCAAAGTATTTAAGAATCTAACTGATAAGTATGAAATTCAGAAAATTTGGTTCACAGCTCGGTATAGTCCTAGTTGTAATTTTGTTGAAAGAAACAATAAAACTGTTGGCACAGTAGTTAGAAGTTATATTACGGAACATAAAAATTGGGATACTGACTTAAATCAGATCCAATTAGCAATTAATTCTGCGAAGCATGAAGTACATGGTTATTCCCCTAATTTTTTAGTTTTTGGTAGAAATATACCTATTTCAGGTAAATATTACGGTTCACTTTTAAGTACTCAAAATTTCGAATTATCTCCTGGTGATAGAGATAGTTATGTCAAGGATTTATCAGGTTTACAGAAAATATTTTATGATGTAAAGCAAAAGTTAGATAATGCTCATAAGCGTTATGAGAAAAATTATAATTTACGTAAACGTGATCACACATTTCAAGTAGGAGACAAAGTATGGCATAGAAATAAAATTCTGTCAGACGCTGCAGCTAAGTTTTCTACTAAACTTGCCCCTAAGTATGTCTTATGTACAGTTAAAAAAAAAGTTTCTCCTTTGGTATATGCACTAAATAACCTCAACGGTTCTGATGCAGGTAATTGGCATATTTCCAATCTGAAACCTTATTTTGGATCTAACTCAGACGTATCAATAGGATAGCAATAAATTTTTCTTTGAAAAAACAAATTTGTAAATAGATTTCACATTAAACAGAATTATGTATATAAATTCACTGTTTATCTCTCTGTAGGTAATTTTTCTGTTTTCAGAGTGAACACCCAGTTTTTCTATAAAACATTTTTGAATTTTTTAGTGAAAATTCACTTACCCCAATTAATCCCCCAATCGTTTACCCCAATCAACCATTTCTCTGTTTGGTTTCTCAATTTTTCCCTTTTAATAGTGAGATTACATTTGTTAGATTAGTACATAAAATGTAAGATTTAGTAGATAGGAATTTCTAGTTTGAGAGAGAATTCTCTCTTTTTATAAAAGTACTTTAAAACAAATTAGTTTAAAACTAGTACTCTTTAAATATTTAAGTTAGTTTAAAAATAGTTATAAGTAATAAGCTAGATAGCTATAGCTTTTAAAAAAGACATTGACAAACGAGACAACAATGACAAACTTGACAAAATTAGGATAATGATAGATTTTAGATTTATATAGTAAAAAAAAAAAAACTTTCAGTAATTACCTTGTATATATGTCCTGTACTATGAAAGTGATAACTTTCAATCAAAATATTCAAGTTTTTTATTAGTTGAAACTAATAATTAACTTCTTCATCATTTCGGTAGTTTCCACCAGACAATAGTAATCTTTCCATCTATTATGCTTCACAAAAGAATACTGGATTCCTTCCGAATAAGTATAGATATTCACCTCGCTATTCACTTCATTTTTTAAAGGATGAATGTGCTTTATTCCAGTAGATTTTGTTTACATTAAAGTAAACTCAAAATATTTTCTTGTACCTTGTTTACTAGAAAGAAAACCATTAAATTTTTTTTTATAACAATCTGTTGTGTTTAAGTTTAATACTTAATCACCAGGCTATTAAAATATGGGTTCATATTTAAACTGGATTTAAATTTTATTTTAGGGTGTTGGTAAAAATATATTAACGAGTTAACATATTTTTTTTTATGGAGAGGGGTGGTGTAGCATTTATATTTTCACAAGAATATTTTATTTAAATCTACAAAGAATGTATTTACATGTACTAACCTTTTCATTACTATTAATATAAAACAATTAGCTTGAGTCGTAACTACTAAAGTATTTCACTTCTGTGGAATGTTTCTCAAAGACAATTTCATGTATTTGATTTGATAACTATTATATACTAAAAATTGTTCAATAGTATTTAGATTAAGCTCTGAAACATAAATCACAATAAAATAACTTTGTTTAATCACTTTACAATACATTACCATCTATAATTGTTTTGTTGTGCATATAATTCAATTCTGGTAGCATTCTTTTTATAATATCTATTGTTTGATTCGAATAGTTAGGTTATGTCACAGAACACTTACTCTTAGAACGGTATCTCCCATGTTAAAAAAGGATGATAGAGTTTTTAGCGGCACCTGGTGGACGTGGTTGATTTTTTTTCAATTGTCCTTGTCTGGTAAGAGGCCATATGAAAGAAGAGAAAATAATAAAAAGAAGAAGAGAAGAAAAGCGCGGGGCTATTCAAAGTTGACAGTAAAAATTATCCGCACTAAAAACTGTTAGCCAAATTAAGATTTGTTCACACAAATTGCATTTTTGCTTTATTATAGCGAATATCGCTATAATAAAGCAACAATGCAGTTTGTGTGAACAAATCTTAATTTGGCTAACAGTTTTTAGATAAAAAAAACAAGAATATTCAAAAAATAAATTTATTAAAGAATATATATATATAATACAAATCCAATATTTAAAAAATGTAATGTATATGAAAATTGTATTATGTATGAAGTAGCTGGATGGCTGCTACATATTCCAGAATACAACACTGTCCATCATTTTGTGAAGAACTTTAGCTGTGAAAAAAGAAAGACAGTATAAGTACAATCTCATTAAAATGTATTAATAAAAAATTATAAGTCCGAGGAATACTTTATTTTTTAATAAGTCCAACATCTATGATACAGCTTTGCAACCCCAAAGGTCATGAAACACAAATTTCACAGTATATGCCGCGTTTAAGAATCCACATCGGATGCAACTGAGATGTAGTAAATCTTTGATCACGTGATTCAGTTTACATAAATGTAATGGGACAGAAGTGTCCGATTTAAAATAAACTATTTGAGGCGCTGTTCTCCACATCTCGGCAAATGGACTAAAATAATAATTTATAATACTCTTAATATTACCTTATTTTAATTATTGTGCCACTATACTGTATTTGCTCAACCAGAATAAGTTGCAATGATTGCAAAAGTTGCAGAATAGAGGTCTGATGATAATACTGAGCTGTTCGAGATTGGAACCAATCAATTCCATGTTGAATGTGCTTCAGTGGTTGACTGTTAAAAAATATTTGCTATTCTATTCCCTGCTTTTTATATTTAAAATTAAATCAGGAATCTCCCGAGTATATTTACAAAATATTTTAAGTTATAATCAGGATGTTCATGAACCTAAACAGGTAACAAGAAAAATGTACACAAAATTCAGTGTTTTTTAAAGGTGTACAGGCTTTTAATAATTTGCCTGAGGATATTAAATGTTCTTCAAATGTGGCAATATTTAAAATAAAACTGCATGAATACCTGTTCACCTATTGACTTTTTTTTTCTCTTTCTTGTTCTTTTATTGTTTTGTATAGTTGACATGTAAGTGTACTGTATCTTATGTATTTTTTATTGCATTTTAAATGTATGTTGATTCTATATTTATGTATTTTTTATATTTTAAACGTGAAGATGTATTGACATGTAAAAAATAGTTTTTTTGACTAAATAAACGTTTTATATATAGGTATGTGGATAAAAAAACGCTCGAGATGTAAAATGCATCTGATGTGGATTCTCAAACACAGCAATAAGTATAAAATAAATAAGTACTAACTTTCCTTCTCGAAAAGAAGTCCAACATATATTATTAGTCTGCTTCTTCTTCTTCTACGATACAGCTTTGCAACCCCAAATGTCATGAAACAGAAAATACACAGTATAAGTATAAAATAAATGAGTAGATTACTAACTTTCCTTCTCGAAAAGAAGTCCAACATATATTATTAGTCTGCTTCTTCTTCGAACCTTTACTTGAAGTAGAAGGTGTTTGATCAACATATTCAATTTCTATGTTATTTGAGGAAAGTCCATCCGCTACTCTTCCAGGAACTGCTGGTAGGAATAGCGTTGGAAATGCTTCAGGTGTTAGACCTCGACGACAGCCAACTACTTTATACTTCTCTTCAAAATGTTCATGACATACTACAAAGGTGGAATAAATTTGTAGTCTTGTTTTATTATTAAATCTTGGACAACGAACAGCAAGTGCACAAATATCAAATAAATCGGGTGAATTCGTAGGGTGAGGCAGGCGATGCATCTTGTTGTCCACAACAAGGCAATTCGGTACACAACATTTTCTATAATTACGCATCTTTATGAAAAACCACAAAATAACAGCGAAAAAAGCACAAATTTATAATGGAAAAACAAGCTTATTAACAGTGGTCAACTGAATACAACAGTCACCAATATAAATAAACAAAGTTCACGTTTGGTTTAAGCCAAGACGCCATGACACCCCCACAAAAATCAATATTCACCTGTCATTTACACTCCCACCACCTACCCCACCACCCGACTGCAGCGCCACGCGGACGTGGTTGATTGATCCCAGGCCTGCGCATACCAGTTTCCCACCCCTGGGTTATGTCACTTCTTCAGTTCTTCTTTTTGTTAGTTTGATAAATTGCACTACTTCGTGAATGCATGTCATTTGTTACTGAGTGGCCTTAGTTAGAACTGTTATTGCGTACATTCGTTCGTTTGTATACAAATTTTTATTTTAACCAATCAAAAGCTATTATTTCAAATTTTGTTTAAATTCATTTCAAAATTCAAAATAACGCAGATAATTTTTTGTGCCTTTCTGGAACTTTGAATAGCCATTTTGCAAGTTCGTTCCTTTCTGTTTGAAAAGCCGCAAGAGTCACATCATTTCGTGTGAAGGCTAGTGTTAGTTTTGTCATCCCTTAATAGGTGAGTTTTTATTCAATAATTTTCTCAGGTTCTTTCACGAATCTCCTTCTTACGTTTCTGGATAGATATTATTTCCGTATTTCTTTATCAGGGACCTACACTGGGACATAGTCCGGTAGAAAGCACGCCTTCCATGTTTTTTGTACTACATCGCTTGATGGTTTCTGAAGTACTCATTTATATAGAGATATCCATAATCAATACCTTGAATATCGTCCTTTTTATTGCATCAATTTATATTGGAATAGCTGTAATAGCCGCATTTGGTTTCGTCTTCACGATGTATGAGTTACCACATTTCAAAGTCCAGCTGAGTATTTTTCGAGACGTAGTTTGCTGCTTACAACTACATTCAGCTGTACCTTTCATCCAAGACTAGATTCAACTGTACCTTTCCTTTGGACAATCCGCCACAAATGGAGTCAACCTATTTGTTACCAGTAACCGGCCCGAGATCTGTTACCGAAAGATCTAAGTCCAGTGAGCGAACCACGAGTTCACCAAACCAGGTTTTATTTAGTAATACATTTTTTTATTTAACTATTTAATTTAAATATAACACAACTGATGATTATAATTTGGTATATAATTTGGAACATAAAGTTATTTAATTTATATTAAAGGTTGTAAACCGAACATAGCTATGAAAGGTATTGTGGTATTAATATTTATTTAATATTATATATTTTTTCTAATTAACTATAATAATTAAAAATCACTATTTTTAATTATTTTGTCGTATTAATATTTGTTCAATATTATACATATTTTCTAATTAACTATAATAATTTAAAAATCACAATTTTAAACATTAACTTCATTTATTGAGAATGTTAAGTTGATAAACATAGGTAATATGTTTGAAAGGTCATCATTTACATATAGATAAACCAGTAACTCTATTTTAAATATAATTTGTAAATAAATTGAGAGTGACATAATAAGTTGTTTCGTTTCCTTTTTTTTTTGGTACATAAATTTTCCCTTTTCAGAAAAGTTCATAATCATTGTTTATTTAAAAGTTTATTTGAATATTGGTTAATATCAAACAATATCAATATCATTGTAAGTAACTTTAAATTTTGCAACTTGGGAAAGTTTTAGTCGTATAGTTTGATATTGACATTTATAGTATTAAAGTTGCATGGCGCTCGACATTATTACTTTACTCAAACACATTGATTTAATTCCGAATTCACCCTAGCTCTCCAGACTGAAAAGCTGCCGTTCGCAGTGTGTTGCACTTAAAATTTATAATATTCAAATTTCTATTTTTTTATTTTTTTAAAAAATCAGACATCTCAGAAAAAGTGCGGCACAGTACAAAATTATAGGTAACACCTCCTTGGTTAGAGTTTTTTTTAGGCAGTATATTATACAGGAAGTATACACAGAAGACACCAACCTTGCAGTACACTCATCGAACCAATAACATTGCACGTCCTTGTTTCCAAGATTGTATGTTGTGAACACATAATTTTGTCTTATAATATATTGCACTGGCTTCCAGTTTAGGACACAGCTGTACCGATTGCAAGTCATGTGTAAAGACATGCACTTCCTTATTGTCAGCTCTTAACTTATCTTGATTTTTTTCTTGTTTGGCTCTATTCTTCTTTAATATAGGTTCACGATACTCACCTTCACTGATGTTTCCTACACTGTGAGAACAACACATATCGCATTGGTCCTTCTTTGGCAAAAATATGCTTAAATTCTTTTCTATGAATACTTGATCGAATACCCATCGAGAGAGAGGCACCTCCTGCTGTTCGTTACATTTCTCACAGTACAACTGATATAGTTTCGATTTGCTCTGTACAACTGGTTCTAAATAAAGTTTAGTACTTGATGCACGACAATAGTGGGATGGCATTGTAAATCATCAAAAAACTTTTCTAGATTACCTTTTGTTTTTACCTCCTTAGGTGGTCGTATCACTTCTGTGTTTTTTGTCATTCCTTTTTCGGCATGTTCAATCTAATAACGCACAGTATTTTCTGTAATACCCAGAGTGCTTAAAAAAGTTTTCATACATACTTGAATACGACCTTTAGACTCAGTGGTCTGCTTTATTTGTTTTTTACTTTCAAATTCAACATTAGAAACCACATACTGCTTCCTCTGTAACCATTCCATTTGCTCCCAAAAAAATGAAAAAAATCTTTTGTCTTTCTTCCTCTGTTATGTTGTTGCATGCACGAAGTTTGGACTTCGTGCAGAATTCACAAGAACAGCGAGATCCTATTTCACGTGCAGGTCGGATAACATCATGTAAAACTTTAAACTTTTTTTGCTTGCTATCTCGCCGATATCCCATGTATTGCTTTCCATCTAATCTGAGTTTCTTGCATTTAGTTTTGGTCCACTCGTTTTCGGCATTTTTTGACTTTAAACCTTTAGACTTTCTCTTTCTTTTAGAATTAAGATCTCCACAAAATTCTTCATTTAAGGTGTTTTCGTTTTCATTAGCTTCTTCAGCATCAACAGCAACCTCTTGATTTCCATTCTGTTCTTCCCTTAGTCCATCAACTACAATTTGATTTGTTAGATCCCGTTCTTTTTCGTTCCTTGCTTCTATTACTTCTTGTTCCGATAATATTCCTGGTTGTTCGTTCAGCACTTCTTCAGTTGGTTTTTTAGAAACTTCTTCTATGTGTTGTGTTTTTGATGTTTCTATAACTCGATTGTTCTTCTTCTACTAAGATGATTACTTCTTCAGCAATATTATTTAAATAATTGTTTCCTAAAATTTGTGGCGAAGTATGTGAACCGAAACCAGAAAAATTAGTTATATCTTCATTGGGGGGTAAAATTAGAATAGGTAAATTATTTATATCAACATTTTCTAGATTTGAGAGTTCGAATGTAGTATTCTGTTTAACTGGCTCTTGTTTTAATTTTTTCGCAGGAAGTTTAATTTTTAACTCTTTGCACATTTCAAGTATCATTTCGTCTTCGTCAGTATCGTCACTACTGCTGCCACTGTTCATTTTTATTTTTTTCTGTAAATAAGAAAAAGCAATTATTGCTTAAAAAAGTAGGCATCTACATTCATGATGTCAATGAGATACTTTAATTAACTAATTCTATTTTTAATACAAAAGAAAATAGATTATCATTACGCAAACTACATTACTTCACAACAATACGTAACTCCCGACTCGTGAAGAATCAACAACACGTAAGTCACCCACACTCTTTTAACATCATTTTCTAATTAAAATAAGTCTTTTTAATATAAAAATATCGAATTTAAAGAGTAAAAATATCTAAAACAAACGAAATAATACAAACTTTTAAAGAAACAATGATATTTCATACCTTTTTTCGATTATTTCTCAGGAGCAACCTGCAGTATTGGTTCAAACTATGGGACTAAACTGACTTACGTGCTGTTTCCAGCGCTATCAACTGACTGATGGATCCCGTGTTGTTGCTGTTTACTTTATTTTATTAGTTTGTTTTGACCGTTGCTTTTTTCTGATTGGCTGAAACGACACGTCTTCCGATTCTCTACCAAATGGCATCAAAATGTCAAAACCGCCAAAACATGACTTACGTGGTGTTAGAACTTAAGCGACGATATATAAAAAAATATTTACCGATTAAAACCTTTAAAATATATGCACATTTAGATAACATTAAATAATTTATTTTTTCAAAATTTAAATGTTTTTTTAAATTACTCTTTGAGATTTCCTAATTAAAAAATTATAAAGGGTGTTGTTATCACCTTAAAAGTATTATTGGTTGGAAAATAAAGTTTACTCGGAAATTGTACCTAGTTAATATTTTCGTCGCTTATCTGAAAGAATTTGTTTGAACTAATAAGATTGGATTTAAAAAAATTTCGAGCAAGAAATAAACCCGCTTGGGATTCTGGATTAGAGTTTCTTAGCAACCTTCCTGCATAAAATAGGTGAAGCATATTTCTGTTTCTGAGCAACTATCAAAATAGTTTTTGCCTATAGTCTAAGGCATCATGAACAAAATTTTGATATTCGTTTTTCCCTCTGCCCAATCAACTTTGATGGAGTCTTCTGATTTCTTTGGTGATGAAACTGCAGCCCACACTTCACTAACTGTACACAATTCATGCAGATATTGGCAGCACGTCCATAGAGAGCAATATAATTCCTGTTGCCTGTTTCTTTTGCATTGCTTTCAAATAAAACTTAGAAAATTTTCAAACATCTGTTTTAATTAATTTAACAAAAATTCCAAAGTGAGTACCAGAAAATTTCAAAATCGACTTTGAATTAATAGAAATTTAGGTACTACAATCATGCTTTCCGAATGCTAAGATTACAGGCTGTAACTTTCTTCACACAGTGTCTATGGCGGAAGGTACAAGAAATAGGATGTGTGTTGCTTTATCACATATACCGTACGAAAAATTAGATGAAGGTTAATTATAAAGTAATAAAAATGAACCGAGCTGCGACCAAATACAAATTTTTAAAGATTACTATTTTATTGACCAGTGGATGGAAAATATATCAAAGTATACTACGATGAAAGACAGGACAACAGAACAAAATTATTACATTTAATAAAATTTTTAATTAAAAAAGGGCGTGTGCAAAAAAAATATCGTAATGATTTAACAATGATTTTTTTTAATGTTCCACAACTACTTCCGCATGTTAATAAAAATGTAATTTTTTTAAAATTCTTTGCACATAAACTTTTTTTTTGTAAGTTAATAATTGATTTTATACTAAGAGATTTAATACAGTTTACCGTAGCAACTTCGCCGACATCAATATAACCTTTGGAGAATTCCAAGTCGTACGTTCTTGCTAGAGTTTACTTTAGGAGACTTTTACGTCGTTAGATAGTTAGTCAGTTTGTTAGCTATGTACACAGCAGGTAATTGAAACATTGTCCGAGATTGTTTTGTAATCCCACATAATAACAGTTACAACACTGTTGGTAGGTAAATTATTGATTTACTCTGTTCTAAACTTAAACAAACATGAACTATTAACTGATACTTCATTAAAGCGCGCATCATATGATATTGACTAATAAAGTCATGATGAAAATAGTTTTACATTTGTAAATAAGTTAAAGTTTTCTATTGGACAAGACAGTTTATCATGTGTGCCACAATAAAACAAAAATAGTCTTTCTAGACACAATCCAACACGATATTATAACTGACTAGCGCCGACTTGAAAAGGCACATGGGCTTACCATTTTTATTATTACATTTAAATAAATTAAATTATTAATTGAGTATAGTTCTTCCATTATGAATTGCAGAATATAAAAACCGACAATTTTGTTTGATCTGCCATAGGCGTAGATACTTAATTTTATAAATTTAATATTTTTATAAATACTTTTCAAAATATATCATATGCGAGAGAGTATTCTTTAAAAGGCAATCAAATCATTACAAATTGGACGGCATTATACGCCGTTATTGAGACAGATGCACTTAATTGTAGTCCTACTTGAAATTTCAAAGCAAAAACCATAAGAGAAAATAAATTCTTCGCAAATAAAATAAAATAAAATAATTTAGAAAAATGAATTTTTTAAAAGTAATAAATACATTCTAGCGTCTCCCGAGCTTCCAGCATGCGCGTATTGAACTTGGCGTTGCCAGTTTGTTTTGGTTTGTACTATATTCTTCATAGTTTGTACTTATCCTAACCCTATTTATTATTTTGCATTTGTATGCAGTATTTATAATTTTTATTATTTATAATCATGCAAAATAATTATTGTGAATTGTGCCAAAAGGGATGAATAGAGTCTTCTTCCATTTCAATTTGGGCTGTGTCCAGGCCGTTGGAGTTTATGCCGGTTGGCGTAGCCGCCACCATACGAGAAGTAGTTGCTTCGTTTTTTTGCTATATGGGAATATAAGTTATAGGGATTTATAGTAATATTATTAATTTAAATTAATTTCATTTTATAACCTCTAATAACTATTATTTATCAAACAAGATAAACGTTCCACAGGTTCAGTATAGACAAACAACTATTTTTGCGCATCCGGAAGCTTGGGAGATAAAGTGGACACTGGCCCTCTAGAATCTTGTCTTTCACACACTCTGTCACTACCGAGTTCAACAAGCCGTTTCTTGTTGAGCTACAGTCACGTAAACATGGCTGTCTGTATTGATTCACCCACCAAATGTAAATTGCGAAGTGGGATTCGTTTCTTGCAGGCAGAAGGGAATAGTGTAGCAGAAATTCTTTGAGGAATGAATTGAATGTATGGAGAGAGCTTACACAGATATATTAAAAATAAAAGAAGAGGGATGCTGACTTCTGGAATTGTTCTCATCCATGACAATGTTCATCCTCATATTGCTCGTGTACCTCAACGGCTCCTTGAGCAATTTCAATGGGACCTTTTTGAACACCAACGATATAGTCTTGACCTAGTGCCAAGTCACTATCATCTTTTTCCCGACCTAAAGAAGTGGCTTGAGTGAGAAGAGCTTTCAAACTAGCGAGGAACTCAAAGAAGCCGTCACAACTCACTTCTCAAGTCATTGGCGGCAAAATTGTATGAAGGGGGTATTGCAAAGCTTGTGCACAGGTGATTATGTAGAGAAGTAAACGTTATTACTTTTGGTAATAAAATCATTTTTTTATATTTATCCTTTTTTTCTTTATTAGCTTATCGGAGGAAAAACAGCCCTCGTATAACTACTAGAGCTATAGAAGGTTGAACATAATATTTTTTTTTCCTTTTTAATGTCGTGATTTATGCTGTTTTTCCAAACATCAGTCAAAGACGGATCTTTAAAAACGCTATTAATATTTTCCAAAACCAGATTTGTTAAGGTAGATGAAAAATAATTACGTCTTGGATTTTGTTTAACTGAAGACCAAACTAATTCAATTGGATTAAATATACAATAATAAGGTGGTAACCTCAATACAGTATGACCACCATCTTTTGTAAAATTATCAATAAAATACTGTATTAGAATATTCTTACTTTGAACAATTTGTAATAATTGTGGTTTATTTTTGCAGAAGCAATGTTATTATCTTTTACATATTTCATTATATCTGATTTTTTAGAGTCATTATTTGGCTTCTTGTGAATTTGCTGATAATGATATGGTGCACTGCCCATTACAATGACTGAATTAGGTGAAATATTCGGTTAAAGTTGTTCAGCAAACCAGTTTTCAAAAACTGTTGCATTCATATCTTCATGATAACCCAGCAGAACTTTAATAATATTTTTTGCTGAAAGTACCAATGCAGTTGGTACAAAGCCATTTTTATTTCCGGCATGTAGAATTATGACTCGTTTCCCCCTCCCCAATTTTGTAAACCGTCTGCTCAAACCGTCAGTTTTTTAAGATGTTGATTCCACGTCAGCCTTTGGTCAAATATAACTCCAAAATATTTGGATTCTGTGACGAATGAGATAACTGTGCTGTTTAGTACTAGTGGTCTTAGACCTGTAAGTACCCGTTTTGTGAATGGTACAACTGTTGTTTTTTGTGCGTTAATGGACAATTGTTCCTTTTTGCACCAGTTGTTCACTATGTTTAGAGCTGTTTGAGATCGCTCCGAAACTGTACCTGCAAATCGCCCCCTGACGATAATTGCTAGGTCGTCTACGTATCCTTGGCACTGGTAGTCTTCTTTGTACAATATTTTGAGTAAGTCGTCCACAAGAACTGACCACAGCATTTAAGATAATATTCCTCCTTGTGGGCAGCCCCTTGTAACATTTTTCTGTATGGTTGCCTTTCCTAGAGTGGATAAAAAAATCCTGTTCTCTAGACAGCCAGTGATCCATTGGCATATTGTTACTGGGACGTTTCTCACTTCTAGAGCCTTGGTTGACCTGGTTGAGGCATTGCTGAAAGCTCCTTGAATATCAAAGAAAGTGGCTATTGCGATTTCTTTGTCATCTATTGACTTTGAAAGCAGCCTGTTTAGATTGTCCAGCGCTAGGTCAGTTGACTTTCCTGGCTGGCATGCATATTGGTTGGGATGGAGCGGATTTATTTTTAGTATATCATCCCTGTTATTAGGATTAATCTTTCTAGAGTTTTAAGTAGGAAGGATATGACTTTGGCGTTTGGTCTGTGACCCTACCTACTTTGGCAAGGTAGACCACTTTCAACTTTTGCCATATTGCTAGGATATATCTCCAGGTAATACATGCTCTGAAGATTTTTCATAAATGTGGCATTAAAACATCTTTTCCCTTCTGGAGCAGAATTGGATATATTCCATCCGGCCCCGGGGATGTGTATGCCTTAAATTTGTTGATAGCCCAACTAATCCTGTGTGGTCTTGTGATCTCCGAGGCCAGCTTCCTGTCTATTGGAGTTGGTCTGATCCCCTTATGACTGTAGCTCTCTTGGTCTTCTGAGTCTAGTCTTGTTAGGATAGTTGAGGCCGGAAAGTGCACCTGAGTTAGTATCTTCAGACTTTTCTCTAGTGTCGTGGTGTAGGTATCATCTTCTTTTTTGAGAAACCCCACTTGATTAGATGTACTGTCTTTGGCTATAACTCTATGAATTCTAGCGCTGGCGGTGGTCTCTGAGACCTCTTGGCAGAACTTCCTCCATGAGTTTCTTTTAGCCTTGCGTACTTCCCTGTTATACTCTGTGAGCTTATTTTTATAAGTAGTCCAGTCTTGTGTGCATTTGGCTCTGTTGAATAGCCTTCGCACCTCGCCTCTCAGGCTATCTAGGTGTTTATTCCACCAGACTGTTTTTCTCGTTTGGCATCTCTCTTTTTCGGGACAGTTTTCTTGGTAGGCATCAATAA
Source organism: Psylliodes chrysocephalus (assembly GCA_927349885.1). NCBI lineage: Eukaryota > Metazoa > Arthropoda > Insecta > Coleoptera > Chrysomelidae > Psylliodes > Psylliodes chrysocephalus. Next base: position 24,645,730 of record OV651818.1, read on the forward strand.
TTGCCTTGTTTACCAAGTCTACTGTCCTTTCGAGTGTTTTTGTTTCTCGTACATTGGTGGTTTCCTCCTTGAAAGACTCCTCGAGGGATTTTATGTACCCTTCTCAATTCGTCTGTCTCGGATTTCTAAACCTGTCTGCTGTACGAGTTGGACATTGTATATGGAATCGGATATGTCTGTGATCTGAACACGGATGGTTTATCGGACATATGCCAGTCTCTGATTTGGTCATTTCTAGAACTTATTTTCGGTTGGCAGTGATAAAAGTTGGTTTGTTGCCTTTATTGGCAATTTCTAGAAGTAACTAGAAATTATAATCAAAGTTTACATTTTAAGACAAAATTATTTATAATTTAATTGGTAAAACTGCAGATCATAACAAAATACAGGAATATGTACCTAATAAAAATAATAAATAATTAATAAACATAATAATATATTATATTTCTGTTTTGACTCTCTCGCTTTCACTCACTAAGTTAAAAGAATACACCATCATACGATGTAGAACAGATAAATGGCATAAATTCGGTAATAAATAAATAAGAACGTGTTTGGAAACGGCGATTTACATTTTTATTTGCGGATTTTTCTAAAAAAAAATTTTTCATACAGGGTGTGTCATGTAACAATGGCCAATACCAACTTTCTTATTTCAAATGCAACACCCTGTATATTTTTCAATTTTTGGATTGGAAAATTCTAGACATATTTTATGTACTATGTCCTATACCTAACTGTTTCGGAAATATTAAATGTTTTACGATTTATTGCAAAAATTAACATTAATAAAATTAAATAACTTGATTACAGAAATTCGTTGCAACACACCCAAAAACTATGTAGAAGAAGTTTTAAATGTTAATTTTTGCAGTAAATCGGAAAACATTTAATATTTACAAACCAGTTAGCTATTAGTCCAGTAACTGAAGGACTCAAAAGTTGGAAAGCTCTATTTGTAGGTCATCGCAGGTGTTTTTAAATGAGAAAATCCTTAACGCGTTTTTGGTACCGGAAGGGGCTGAAAATGGACCCCTAAACTCTGAAAAACGGGTTTCCCGCTAAAATCTGGCTAAATGTGCCAATTAGAGAATTTTTGTTAAGACAAAAAATTAAAGATCAGCTCATTCTCTATAAAAATTATCCCTACCGATTTTTTCGCAATGCCAATATTTTTTGCGAAATCAGACTTCGAAAAATCGATAATTTTCATATTGGATATGGTAGTTTCTTGCCGAATTTCCGCTCGATGGGGTTGGAAATGCATTGATCTTCATCTTTTGGACTTAAAAGACCAATTGCAGATGGCGCCAGCACCTTTGCTCTTCTCGCGAGTCCGTAAACGAAAATCTCGGAAATAATCGATTATTCTACAATTACTGGCGGATTTCACCTGATTTTTTTCTGTAAAGTAGCGCTTGGGCTCTCTCAATTGTATTAGCGAATGTTCTGTGCAATTTGAGTTGCAAATTTACCAGAAAATTGCAAAAATTTATTTTTCCTTGTGTCAAGGTCTTAAATCCCGTTGTTTTGGCTAAAACCAAATAACAACTTTTAAAGCGTGGTGAATATTCACCATACAACCATTCTAAACATTTTCGCAATTTTGCGATTTTTTTGCAATTTTTTTTTGAATAATATGGGTGCAGGATTTCGGAAAAAATACGCAAGTCTTTGAAAAATTACATTTATTGTTAGTACCAAAAACTGAACAACAGTTAACTTATTTATTTTATTATCATTCGGTAATCCATATGAACCATTGTCACTTCACTTCCCTTTACTTTTTAAATACTACCAATAACCGAATAATATTTTTGTTACTTTTAGATCATGTAACTGGTTAATAATGATAAATACCTCCAATTTTGGTCAACTCTGCCATGGTGTCCATTTATTCTCCAGTTTCCATAATATAAGCAACAATTCTCTCAATCTGTGCTGAAATATCTCAGTCCTTGGGCCGACCCTTCGGTTTAGCCTTACCAGAAGGTTTTTCAGACAATTGATAGAATGCCATTCGACAGACTTCATGATATCTTGCACCAACAAATGTGAGGTCGATCCCAGAAATTATTTCTAGCGTCGCTTTATACTTTTCTATATCAATATGAGCTGTGATCTAATTCAGAAGTGTGGTCTTGAATTCTGTGTTCGAAACAAGTACGATGGTACGCTTCTTTACCAAACTGCTCTTTCTTTTTTCCTTTTCCATCGAAACAGGTAACTGACAGAAACAACAAATGGTTTTGAAGTCAAAGCCACTATGAAAGCGCTTCTTTTGTCTCTTCGGGCTCGTTAAATGGTCCAACCGTCTTAAAGAGTGCTTATCAAACTCGTTGTACGCGAACTTGCCTCGAGATTTAATAACATAGCGGTCCCTACATTTGTTGTGCATTCGTACAGAGGATTGTTTCTGGAGAAATAGGTGGAAATTATCGCATCTCTCCTTGCTCACTCGAATCAAATTTTCTAAACCACGAGTAACATTTACACCGTCATCCACGACACCCTCCTTACAAAGAAAGCATTCTGGAATGGAATCTGCTTCCAAACACCAACAGCTACCAAAAAATAGATGATCCAACCGTTAGAATAATTACACCAAGTTTTTAAAGTTGAGGCAAAATAAAACAAACCTTATTTTCTGCTTTCAATAAAAAAATCCTTGAATATTCTTTCGTGTAGACAAGAATAACGTAGAAATTTCTCACTTTAAACACTTCTTCTTTTTTTATAACTGAATTAATTTAATGAAAAATATTTATTTTATTTTAAATAAATAATTCAAAATAAATAATAAAAAAATATCATCAGTACATCAATAATCCGGTCAAGCCAAAGACTTCAAAACAGAAATTGTATACAAACACATGCAGACAACTTTCGCCGCGTGGGTACACTAGGTTAGGTTATACACAATATTATGGATCTCAGAGGGGGAGCGTAAAAATGAAGTGTATAATTGTAACAACCTTTTTAGAACCAAGAACGGATATGGGGATTGACTTATATCAGTGAAAAGGTCAGAATACACGCTTTACTTTGATCTAGTTATTAATCCTCTAAAAATAAAGAGCGGGGAACAAGAAATGGTTTAACAAAAAGGGCCGGTTTTCACTCGTGTGATCAATTTTCCTCATTTCTTGAAAATTATTAGACTCTATTAAAAATAAAAAAATATATTCAAAAAGTAGATCATCTGAGCTTTAAAATGATGTGCATTGGAAATCAATATAACGGATCATAAGATAATTCGCGCTTGTTCCGAAGATTCTATGGAACTACGAAATCGGCTAAAACATGTAAATAAACAAATAAATTTTGTATTAAAATGCAAGAAAAGTATTACAAACAAATTTATAAGATTATTCAGAACCCCTTAAGGTTCCATTATAAAGGCAAAATTAAAATAAATGACTATTTTTAAAGAAAATATGAATAAATTAATGAAGCAGTCTCTAATTATTGTTGAAAAAAACTTTGACCGCTTTTTTAAATATTTTTGGCAAATACGAACTGACTTCAAGTCACATGGAATTGTAGCTACGGGTTTTCCCATTGCGATAAACTTTAAATCATCGAAAAATATTAATTTTTTCCCGGTACCAAGAACGCGTTAAGGATTTTCTTGTTTTACAAAACCTGCGATGACCTACAAATTGCGCTATGTGGGAAATCATCAGCGAATTTTCTACAGGTTTGACCCTTCAGTTACTGGACTATATAGCATTTTTCGAACATGCCCTTTATCGAGTTTATTCCATTCTATAAAAGTATTGTAACGTCAGCAAATAGTGTAAAGTAGGTCATTTTTTCTTTAAAAAAGGTCAACTGATGAACTAACAGAAAAAGTGTCTCCCGTTTAATGCCATATTTACTCGAACGATACGTGTCTCTCTTTGTCAGAATAATAAACGATTTCTTCTGAGTAGTTACTATTTAAAATCCACCGCAAAACCTTTTCTCGTTTGCTAGTATGTCGGTTGCGGTCCTAATTCGAAAAAGTATTATAGCAAGAACAAGTACAAGACCCGCCTTTGAAATTGCCGTAAAATAAACACTCTATTTAGCCTCATAAAAGCCCCGGGGTTTGCAGTAAAAGCTGCTTCGGCTTGGTATGCACAGTCCCGGTCATATTCTCAAGTTTTCTTATTTAGTAGCTGAGCTTTGACTCTCAGAACTGGAGGATTTGTATATGTTGGCCGTAAAAGACTTTAACGGGGCAGTTTCGGAAAAACGGTGCCTTGTGTTAAGCAGTTTAGGGAAAGGAAAATAGAAAATGAATGCGGAAATCGTTTTTAGTATCTTGTTGTCTATGAAATTTTAAATTATTTCCGGATTTGACCGTCACGTAAAACTAGACTATATAGATTTGAAATACATAAGAGACTTGAAACATAAGAGATTTGTAAAATAAAAGATATTTGAAACATATACGAGATTTAAAACATATAAAAGATTTGAAACATTAAAAATCTGAAACTTAAAAAAAATTAAATAGCAGGTACAGAATTCAGAAACAACTTATAAATTTGTAATAAATTTAATAACCACTACGCTAAGCATAAAAAACAATATGCTAACAAAATAAAAACAACCACTTACTATGCTGAAAAATATTGATATAATAAGAAATGTTATATATTTATTTCCCACTAACTTAATTGAGGTTAACTCTGCTATAAAAAAAAATTTAAAAATAAGAAATATCTAGGCGAAAGCAACATTCAAGCCTAAACCTTAAAAGAAATCAGCTTTGAAATGTCAATAACACTAACGAACTAAATAAATAAAACAGTTATTATAAAGCCCATATACAAAAATAAACTTGTTTCGACATTTATTAAAATAAAGTTATGTTAAAGAAAGTCTACTAATTGCTGTTTAAGCGAGCCGTGATAGTTTTGAGAAAAGTCAGTCAAGATTATCAAATAACTTGCCATTTTCTTAATATTTATATTTTTGCAATTAACGTTAATAAATACATTTTCTACTGTGAATCCTTAAGTATTTCTATTCGATTTAAATCTCAACACGGCTGTCCCATTACAAAACACAATAACTACATTTTTATAAAAATGGAGAAATATCAACTTTTTTGATAATTTTCGAGCCCCACTCAATAAATAACGATATTGCTTCCAAATTTTAAAGTTGGTTAGCTATAACCTCAAGTATTGTTTTCAACGTTATTTCAATAGGATAGGTTGTTATACAAATAGCGCGGCAGGTAAAATAATGGTTTTGCATAGGATTTCCCTTTAAAAAAAAAATAAGTATACTATATCAAAACATAGTAATTGTCTTTGCGATAGATTTATTCTAAATAAATTAGATTATACTGTATCAAAACACAGTAATCATGAAAGAAATTTAAAGTTTTATATTTGTAACAAAAAAACTCATTAGGCCCAGTGTGCATCCTCCTAAGATGATAGGCATCTCCTAGCTCGTCAGCCAGCCTACAGATTTAATGTAGTTGACAACGTCGCCAAGAGGTGCTTCTCTTATATCGGCCGGTGTTAGCCGATACTCGCCGAACACAAATCTAATAAATGAAAGCGTCGGGCAATCGTAAAGGATATGCTCGATGGTCTCATCTTCTTGTTCGCACCCTCTGCAGAGTGCGGATTCTGACAGCTTCATGATATGGAGATGCTTCCGTACTTGGCAATGACCGGTCAGAATGCCTGTGACCAGACGCAGATTCTGTCTAGTCATAGTCAAATATTTGTTTGCTGCAGTGTTGTCAGGATAACTTAAGAGCTTCCTGGCAACTCTGCAGTTTCTTGTTTCATCCCATCTTTCCTTGAATTTCACAAGGGAATGTTCTTTAATTAGGTCTGTCACTACCGATTTTGTCAGGCCAATATAAGGGCCAGGTCCAAAAAGTATTTGGTTGGCTGCTTTCTTGGCTAGTGAATCGGCGCCTTTCGATGTTGATGGATACTTCGGCTAAAGCTTCATGTCATTCTAGTACTAACCCTGAATAAATTCGTGGTCTGTTCAGGGTGAGTAGTGCTTGTCTGCTATCTGTATAGATGAGCATGTTCCTTCCAGTGATATTATTTCTGGTTATTTCTTTTGCTGCTATGAGAATCTCCGTTAGCTCTGTTTGAACTACACTGGCTCTATTGCTCACAGCCCATTTTATGTTTAGTTTTAAGAATCTGGAGTATATTTCGCATCCTGAGCCTTGTTTTGTTTTAGAACCGTCGGTGTAGATATAAATTGTACGTCACTTTCTGGCTCTTCTATTTGTTCTTGGCATTGGAAAATGCAGTTGCTTGGGTGTCTACAGTTTATCCTTACTACTAAAATTAGTAAGTGAAAATAAAGTAGTTACTTACCATTTACTTGATCTACTAACAATTATTCATCATTATTACATGGTATCTGGTTGGCCACAAAAGTGCTTGGAGATTCAGCCTCGGCAATATCAATATCACATTGCTCTGGTTTATGTTGTACATTATTTTTCTCGTCAATTTCAAGCATTAGGTATTAGGAAATGCAGTTTTTGTTGTTACTATAATTTATTCTTATTATTAATATTGGTTTTTAACAATAAAGTAGATACATACCATTCATCTGATCTTTCAATAACAATAATTTCTAATTTTGTTTCCCACAGTCTATCATTAATACTTTTATAGCCTCTTCTATTTTCTTTCTAAGTTCAATGCAATTTTCAGAATTAGTCTCAATGTTTGTATTTATTACAAGAGCATTGATATTTTTATTTTATTAATTTCCAATATTGAATTTAATAAAAATGATCCACCACTACTTTCGTTCATATTTGGAACTAATAATACTATGAATTTATTTCTTTTTATACCCCCGTACATCTTTAAAAGAAAAGAAGTAGTAAAAGTAAAATTAAAAAATCACAATTCAAATGGTAATCAAAACCGCATAAGTCAAGTTTTCAGCTATATTTGAAATAAAACAATGTAAATCAAAACCTCCTAAATTAGTTTCCAACAAACGTGGTAAAATTTAGAAAACTTAAAATCTAATTGTCAACATTTACTACAAAATCATTTTCTATTACGTCAGATTGCTTTAATGAACACCTACTTTTGTACTATTGTAAACAAAGTTATACATTCATTGACGAAACCAGATGTAGATCCAACTTTAATAATTCATTTCCTTTCCCCATTAATTTTCTTGGATCCAGTGACTCAGATTGATATTAAAAAGTTTTTACACAACTTGAAAAAGTTAAATTGAACTGATTTATTTGGATTAATAGGAAACATTTATATCTCAGAAGCTGTTTTTCTGTTGTTTTTATTTTAACCAAAAGGCCAATTGATGTGTAAAAAACCTATAGGCCAATTTCAATCATACAAATCTTTTAAAAATTTTAAAATTATCTTAATCGGCTAATTAAATATTTAAAAGAGTAATAAGAAACTGTATTTTAACCAGTATCGTTTCAGGAAAAATATACCACTACACAAGCAATAAAAGGTTAGAGGAGACACAGTTTGTGGACTAGAAGATGTGCGCCTTATATTATTAAGTTTAAGGGACTTGTCAATGGCTTTTGACTATCCTTCACAAACTCCTGCTCGAGACAAAATGTATGTATAGTATTCGATAAGTACCTCACAAAATATTTAAATCTTACTTAATGAGATTTAAACCCCACTCCACTGAACATCGACATGCAAGTAGAAACTAGGTTTGTCATTCACAGACCTTTGATCGTACAAGGCTATACCAGCAACTAATAAAGAATAGGATTCTAGAATTTTTTACTGATATAGTAGTAACCACATACAAACTTGAAAGATAATTTTAAATTCAAATACTAGCTCGAGAATCCTAGAATCAGGAATATCCCATAGAGGCTAAAAACCAAGGAAGGAGCCGGTGCTGGAATATTTAGACCTAAGTCGAAAATAATTTCGATAAGTAAATATCAGCAAATAGCAAATATCATCAAATATAAGCAAAATCAGTAAATATCAGCACAAATATCAGCATAAATATCAGCATAAATATCAGCAAATATTAGCAAATATCAGCCAATATTAGCAAATTGGCAGCAAAAAAGAATGACGAGCTAGCTCAAGAAGCAAATATAAGGCCAACATAGACTCCAATTTCTTCTGTGGAGTTGCTAAGGCATTGTAAAAGGCATTCATTAAACAATGGTGCCAACAATTATCCAGGATTGAGAAAGGTCAATTAAGGAAAAGAATAAACATGAAACCACGTTCTGTGCTATATTGAGGTTTCTAAGACTAGGTAAATAAAATATTATATAATTAACTTAACGCTACACTGAGAGGTTTTCTATTAGCAAATATAATTCTAATAATACAACGTTACCATTCTCGTTTTTTTATTGAGCTATCATGAGAAATATAAACAATTTAAATTACCTATTAAGTTCAATTTGTTACCTATAACTAATTAATGTATTATAAATTTGCATTAATTTTTAAGTGCAGTGTGCAGTCCCAGTGAGTAGGTAATTTGAGTTTCACTTATTGGTAACATGGTACACGTGATTTAATAAAAGTTCACAGTGATTTTTTTCTAGTAAATAATCATATTTGTTTATAAAATTCTAATAATAGGTACCTATTATATGTATTTTTAAGAGTATGGCGATGATATTATTTCATTAAATATTTTATTAGACTATAATCATTATCTAAATAAATGCAATTCCACTATAAAGTACTGCCGCTATAAAGAAGGGTTAATTGGCCACATTTTTCTAAAAAACATCAAAATACAGACAGGATGAGTAAAAATTTTTTTTAAGAGAATACTGTTATACACAGGATGATCCAGTGATTTATTAGTGCCAAAAAGTCCAATATTAGCGATATAAATAAAAAAAGTTGGGTTCGGCTCTTGGGGCTACGATAGTTAGGATCGAGATATTGGGACCAAACTTAGTATATGGACGTAATGTCCCATAACTATCTAATCTAAAAATAAAATTAGATTTTAAATAATTTCAATCTGCGATTTTCGGATTTTATGTAGTAAAAATCGTAGATTGAAATTATTGTACTAATAACAAAATTGCAACTTTATTTTTTGAGGGTGACACCCCCATTATATCAGATAGGGTGTAGGGAATGGAGGCGAATTTTTTTACACTAAGAGAAAAAAGTAGTTTATATTTAAAATATTGTAAGTTAGGAAGAAATTCTTTAAATATTAACTGAGAAAATTTATTAATACCATAATATTATAATTATTAATGAATGTTTCACAAATACGAGTTTTTATTTAACAAAACATTTGTTACAGTAAAGTATAGTAGATATTAACAAATATTTTACTCGGCAATATACGTACATTTAGAAATAACTATTATGTTTATCTAAACATTATAAATTTCTTAATATTAAAATACAACACTTTAAATATAACAATTGTGCTTTCGCACTTTACGAAATAAATAAATTTGAATTTACAGCTATGATAAGTTAACCATTAACGAATATATTTTTAATAATACCTACCCAGACTCAACGTCTCCTTAATGCGCCGATCTCAACGTTGCCATTAACGTTTTGTTATTGCGCTATCATAGGAAATGTAAACAATTCAAATTACCTATAAGGTACCAATTTGCAATATTTTTTCTATTTATCGTTAACATAAAACTAGCGTAAACTAATTTAAAAGTTTTTTGCTATATTACTAGTGGCCTATAACTAATTATTGTATTATAAATTTGCATTTTTTTTAATGCAGTATGCAGTCCCAGTGGGTAGGTAATTTGAGTTTCACAAATTGGCAATATGGAACATCACGTGGTTTCTAATTGCCATTTTGTTAAACATGTTCTTGTCTGGTTACAGTTTGCAGTGCAGAATCGTTCTTTTTGTGAGTAACGCCGACATTAGCAGCTAAGTTTATTAAAAGTTTACAGTGATTTTTTATCCTAGTAAGTAATCATATTTATTTATTAAATTCTAATAATAGGTACGTATTATTTTCGTGAATATTGTAAATAATTAAAGTGAAATAATGAAAAACATTCTATTCATGGGATATTTGCCATGTTTCAACTCAACTAAGTAAAGCGTCTTTTCCGAAAGCTTATTGTTTTTATAAAATTTAAATACCTACAGTCACTACATGTTTCGGAAACACTGTTCCATCTTCTCGTGCCAGTCAATATTTAATAACTGCCACCAGAAGATGGAACAATATTTCTGAAACATATGTAGTGCCGGTAGGTACTTAAACTTTTTTATATAAAAATCTAGTACGGTAAGAAAATTATCACTAATCAATCAAAAGAATACTTATTTGTGTACCAAGGCCATAAAGTTGATATTTTCTGGTCGAATCAGAAGTTTGCTGCCGAGACCAAGCAACTTCTGGTTAGGTCAAAAAGATTATACGGTTGAGGTGTACACAACATTTTTTATGTGACTATCTCACCAAGTTGAGCCAATATTTTTTCACATTCTTGTTTTTAAAAAGAGGCTTAAATGCAAGAATTGTTTAAAATTTTTTTTAATCGAATAAAATTCCATCGTTAGCTAATTAAATTTTTATAACATTACTAACGATAAGTATAATTAGCCTATGCTTATAAAAAGCTGCCGTAAAATAAATGCGGCCAAAAAAGTGACACTTTAAAGATGTTATTTTTTATGACAGTCTTCTAAAAAGTATTTTTTTTTTATTTTCATAGTTTTTCCAAGAAAAAATTTATTGGGTTAGGCCGAGATTCGATCTTGCATCACGAAACATAAATTGCTTAATTTTGAGTTGATAGACGTCCGGTTTGCAGGGGTTATAAACGAAATCCTTGTAGATAACACTTCCTGATGGACCTGCCACACACCTTATAAAATTTCAACCGCAGGTACCATTGTACCACCTAACGGCCGCTACATTTAATATTAGTTTTTTTAATTTGTTTATGTTTGTTGAAATTTATAAGCATGTATTGTTAACTTTTTAATTTAATAAAATATATTTTCTGCATGTATACCTTTGATTTCATATCCCTAATATATTTAGACTAAATACTAACAAATATAAATTACTAGATTCAAAATAATCAATTAACAGATAATAACAAATTTTAACATTTAAAAATAATATGTTTATTAATAACATAAAACATTTGATAGCTAAAATAAAAAGATGTTTTGGAAATCGAATAGTATTTTATAAAACAATTAAAGTATAATATTAAACATACACAAGGTTTCTTAAACTATACTGTTCTTAACTGTTAACAAACAAATTTTAACATTTACAATTAATAGTTTTAATAATAAAATGTAAGATTTGATAACTAAGATACAAAGATGTCTTGGAAGTATAGAATACTGCTTTATTAAATAATGAAATTTAATACAAAACATAGATTTATTAACTGTTAACAATCACATTTTAACATTTACAAATAACGTTTAATAGTTGAAGTTCACATTTGATAACTATTATACAAATGTTGTATTGAAAAATTAAAATATAACGTTAAAACATATATTTGTTAATATTTAACATATTTGATTTATGTTAATAAATCTATTTTAATTTTAAACCAGTAAATAAGTTTAATATTAATATATCGGTGTTTATTTTTAACTGATGAGCTTTTAACTTATGACGTGATTATAGTGAACTTACGTAAGTTCGGCCATATCCAAACCTACAATATGTTAAATATTAATAAGGTGTGTTAACATCAAACAAACGTTTCTCTCAGTGTACTAAGTTTAATAAAAAAGACCAAGCTAAACTCAAAGCTAGACGACTTACTTTAAATAACAGATTCCAACAAATGAAATAAAAAGGTTGTAGTGGACAAGAATCAATATTATCTACTTAACTCCTTTCCAATCTAATCCAAGAATAAAATATTTAATGTTAATTAATTTCTGTATGTCAGTTCTTGAATAATTTACCTTTACCATCTATTCTTACTGTATGAATTCTTCCACAAAACTGGTAATTATTCTATTATTCACACCGCGCGAGCTCTAGCCAAAGTTATACTACATATATATCTGATAATGTGGCATGTGGCAAATCTGGTTTAATATCTTCGAGACAGGATTAGAGATCCAACATTACTCCGAATAGCAGCCGTATTTGTTTTCTTTGTCAGAACGGTTTCTGGGTTCTGCCTAGAGGGCGAGACGGCTAAAATGGAAAATAAACGAACGGAAACGTTGGATGAGATTATTTCGGAAAATAGATGCGTTTGTGTAACATTTTCGGAGTTTATATATGCTCGAGACAAAATTTGCGACAGCTTTAAACTAACAACCGTGGCTTACCTGTGATGTTCTATAAATAATAATAATAATAATAATGATAAAAATATTAATAATAATAGTAATCTTTTATTCAATATTTCTTTAATTATAATAGAAAATTTAAATTTAACTAATATTATTGAAATATTTATAATTAATTATATAAAGTTTACCATATGATTCGAATATCTATCTAAAAAGAATAAACAGAAAAAGTCAGTTAGACCTGTTAGAGTTACGCATGGAGCATATAATCCTAAATATTCAATCCAAAGTAGTACTTAAATTAACAACTCTGTAAATACTCGTAATAAAGCAGACATAAAATAGTTGTCAAACGTTTATTTTAATATTATTAAATAATTGTAAGCTTTCTAGTCCTTAACTGTAACGCCATTGGTAATTTTTAATTTTGTAAAAACTCCTCTTTTTGTTTCCCACTTTATGGTTATCGTGTTAAACCAAATCAATAATATTTCGAATACACCTTCACACGCTAAAACAAAAAAGATGAAGTTTCTGGTATTTTAAAAATTTTAAACTGTTTGTAATCGTCTCCATGGGTTTTTAATGTTTTTAAATTTTGGCTGCACCCGAAAATGGAAACAAACATATTTAAGTTATTATTTTTTATATTGTAACACGATCATTGTTTATTAATTTCTTAAATTAAAGAAACCGCAGATGTAACATGGTCAAATGCGCACACTTCCCTTTTCCCCCTCAATTCCCACTACCAAGTTCCACCAATTAAAGTGAATAAGTGAAGTCTTCCCTCGCCACCACCCGTCCTCGACAACAAGTTGCTGACGGATAACCGGGATAACGTGTGTATCGCCATTTTTCTGCTGTCCTTGAAATTACTAAATATTGTTTAATGTGTTGTTAAGTGAGTTTATTTTGGACAAAAAATGCCAAGGTGTATAATAAGGGACTGTTATTATCACGCAAGCGCAAATTATTTGAGATACAAGAAGTGTGTTCACTTATTTTGGTAAATTTTTAATATTTTATTTTGTTATGACAAGTAGCCATGTTTATTTTGAGTGAAACTAGGAGAGGTACGCCAGGTCAGGAGTGAGGACTGTAGATAATAAATTGTAATAACTGAAATTTTTGAAATTATTGTTTAAAATTATCGGTTTAAAAGTTTATTTAAATGTATTTTGAACGCTGAAATAAACATAATCTATTTTAGTTTTCAAGCAAATAAAGAAAGGCGAGAGACATGGTTCTTGGCTTGCAATATTAAGGAAGATGAAATACATAAAGATCCTCGTATTTGTCATTTGGATTTTACTAATATTTCTTTGGACAGAGAAAAATCACCATTTAAAATTAATTTGAAGGGAAATGCTTTACCCACTGAGGTAGAAATAACAATTTTTAACATTACATAAAAATGTATACCACTTTATCGTTATTAGAGTCTTAAAACTGTATAATTTTTTCCAGAATTTACCAACCTTACAACATAAGGTGGCAAATGAAAAACGTAATGTAGAAATATTACCATATCAAAATTCACCCGTATTTAAAAAACAGGTAAGTTATTTGGCTAAGAATGTGTAGGTACCGACCAATTTAAAAAAAAAAACAAATTTTGATTTTGTTTTATGTCACTAAGAATCATTTAGATATTTTGAACCATTGTATAAATGACTAAAATTGTAATAGTTTACGTAAAAAACTAAAAAATTAGACAGTTTAATTTTTTCGATCGTCTACTTCTGTTAACTTCTAACATATTTAAAAACATACAATAAGTTAAATTTTCTCAAAATATCGACAAATTTTGAATGAATTTTTTGTTGAAGTGAACTGTATAAAACCCTGATTTATAAAGATTTATTGTAATTATTTAATTAAAATATCGGAAATTATTAGTGTGACTTTTTATATGATTTATTTATATAAACTTCAGTTTAAGAATATATTTTAACAATAAAAGTACTTGTACATGGATACTAAATTATACAGGACGCATAATTATTCCTATGATCTTAACACCTTCCCTCATTGGATAATTTTGTGAGTCCCATAGATTCTCGAAGTGCATTAAGTCTTGGCTTAAACAAAGGTTTTGTTAACGCATCTGCAATTTGTTTATTTGAATCGACCTTTAGAACATCGACCAATTCTTCCAGTACAGGTTCTCTGATAAAGAAATGTCTGATTCTGATATGTTTTGTACGACGATGAAGTTCTGGGTTTTGTGCCAATTTGATTGACGCTTCATTGTCAATAAATATATTTGGTAGACGTCTTAACTTCACAATTTGTTGATAAAGTCGTTTTAACCATATAACTTCTCTAGCAGCTTCACTTGCAGCTACTATTTCGGCTTCCGTAGTTGAGATTGCAACGGAACTTTGACGTCAACTCATCCAGGAAACAGCACCTCCTGCGTAGATACAGACAATACCCGTAGTGGAACGTCCTGTGGTCTTATCTCCTCCATGATCTGCGTCGCTATAACTGTCTATACAACCCTTCTTGTAATTTGTTTTGTAGGTTATGCCAAAATCAAAAGTACCCTTCAGGTATCTAAAAATTCTCTTTACTAATGTAAAATCTTCTGCCTTAGGATCTTCTAGGTTTCTAGATGCTACACCTACGGCAGAAGCAATATCTGGTCGTGTACCAGTCATTAAATAAATTAATGCTCCTACAGCTTCTCTATAAGAGAAAGGTTTATTTTGATCATTATTCTCCTCTTCTTCTAGGTTCTCTTCCTTCCCTTCTTGATAGCTCTTTACAATCGGTGTAGATACTGGCTTGCAGTCTTGCATACCAAATCGTTGTAACAATTTTTTTGTGTATGCACTTTGGTTGACGGTGATTTCTCCATCTGCTCTTCTATTTATTTCTAGACCAAGAAAATAAAAAGCAGGTTTTATGGTAACTTTAAATTCATTTCTTAGGTCTTTCAAAAATTTATTTTTCATGTCTTCATTATTTGATGCTAGCAAACCATCGTCTACATATAATGCCAAATTAGCATATCGCCGTTTTCTTTCTTCACAAAAAGACATGGGTCTGCCTCACTTTCTGTAAAGCCTTGAAGAATAATGAAGTCAACTAATCTTTTATTCCAGCATCGAGGGGCTTGTTTGAGACCGTAAAGGCTTCTATTCAGGCGACATACTCGATTAGTATCATCTTGATAACCTTCTGGTTGTCTCATAAATACCTCTTCTTTTAATTTTCCATATAAAAATGCTGTACATACATCAAATTGTGTTAAAACCATATTTTCGCTAGCAGCTATACTTAGCAAAGCCCTTATAGTACCCAACTTTGCAACTGGACTAAAGGTTTGTTCATAGTCTTCACCTTTTTTCTGTGAATAACCTTTTATTACTAATCTTGCCTTATACTTTTCAATGGAACCATCTGGATGTGTCTTAATTTTATAGACCCATTTGCAAGAAAGAGCTTTCTTTCCAGGAGGTAAATGATCAAGAGTCCAAGTGTTGTTTTCTGCAAGAGATTGCATTTCTTTTCTCATTGCCTCTTTTCACTGCTCTTTATCATATCTTCTCATGGCTTCTTCATAAGTTAAAGGCTCCTTAGATTGGAGTATATCAGTTGCAACAGACATTGCAAAGTCTTCAAATCTGGCTGGTTTTCTAAGATTTTCTCTGTTTCTAAGAATTCTACCAGATTCTTCATAATTTTCATTTTCTGAAACTTCATGTTCTTCACTTATTTCTTTTTCAATGTATGTTTCATTCTCATCTCTGGCTTCATCACTTTCTTCAATATTTTGTTCTATATAATCTTCTGAATTCCTATTTACAGACCCTTCTGATCTTTTATCAAACTGGCTTTGAGTTGGTTGACCATTTCTTTGATTTGTATCAGATAGTATGGTAGGCATATTTACAAAAGATAAAATTATTTCGTCAAAAGTGACATCACGAGATATTATTAGTATTTTGGTTTCTTTACACCAAATACGGTAACCATCATTGTTGTCATATCCTATGAGTATTCCCTTTACAGCCTTTTTATTCATTTTCTTTCGTCGCTGTTTAGGAATGTGAGCATAGCAGGTGGTTCCTATGACTCTTAGATGTTTTAAACAGGGTTTCTTACCGAATTATACTTCAAACGGAGACTTTCCATCGACTTCAGAAACACCTGTTCGATTGAGGATATAGCCTGCTGTATTCACCATTTCTGCCCAAAGGCTCTGAGGTAACCCTTCTTTAGCATGCATCATTGTCCTTGCCATTTCAACAATAGTTCTATTGTCCCTCTCTGAACATCCATTTTGTTGAGGACAATAGGGCATTGATAATCTATGTTTCACTCCATGCTGACGAAGAATTTGCTTAACTTGCTTGTTTACAAATTCTCCTCCATTGTCAGTTAAGAGCTCCTTCATAACATGTCCAGTAGTTTTAATCTCAGCTATAACAACCTGTAGATAATCAGCTACTTCAGACTTCTACTAAAATCGTCCTTAAATAAAACAAAATATCTGTGACCTGACTGGGATTTCTCAAAAGGTCCACATACATCAGCATATAAAAGTTCTCCTGGAGATGTTGCTCTGTCTCTATGACCAAATTTGAGAATATGTGCCTTTCCGTAAATACAGCCTTCACAGAGTTTATTATCTAAATTTAACTTTATACCTAGTTCTCTAGAGATTACCATTCGAACATGTTTCTTGTTTTGGTAGCCTAATCTTTCATAGTATAATTGAAGGAGATTCTTATCTGTGACTGAATTTATTTCAGATTCGGTCTTGTTTGTAGGTCTAGATTGCAGAGCTAGCTTGTATAGTCCTCCATGTCTACTTCTTTTACCTACTAAGACTGTTCTGCCGGCTATTTCAAAGGAACATTCATCAGCAGTCGAGTAAAAGCTGCTTTCTTCTTGCTTGTCTTGTGCAAAAAGAACTGAAAACAGATTTTTCTTTATTTTTGGTACATACCAAACATCTGCAAGGGTAATTAAAATTTTTCTTCCATTTACTATGGTTTCAAGCTTTATGTCACCTTTTCCTAAGGCTTCAACGGTATCATTATTAGCTGTGGTCACTGTTTGAAGTTTTTGAAATGATTCGTAGGATTCAAACAAATCACGACTGTTGCAAATGTGATTCGTTGCTCTATTATCAACGAACCAACTTTCTCTGTCGCAGTAAGCGGTATTTGACTCTGCCAACAGGGTAACGTTCGAGGAGGAAGGATAACTCGCAACGTTATTGGATGAAGCAGCACCAGCAACAACCGTATTTGATTTTGGAGGTCTTCCATCAGCCTTCCATTTTTCACACTGCTTAACTTTGTGACCTGGTTGTTTACAATATTTACAAATCAACTGTTTCTTTGATTTACCTTTCCAGCTATTAAATTTCTTAGATGCTAAAAGAACTTCTTGACTATATTCACATTTGTTGGATAGAGATTTCTCATAAATACACAGTTGACTGGTTAAACTTTCGACCGTTCTTTCTGTTTTGTTCATCAGCATCCAACTTAATTTAAATGGAAAATAATCCTGCGGCAAAGTTCCTAATATTTTGCAAATTAATAGCAAATCTGGCAAATTACAACTACAGCTTTTCCCACTAACAGTTTTTTCTTTTAAAATTTAATTTTGTAAATCATTCCAAACATTTTTTAATTTTGAAATATGTGTGGCAATATCATCTTCAGCTTCTTTGTTATAACTAAAGAACTGGATGCAGAGGTCATATGTTTTATCTTCTATTACACCATCATATAATCTTTGAATCTCCAACCACACTTCTCTGGCTGTTGTATATCTCATTACTTTTTCTAAAGTACTTTGAGTCATATTAACGGTAAGTATAGGAAGTGTACTGTTATCCGCTTGATTAAAATTAGCTAAGTCCCTGTCATACTTGGCTTTTTGTTCTGACGAGGCATCTTCTTTTAAAGGTAAGGGTGGCTTTAGTTTACCTTCTAAAAGTTCATGTGAACCAGTAACACTTCGTAGTAAAATACTTATTTTGTACTTCCATGTGTGCCAATTCGACTTGCCTTCAAGTAATCCAATGTGCAGCTTACTTACGTCCATTTTATTTTGGGTTTGGTTTTCCAAAATAATATACTTAGTTGCAAGGATCTACTTTGACAAATATTTCTCGAATATATTTTATTTGAAAAAATCTTCAATCTTTACTTTCTCAGGGAACCACGCTCTGCTACCATGTTGAAGTGAACTGTATAAAACCCTGATTTATGAAGATTTATTGTAGATTATTTAATTAAAATATCGGAAATTATTAGTATGACTTTTTATATGATTTATTTATATAAACTTCAGTTTAACAATACATTTTAACAATGAAAGTACTTGTACATGGATACTAAATTATACAGGACGCATAATTATTCCTATGATCTTAACATTTTTTTTTTTAGTTTAGTTTTCTACCTGCTTGCTAAATTTGAAAAACTGGATATTTTTATTTTTTTGTGCGTTTGAAGGGGGACATCGTTTAATCATATCTGTAACTGGCATACGTGATGGCCCTCTACTTCGTTACTCTAACCAATGTAATTTAAATAAGGAAAGTACCAAAAGTATGACACATCATTGAAAAGATAATTTTAAGGAGAATTCAGTAATATGACTATTCAATGTGTTACTTTTGATTTTAGCACCCTCTGGCAGTATACAAAACTGTTACCTGCTATAAAATGTGGTATTTAATTTGAAAACTAATTTTAATAATAATTTAAGGGGGGTGGGTTGGCTCAGTGGTTAGAGTCATGACTTTGAGATCGGAAGGTCTGAGGTTCGAATCCCACCGTTGGCCGGGATTTTTTCATTTAATTTAATTATTTAAAATTAATTCTGATGCCTTGGTAGGATTCCCCACTCGACCATTCACTGTTGGGTTCTAATTAACAGTGCTGTTCCTAAAGTGGCGCTGGGAAACAGTAACAAAGCCTACACAGGCTAATGGCCGCAGTAGTCGACGCCGATGACACCAAATTAAAAAAAAAAAAAATAATAATAATTTAATGCACAATATAACAAAACATAATTGAATAAAACAAGAACTTAAATAATTGCAGAGTTCACAAGTTAAGAAATACAAAACTTTATTGCAATCACCAATATAAAAAATTTACACTACGCACTTATATCTCTAATAAAATTAGCTTTCAAATGAAGTGCCACACTTTACAATAGGTAACAGTTTTATCCCGGCAGAAGGAGCTAAAATCAAAAGTAAAGCAATAAATAGTCATATATTACTAAATTCTCCTTAAAATTACGTTTTCAGTGATATGTCATACTTGGCACTTTCTCCATATAAATTGCATTAATTGGAGTAACGGAGTGGAGGTTAATAACGTATGACAGTTAATGATATGATAAAAAGATGCCTTCTTTTCAAACTAAAATCGACGTGTCCGAGCATTTTTTAAGAGCCACGATATTAATGCCCAAAACCCCAATGTTAAGTTTTCGTTGGGCCATCCTGTAAATAAATTTTAGACTGAAAATAAATTTTATCAGAATTTATAATTTACAAATAAATAAAATTATGTACCAATGTTCTTTTATTATTCCTATTAATTCAAAAAATCAATCACTGCTGTTATTTATCCTGAGTACGTATCTGTTAAGTTCCCCCACTTACTAGTTCCGACTGAAAATAATTGGCAGCCTCCGCGCAGTTCTTTGTAATATGTATGTTCTATCTTCGGTTTCTATCTAAGATTAATTTAACGTACAACAATCTTAAACTCATCGTTCATTGATTTAAAGTATATCCATCATAAAATAATGTCTATCGTACGTAATATTAATATGAGATAAATATAGATCCATGTACATTGTTCACTGATTTAATGTATAACATTATAAAGGGGAAACCGCTTGGCACCAAACACTGGGTCAATGTGTTTGGTAGTGTTGGGCGCAACTTCGACTAAAACCCCTCCGCTTTCTTTTCGTGGTCTACTAGAGACTGCCTTCCGGCATTGCTTCGTAGAATGGGCGCTTTATCTGTTGTTATGTCTAACTCCTCTCTCTCTATCTGGCATCGGCTTCTTTCTTACTTAGTACCACCGTTGCGAAGTGGCTTATATCATTCTAGTTGTTTTGGTTTACTAACATATTGTTGACTATATTTTCCGGATTTATATCCCCAATCTTGATTTCCAGCGTCGTCCTTTCGTTGCTCCATCTTTGGTATTTAAAAAATGTAAGCTCTACTGTGTCTATTTCCCTGTAGTAATGGCATTCATTGCTCTCTGTGACGTGGAACACGTGGAACGCATTGCGCTACTTTCTTCCACTAATAGATGTACAGTAGGCATTCTGGCGATGACCAGTAGTGGATAAGTTGAGGTTGTTCGGTATGCGCAGGCAATTCTGATTGCTACTTTTCTTTGAAGTTTTAGAAGAGTATTCCTTTTTTTTTATGGCTCGTTTCCATGTCGTTACCTTATAAAGTATTAAAGACATAGCTACGCTGCACAAAATTATCCGGATTTCTTCTCGTGATCCTCTAGTATTGGGTAGAATTCTGCTAATATTTGCTACGGCCCTTTCCTCTTTTTTAGCCCCATATTTCTGACATGTTGTCCACTTTCATGGTCAAAATATACTTTAAGATATTTGACTTCCTTTGGGCTCGTTACTTTTACGTCTTGCACCTTAACGTTGATTTCCTTGACGGTACGTCCTCCAGTTAAGATAACTATATCAGTTTTTTGCTAAGGCTAGTCTTTTTGCTGTCAGTTATTGTGTATTATTTTCTAGGAACTAATTTGCCGTTGTTTACAGTTTTTCCGCATCTTTTCCCGTCACTACTACGCTTACATCGTCCGCGTAGCCTACTAGCTTCACCTCGCGTGGTACTGGGAGTTTTAGGATGCCATAGTAGTACACATTTTATAACATTGGTCCTCTAACAGAGCCTTGTGGTCTCCACACGTCACCCTTCTTATTTTTACTTCTGTCTCTATGAGGAGCCACCTGTCTTCTAGATAGCTGGCTACTAGGTTATACGTTTGTGGCGTTATACCTCGGTTTCTCAGTTCCTCTAGAATTCCATTCCACGGGGCAGAATTAAAGGCATTTTTAACATCTATTAAAATGAGGGCACACCTTTTCCTGCCTGTTCTCTCATTTGCCTCGTCTGCTATTTGCTGAACTTTTTCCATGATGTCCATGGTTGATCTGCCCATTCGGAAACCATATTGTTCACTGGACAAGTCACCGTTTCTCTCGATTTCCCCCTTTAGCCTTCCTAGGAGAAGATGCTACATTAATTTTGCAAATACATTTAGGAGACAGATATGTTCTGTTCATTTGTTCTTTTTTAAGTTTTTCCAGAAGTACCAGTCTTGCTACTTTCCATTCTTTAAAGAACGTTCCTTTTAGCCAACATCTGTTAAAAATCCCTAGAATGTATTGTGTATGATTTGTAACTACCGCATTCACCACCTCTGCAGGTATGCCATCGGGACCCGGGGCTTTCTTCTCCTTTAACGTATCACTGGCTTCTAGCAGTTTGTCCTTTATGAAAGAGGGTATGTCTTGTATTCTTACTGGCATTCTTTTTCCACTTTCTGGTCAGGTGCGTCTGAAATAACCCCTGTGCCACTATTATTTGTTGTTCATCATCTAACGTTATCGAAGCGTTTCCTTTGTATTTGTCCATAAAAATTTTATTCCCTATACCACATACATCCAGGTCCACTTCTTGCATCAGTTTCTTCCATGCATTCTTTTTAGATTCCGCGATATCTTTCTTTAGGATGGTCCTATTTTCTCGGTATCTTTTCGCACACTCTTGCTTTATATTTGAATTGTTGTTTTTTTTGCCCTAGTCATAGCTCTTTTGGCTTGTAAGCATATTTTCCTTTTCTCTGCTACCTGTTCTATCGACCAGTAGACGGGCTTCTTATTTCGACCCATTTTTTCTTTTTGTATTATTTTGTTGCATGCGGTGGTGATGATTTTGATAAGCAGTATCTCATCTAGGTTTTTATTGGGACTTGCTTCTAATCCTGCACCCACTTTTTGGATCAGGCCGCCAAGTTTAATTTTAGTAATTTTTAGTACATTTTTATTGATCACGTACCTTTTTCGTTCAGTCTCGTATTGTAGAAAAAAATATAGAAAAATCTTTTACATGTTTATTAGTTTCAGAAATTTATTAAAATGAATTTAAAGTAAATACATTCTCTAAGTATATCTACAGACGTTCAAAAATAACAGGTTCTAAACAAACCTCTTCAACCACTAACTCACATTCGAGAAATATTTACATCATCTAACACGGAACTATCCTGAAGGGATAATTTAATATAGCGGGTTTATACTTCATTGGTCAAGTTGCTCTTCTAGGCAGGCGGACGGCATTATAATGTAAACATCCAGTTTATAATTTAAATTTCCTGCAATTTTACTAACCAAATAACTAATTAAAATTAAGGTAATATTTATTTTAATAATTCAAGTTTTTTACATTTTATATAGATATCGATCAAGTTTTCAGTTTTATTACATATTTGGTATTAATATTTAGTACCTACCTAAATAGCACTGGGCGTGTTTAATGAAAATTAGAAATATTTTTTCTAAAAGAGCACAAAATCTAATAAAAAATAGTTGGTTTTAAATTTTTCTCTTTTTAAATTTTTACACAATATATTTAAATAACAAGTGTTCTTTAAAAATCGTCATAAAGAAGCCTAACATATTGGCTAATTTATAATATAAATAGACTGGAAGTGATGCTGCTAGTGAAATGTGAGTGGGCGCTTTCGGCATACAAGGCCCTCATCAAATCCGTCCTAAAAGGCATTACAAATTAAGAATTTAAATATTAACAGATGATAAACTTACATCTAAGATACCTTCCACATGATATTAATCGAAAAATACATTAGGTTGTTAAAACGGTAAAGGCAGCGAACCCACTTGAAACCCTCTAAGAGGTATAACATTAATATTAATATTAAAAATAATTGAATATTTCAAAAATAGTCTACAACGATTCAACAGATGACAAGCAAACCTATTTTGACATTTAACAGCAGACATAAGACAAAGACATAACAGAATAAGCGTTCAAGAGCTATTGCACAGATTTTATCGCGGGCTTTGACGCGGCGACCGAATCAAGAAATTTCGTAACGAAAATACCCCTCGAAAAATCAAAAAATCAAAGAATCAAAAAATCAAAAAATCAAAAAATCAAAAAATCAAAAAATCAAAAAATCAAAAAATCAAAAAATCAAAAAATCAAAAAATCAAAAAATCAAAAAATCAAAAAATCAAAAAATCAAAAAATCAAAAAATCAAAAAATCAAAAAATCAAAAAATCAAAAAATCAAAAAATCAAAAAATCAAAAAATCAAAAAATCAAAAAATCAAAAACTCAAAAAATCAAAAAATCAAAAAATCAAAAAATCAAAAAATCAAAAAATCAAAAAATCAAAAAATCAAAAAATCAAAAAATCAAAAAATCAAAAAATCAAAAAATCAAAAAATCGAAAAATCTAAAAATCGAAACATCGAAAAATTGAAAAATTGAAAAATCGAAAATCGAAAAATCGAAAAATCGAAAAATCGAAAAATCGAAAAATCGAAAATTCGAAAAATCGAAGAATCAAAAATCGAAAAATCGAAAAATCGAAAAATTGAAAAATCGAAAAATCGAAAAATCGAAAAATCAAAAAATAAAAAAATCGAAAAATCGAAAAATTGAAAAATCGAAAAATCGAAAAATCGAAAAATCGAAAAATCGAAAAATCGAAAAATCGAAAAATCAAAAAATCGAAAAATCGAAAAATCGAAAAATCGAAAAATCGAAAAATCGAAAAATCGAAAAATCGAAAAATCGAAAAATCGAAAAATCGAAAAATCGAAAAATCGAAAAATCGAAAAATCGAAAAATCGAAAAATCGAAAAATCGAAAAATCGAAAAATCGAAAAATCGAAAAATCGAAAAATCGAAAAATCGAAAAATCGAAAAATCGAAAAATCGAAAAATCGAAAAATCGAAAAATCGAAAAATCGAAAAATCGAAAAATCGAAAAATCAAAAAATCGAAAAATCGAAAAATCGAAAAATCGAAAAATCGAAAAATCGAAAAATCGAAAAATCGAAAAATCGAAAAATCGAAAAATCGAAAAATCGAAAAATCGAAAAATCGAAAAATCGAAAAATCGAAAAATCGAAAAATCGAAAAATCGAAAAATCGAAAAATCGAAAAATCGAAAAATCGAAAAATCGAAAAATCGAAAAATCGAAAAATCGAAAACTCGAAAAATATAAAAATCTAAAAATCTAAAAATCGAAACATCGAAAAATCGAAAACTCGAAAAATCGAAAATCGAAAATCGAAAATCGAAAATCGAAAATCGAAAATCGAAAATCGAAAATCGAAAATCGAAAATCGAAAATCGAAAATCGAAAATCGAAAATCGAAAATCGAAAATCGAAAATCGAAAATCGAAAATCGAAAATCGAAAATCGAAAATCGAAAATCAAAAATCGAAAACCGAAAATCGAAAATCGAAAATCGAAAATTGAAAATCGAAAATCGAAAAATCGAAAAATCGAAAAATCGAAAAATCGAAAAATCGAAAAATCAAAAAATCGAAAAATCGAAAAATCGAATAATTAAAAAATCGAAAAATCGAAAAATCGAAAATCAAAAATTTTAAAAATCAAATATGATCTGTCCATCGGAGATGTGGATCAATTTTAATGCCAAGTGTTTTATCAGAATTGTTATTAACTTGTTCACTATTTACTGTAAATAATTGGGAGATAGTCATTTAGTCATTTAGTCATTTAGTCATTTAGTCATTTAGTCATTTAGTCATTTAGTCATTTAGTCATTTAGTCATTTAGTCATTTAGTCATTTAGTCATTTAGTCATTTAGTCATTTAGTCATTTAGTCATTTAGTCATTTAGTCATTTAGTCATTTAGTCATTTAGTCATTTAGTCATTTAGTCATTTAGTCATTTAGTCATTTAGTCATTTAGTCATTTAGTCATTTAGTCATTTAGTCATTTAGTCATTTAGTCATTTAGTCATTTAGTCATTTAGTCATTTAGTCATTTAGTCATTTAGTCATTTAGTCATTTAGTCATTTAGTCATTTAGTCATTTAGTCATTTAGTCATTTAGTCATTTAGTCATTTAGTCATTTAGTCATTTAGTCATTTAGTCATTTAGTCATTTAGTCATTTAGTCATTTAGTCATTTAGTCATTTAGTCATTTAGTCATTTAGTCATTTAGTCATTTAGTCATTTAGTCATTTAGTCATTTAGTCATTTAGTCATTTAGTCATTTAGTCATTTAGTCATTTAGTCATTTAGTCATTTAGTCATTTAGTCATTTAGTCATTTAGTCATTTAGTCATTTAGTCATTTAGTCATTTAGTCATTTAGTCATTTAGTCATTTAGTCATTTAGTCATTTAGTCATTTAGTCATTTAGTCATTTAGTCATTTAGTCATTTAGTCATTTAGTCATTTAAAAACAGGTCGTTTACAGAAAACCTCCTCTTTGCCTGAATCATGATATCAGAGTAAACTTGATCATGATTGTTCCTCTTTTAGTATTAATACAAAGAAAAGTATCCTTAGCAAATATACGTGATAAGGTTTTCAAAATGCATAGGGTCAGGAAGATCACTAATGTATATAAAAAAGAGTAATGGACCTAAAATTGAGCCCTGAGGGACACCTCTCCTGATATGCATCAATTAACTTTTGCAATTTTTGATGATGACTGTTTGACATTTGACAGTTAAATAAGATTCAAAAAGCTGTAAACAAATCCCTCGTACTCCATACCTCTCCAGTTTTGATAATAGAATTGAATGACCCACACAGTCCAAAGCAGAGCTTAGATCTGTATATACACCTAAACAGTTTTCAGCTTTTTCAAAACAATTTTCTATATATTATACTAGAGATAATACTGCATATATTGTAGATCGCTCCCTTCTAAAACCATACAGGAATGGCGTAAGTATGTTGGAAGAATTTAAATATGATATTAGATTATTATACATAATTTTTTCCAAGATTTTGGAATATAAATTTTCTTAATATTCTTATCTGAATTGTCTTATTAATGGATGTTATTATTTTAGAAGATAAAGCTTATTATTATTATTATTAAGATCACGATAAATTAAATTGTTCGTATTTTTCAATAAATTCAAATTTATTCCGTAATTTTGTCGTAAAAGCAAATTTCTGTCAAGAGAATAATGTTCGAAAAGTCTATAAGCAGTAGAAAACCAGAAATAGATTTTCCGCTTTGTTGTACAACTCTTTGAAAATCCGCAAATTCCATTTCCGCCATTGTTGAGTTACTAATTACCTAAAATGGCCTGTTAATACCTTCAAAATAATTCATTAAAAGTTCCTTTGTATTCTTTGTAAGCCATACGCCATGAGATCTAAAATAAATTGGGTTTTTACTACTGAACAAATGACGAATTAACAGAAATAACTAGACGTAGGCGGCCATAATCTTATCACAACTAAGATATACAGAGAATTTCAAGAAGTTGTGAAGAAAATTTAATGCTAGATTCTGCATCTAAAAATATGAAAAAAAATGTGTTCTGACTTCCTCGCAACAAGCAGTGGAAAAGAACTGAAAACAAAAACAAAACTGTGACAAAATACAGTCCGCTTGTTTTTCACGTTCCAGAAAACACAAACAAAACATAAACTCAACTGTCTGTTTAGTGGAAAACCGTCTTTACCGCTTCCTAACGGGATTCGAGAAACAAAACTGTCCCAAAACACGCGAGTCTTCAAAAAGTTTGCGAAAAGCTGCAGTGATGTTTTTTTTTACATGAGTTTGTGTTTTATTCTTGTCCGTTTAGTGGAAAATCACCATAATATCGACTACCTAACATTAATTGATTTATGGTAAAAATAAGTAACTACAAAATAAACATATTGATATAAATACATTGACTTAAGTTCAAGGTAGGTAAGTAAATACAACTGAACCTCCAAAAACTCTTAATTTTGAAGAAAATAAAAAATACAAAATGATTGCTTGGTCGACAGAAGCCGTCTAATGGGAAATATCGACCACGAGTGGGGAAATATCGACCGAAATTTTAAATTATTGTTACTTGCAATAATTATATGATGTAAGGTCTGCATATTCCTCAGTGGTACAAATGGCATGAAACCATGTGGCACATGATTTACATTGCCACCATTATTCATTATCTGCACCGAATTCACCGCATACATAACATGTTGATGATGTTTTTTTCTCTATTACTTTAAAAACGCCTTTCTTAATAATCTTCGTCTCCTGTTCCTTCTTCTTGTTAGTCTCTTAAGTTTATTTATCTTAACATAGTAGGCATTTTTTGACAGTAGCACCTGCTTTGTTGTTTTTTGACTTCTTTTTCTTTTAGCTGTTCCTTCATAGATGCTGAGGTCAAAATATTAGATTTTTGTTTCTTTCTTTTGCCCTGTCTCGGTTTAGATTTAGGTGTTAGATATAATTTTTCAAATTACTTGTTTTCAATCTGTATCATCCTGTCTTCAATATTTGACGCATTAGCTTTATACTTATTTAAATTCACAGGATTCGCCAGTGTCCGAAAAATAGTTTTTACAATTTTTTTCTTTAAATCAGTATTTATTTTCTCATACTCTGGTTAATGGGAGTCAAGCCACGTAGGCCGGCTTCAGGACTTATGCTTGCCAAAGGTGAGGTATTTGCAAAACTAAAGCTAGTATGTCCATATTATCAACGGTAGCAGTAGGTTAGTCAGGTTTTGGAGTAAAGTATTTTTCTTTAAATACATTTCTATCTATGGAATATAATTCTGTAGTTTTGAAAACATTTATACCTTTTTCAACCGTAGCCACTCTGTTGTAGGCTTTAGAAAATAACTCTGCAATATCCTTAACACCGATTGTTTCATAGTGATGTGATTTCATAAATTGGTCATATTCATAATTGTAAGCAGATTTCAAATCAGAACAGAACGTCACATCCAATGGCTGAACGTTATGCGATGAATGTGATGAAAGAGAAACCATTGTTATTCCATTTGCACGACAGTAATTAAAGAATTTCAAAATAGAATGTAAGGTGTAGTTGTCTAAAATGAGCATGACGGGATCATAAGAAATGGCTTTGGCAAATTTACGAAAATGTTTTAACCTCGGCAAATAATTCCTCAGTCATCCAACCGAACTTTGAGCAATGATATATTGAGCCAATTGATCCATTTTTACTCAATGCCTACTTCATTTGCTCTGCAATACCCATACAACAATAGTAGTAGTTTGACCTCGCTTTCTACTAGCAGTGGACCCAACTTCCTTTCTTCCCTTTGGTATCAGAATACGAGATGGATTGGGCACAGTTATTACACCGAGCTCGTCTACATTATATATGCGTTCCAAGCCAAAATTGTGTTTCTATAATTATTGTTGCCACGTTGTTATAAAGCACATCAATATCTGCTTCAATAAAAACTAGTACTCTATTCTTGCTAGTCGCTTCTGGCTTTCTAAAGGTCAACTGCGGATGTCTTTTTAGGAAATCATGTAGCCATTTTTTTCCACATGTTTCTTTTTTGCGTTGCAGTAGTTTTTAATATTGTTTGACACAGTATATTCATATGCAAGTTTTCAAATCAAACATTTGCTCAATAAAATTGACTTAATTAATATTAATAATAAAATAAAAATTTAAATAAGTTTTGTACAAAAATTCTATTGATAAAAGCAATTTATTGCAAGATATGTAAAACATTTTCTTTAGTCGGTTATCCAATTCAGTTAACAAAGAAAATATGTTTTACTGATTTATTCCATATTTTTTTGAATAAATCAGAAATGTCACAAAATATAAAGCAGGGGATGTAGTATTCAAATTTTTATTTTGGATGATAATCATTTTCTAGAATACGGATATATTTTTTGTATACACTTACCGGTGAAATGTTATTCCTTAAAATTACTTCTTATTTGCTCTTGACATATTGTAATCAGTATACAAGGGGTCCCGAAATTAGACGGTCATATTTTAACAGCGTAATCTACATCCTAAAATAGGAGTAAAAGTTTATATAAACATAGGTCCGAACACGTTTGTGTTAGAAGTAAAGTCCTGATAACACATTTTTGTAAATATTTTCTAAACTTTGAAAGATAAGTGAAATTTGGTACAAATGCTAAACTTTTTACGCTCTGTTTAATGGAATAAACGCCAGTTTTTGATCATCTTCATAGGTGGGTAAATTAGGGGAGGGGCTTAGGGTTAAATTGTGCCAAGTTTTTTGTTGACTGTTTTTAACATTTTTGACTACAAAATTTGGATTTTCTTTATAATAAAGCTACTTTTATTGTATTTCGCTAAGACACACCAATTTTAAGAGAAAATCATTTGAAAGTTTCATGATAAGTTGGTGTTATCTTATTCGAAAGTGTAAACAATAATTAGTAGGCCTGTAGAATCAGAAATTAATTTTTTTTTTAACTTTTGGAAACCGGTTCCTAAAAATATTTAATCAACGTTTTTAATTAATCGATTATTTTCATTAACCGAATATTTTTGATTAATCGATTATATTCGAATAATTTGTTTTAACGGAAATACGAAAAAAATAGATTGTATGAAAAAATAGATTATCTATTTGAAAATAATTGATTGAATATAAACGGGTATTTTATATAATCGATTTATCGGGTAATCAGCGTTTTATTAATCAATTATTTTTGATTTTTCAAAGATAATCTAATAGTAAATTTTAAAGGAAATATAAAAAAGGATTATTTGAAAATAATCAATAATTCGTTATTTTTTTTTTTTTTTGAAAAACGATTTATTGTAGAATCGACTTCTTAATTAATTGGGTATTTTCGATTAATCGATTATTTTCGATTAATCGATTATTTTCGAAAAAAATAGTATATTTAAAATCGCTAAACCTTTGACCATGTGATGAGTCGGCAGGTCAATGTTCTGTAACTTCTTCATTCCCTAGAGGAATCTTGTAAGGGACGAACAAGACTTTCCCAGTTCCTTTATCATCGGTTGATGTCTGTTGTCTGCGAGAACTTGTTTTGTTATTGAATTTTCTCTTGGCTCTTGTATATTCCTTGAAGTGGTAGCTGAATTGGGAAGGTTCCTTGGAGATACATCATTTCTTTGATGGAGCAGTGGATGTTTAGCTTCGCTGGCTATGGGATTTTACTTTAGTTTTCTGGTACTTGATATTCTTCTTATGAACTGAAGTTGTAACTGTCTCAACTGCCACAAAGCTGTCGTTCTGGACCATTTTCGGGGCAAATCTAGGAAGAAGTTTGTTTCGTTTAAGGGTCCTCCTTGAGTAGATTTTGGAGTTTGGCTTGTAAGTGATAGGCGTGTGTCTTGTTTTGTTTCTTTTCTTTATGTTGGCTTTCTTGTTGTTGTATATATGTTCATTAATTTCTTTGGTTTTCTCTCAATGTTGTTCTACGTAATTGTTTAATAACATTTTGTTGATATCCATGTCAAAAGGGTCTCTCATGTCTAAATGTCCATTTAATACTTCGATAGGTTTCAACTTCGTTGTTGAATGTATAGAATTATTGTAACCGAGGATGGCGTAGGGCATTTTTTTCATTTTGACTAATTTTTAATATTATTTAATAGCTGTAGAAAAAATATAAACTCACAAGGTTTAATTTGCAGTATATGCCTGCGCACATGCTTTTTTTATAATACTCGTAGACAATGAGTACCATTTCTTGCTGGATTTAGAATATTATATTTTAACATTTTACTGTAGTCTCTTGTAGAAAAGTCCATAATAAATAAACGATAACAAAATATTCTATTAAAGGTATTCTCCTTATATAAAATGTCATAACATCTGTTTGATATTAAAAAATTACATTAATTTTATTACATAATACAAAATTTCATTAAACACCTTTTAAGTAAATCTATTAGTTATTATGATGCTAATTAAAAAAGTTCGTCCCTGTCACAGAGTTCCGCAACTCCGTTAACCTTTCTTTAGAAATTGGCAATATTTGCGCAGTTTAAACACCGGTGCATGTTATATCTCTGGGGTAGTATTCTCGAGTCACGAATATAGATTCGCATGCGAGATTTATGATTTGTCTCACTTGGTTTTCGTTCAACAAAGTGAGACACATTGTAAAACACGTATGCGAATGTCGGTATTCGTGATTCGAGAATACTACCCCGGGTCTCTTTTATCTAAGATTTACTCCAATTAGAAATAATCTTCATCTCAATTCTTTACTACTAATCGTTCGATGAACAACATATTTTCTTTATCGTAACAAAAAATCAGAAAAATAAGATGAATCATCACGTCCTACAATTTTACTTTATTAGCTTCAGTCAGCAAATAAGAGAACAGTCAACTAGCGTAGTTTTTCTTTCGAAAACTTTTTTGAATTCGCATCCAATATTTTTTAATCCAATCCCGAAAAAAAACATTTTCTGGATAATTTCGATAATGGGTTTCAATAAAATTGATATAGGCCAGGAAATAGGAACACATTTTTGGGATAAATTTTGGTTTATTTAGTGCTTTAGTTGTTCCTGTACTGAAGCCGTAATTGCCATTCATCTGTAGGTACTGTTTCTTTAGAACCTAAAATGGTTTTTAGTTTTCCCTCTCGTGCCGCTTAATGGGATATAATGGATGCTCTCTCCTATTTGGAATTTCAAGAAGTTGAGAAAGAACACAAGCAGTTTTGTTATATCTGCAAATATGAATAGGCTGAAACACTGATTGAGCAGATGCTTTCATCTTATTGCTTGTGCAAGCAATTTCAAGTTATTTAATGCAATAAAAAAGGATTGTATACTATTAATCTGTGATTTAAACTAGTAGTTTGTTTTTTTTGTGTAGAAGAATTATCGGTAAGACTTGGAAGTCCAATATTAAGGATACTGTAATATTAAGAAGTAGTGTCCGATTGTGGTTTAGAAAGACTAATCTCAAGGCTACTCTTTTATAAACAAGTGGTTCCAGAGTAGGTTAATGCCCTGTTATTTTACCTGTAAGCTGTATTTTAGAGTTGTACTTTTCTTTTTTATTATATAACTAAATAAAAGCAAGTGTCAATCTCATGAATCCGAGAAAGCAGTAAAAATAATCATTTGCTGCTGCTGTTAAACCTGCAGTTGTGTTTGCTCCACTTAAATGTAAAGAAACATACCATAGTGCTACTGGAAATACTGATTTAATAAAATAAATATATTGTCACGTTCTACGTGCTGTTTACATAAAAGAGTAACACACATCAGTTGTACATGATTGCAACTTAAAATAAATTAAAGTCATAATTAACCAATGTTTCATGTGCATGGTGTTTTTAAAATAATTAATTAATTTAGATGTGTTACGATAAAAATATGAATTTATATAAATAATATCTAATAATATCAGTTTATCTTTGAAATGATGAACTGGTCTAAAGCGAAAGAAACAAACTTTTATCGATTTTTCTATCAGCTTAGAAAGATTTTCTATAATACGAGAATGTCAACGGCAGATATTGTGTGTGATAAAAGTATACGATTTTTTCGTTGATATCAGTTTATTAGAAGATTTTTCTCTCGGAAAATGCTATTTATCAGTTCGGGTTTGTATAAAGCCATCATGATCTGAAAGTAGATCTTTTTACACTCCAAAACTGAAAGGATAAATTTATAACCCATGTTTATTGTATACAGGGCGTTCCAAGTCAAGTATAATTGAAGAAAAAGATGAAGGTAAAGCATAAACATCGTGAAGGTCTGACTAGACTAATAATTGGAATCCTATTATAACTTAGTTAACGCTCGGTAATGATTTTCTGTTCTGACGAATTGTTCCATCATTTCTGGGATTTGTTTAACATCCACTGCTTATGGTATATTCTAATAACTGTCTTTTTGATAACACAAAAAGTTTCTAGACCAAAAGCAGCCTTGGGCTAGTAAATCAACCTCTTCATTTTCTGGTATACTTTCATTTCATTTGATGGCATTCCCATTATGTGATCTTTTTCTAACTTTCAATATAGCTAGCAATAGTCATACCCATTCACACTGCTTATGGATGATTGCCTTTTCTGTAGTTTGCATGCGACAGATCTGGCTTTACTTTGAATGGAATATACATATTCATATAGAAAGTAAGTTAGATGTGGATTCAGATCACAGAACTTTATTAATAACTGTAAGCATAAAGATTATCTAGAAAACCGAAGCTAAGCAATAACAAAACAAACGGAACAATTTTAACAAATAATTAAGGAATCTAAAAAAGTCATTAAATATAAGACAAAACTAATACAGGACGCTGCCTTGCAATTAACACTAATAAATCCATAAAGAAACAGGAGCATCACACTATTTTCATAAAACGCAAGTGGTAACTACGAGTGAGAAGAAAATGGCAAGCAACCAAAAACCCTGCAAATAAATCAATTATTATGAACAGAAGAATTCACCGTATAAATAATTTTTTAAATGAAAACCGAAATGTTACAATTAGTTACTATATTTTTTGTTTTTACCCCAAGATAAAACAATATTAAAAGCAATCAAAATATTCAGAAGGTCCGGTATTACAATTTCACCACTAATGAAACCTAATAGGTTCGCTTGAATAAATAAAAGAACAACACGTTTGCAGAATACTTAGCTATTTATATATTTAAGCTCCTCTAACCAACTGTCAACTCCCTTAGGACCAAATCTCCGTAGCAGAAGTATCCCTAGAAATACAGTTACTAAATCCATATGAAGAGTACGATATCATTATTGGAAAAGGTGTGAAATGTATCCCGAGAAAAGAGCCATTGTACTTTTTACATCAATATATAATAGATTATTGCAGACTAATTATTACCTAATACAATGAAACTATACTCAATTAATTATGTTTGCGAAGCAAGGAAAATCTCTGCAAGAACCCAATTCATGATGACTAGAAAGTCTACTGCCAAAATTATCTAAAGTTTTCAAAAGGATTTTCCTCAATGGAATTGGTAAAATAATACCTTAACCCTTAGGTGCCCGTTCGGGGTCCCGTTGGGATCCCAATTGATATTTTTATCAAATAACTTTTTTATCTGAACACATTGGCAACAGTGCTTCTAGGTATGTGTCGGTAGATACGTGTCGGGCAGTATTTCAGTACGCTGCAGCACGTTATGGTGATAGTGTCTAATAATAGAAGTCAGAAAGTAAGTGGGGCCCCGCTGAGACCCCGATTCGGCATTAAGCGATACCAAAAATTTGTGTTGATAAATATGATTTTTTAATAAAATGAAGCGTTATGAGAGAACCAGGCCACTAACACAAAAAGAACATGAAGAACTAATCAACGATATTGACGACTGGGGCTCTGAAATGGAGTACGAAAGCGATGAAGATTTGATGAGAGAAAATGTGTCGAAAATAGAGGACAACTTAGAAATAAAAAGTGAAGAAGAATCAGATGAAGAACCGAGAGGACCTCAAGAAGATGCTAAGGAAGGACAACCTACGGAACCTCAAGAAGATGTTAAGGAAGGTAGTAGTATAAAATATACTTCTAAATCAGGTTTGCAGTGGAATATGCACCCTTTTGTAACCACTAGAAGACGCCAAAGGAATATTTTAAATGCACGTCCAGGCACTACGGATTACAGTAAAAACTGCAGTACATTCTTAGATATTTTCAACTTCTTTTTGACAACGAAAATGAAAGAAATTATCTGTCGTCATACTAATGAAGAAGCTACTAGGAATTTTGATGAGTGAAATACAAAAAATCCCAACAACAGACATTGGACAAATCTTGAGGAAGATGAACTTACAGTTTTTTAAGTGTACTTCTAAAAGCAGGTGCACTAAGGTGTAGGAAGGAATTTACTAGGGAAATGTAGTCTACTAATACCTCCATACTCTGATCATTTTCACAGCTGCTTTAGCGCGGGATAGATTTGAGCAAATATCATTATTTTTACGATTCGATGACAAATCAACCAGAGCTGAGCGAAAGGAAGAAGACAAGTTAGCAGCAATAAGAGATATTTGGGACATGTTTGTTGATAATTGCAGGAAGGCGTTTGAACCGTACGAAAATATCACGATTGACGAACAATTAGTGTGTTTCCGGGGAAAATGCCCAATTAGACAATACATAAAATCCAAACCTGGACGGTATGGAATAAAAATTTGGGCAGCCGCTGATGTCAAAACGTCATATTTATGCAACCTACAGGTGTATACTGGAAAATATTGCACGAGTATAACAGAGAAGAATCAAGGTTTTCGTGTCGTGTCAGATTTGGTAGAACCATACCAAGGCAGTTGGCGAGGGATAACAACAGATAATTTTTTTAAGTGTTCCATTGGGAAATTATTTATTAACGAAGAAACTTACATTACTTGGAATTGTTCGCAAGAACAAGCGGGATACACCAAATCAGTTAAAAGTAACATCCAGGACAGTTGATTCATCTATGTTTGCATTTACTAAAGAGCTAACGATAGTCTCTTATATCCTGAAAAAGAATAGGATGGTACATCTTGTATCAAGCCAACATGATATTGATAAAATCTGTGCAAAAAACAAAAATAAGCCACATATGATTTAAGAATACAATGCAAGCAAGGGTGCCGTTGACAATGCCGATAAGCTCATTAGAGAAAATTCATGCTCCAGAAGAACAGCTCGATGGCCTTATAGTATATTTATAAATATGCTAGATATTTGTGATATACATTCATTTATTTTATGTGTTGAAAAAAATCCTGATTGGCAAAAGAAAAATAGCTCGCGACGACGATTGTTTCTCTTACAATTAGGAAATCAGCTTACTCAGGCCAATATGGAGAAAGGGTCCCACTATAAAAACCATAAGGAGCATGTGAAATCGGCTCTACGAGATTGTGGAATAGTAGTGCAAGATCAGCATGTTCCTAAGCCAGCAACTCCAGCTAGAAAACGACCCAGATGCTATCAGTGCCCTCGAAAAATTGGACAAGAAAGTTAACATAACGTGCGCACTATGTAGGAAGTTTGTATGCGAAATTCATAGAAAAAAAGAGCAAACAATTTTATGTACCACTTGTTCTTTAAACTGAAATATAAACAAACAAACAAAAAAATATATAAAAGTTTCCTTTACGTTTACTTTTCATAAAGTAACATTTTATTTTCATTTTTAAATTTTATTATAAGTTTTTTATTGCAAACCGCCATTATTTGCCTTGTCAACCATTCTATACTTTGTGTTATTTGTAGAAATACATTAAAGTGTATTATTTTTCAGAAATGCATGAAAGTATTTGCAAAAACGACATTTTTCACTGGGATCCCTGAAGGACCCCGTACCGGCATGTAGGTTGATTTCAGAAGCACCGGCATTTAAGGGTTAAGTTGAACTGATACACCTATACATAAATTTGATTTCAGATCACAACATTTGTCAATCCAATAATGCAAAGGGATTGTAAACTATATCAAAGAAACTTAAGGGCAAAAAACATTTTGTATCTCTGCATTTTTAGATATTCAACAGGCATTTCACAAAATATTTTATCATGGGTTGCTATACAAGATAAATCAGATATTACCTTACCAAATTTTAGTTAAATCCTAGAAGCCACTTATACAAGTCAAAGTTCAGACCTGTTTTTTCAATTTCCTACCCAAGCTTGCGTCCTTGGCCCATTGCTTTACCTACTATATTCTGCTAATGTTCTGACAACTGATATTGCACTAATTGTCACCTTTGCAGTCGATACGGCAATCAAGTCATCAGATCGAGATTCTACAAGAGCATCAGAAAAGCTACAATAACATTAAAACTTACCACAAGATTGGATGCAATAATGAAGGTTAAAAGTCAACAACGAAAAATGCATATAAATTACGTTACAAAACTCAGTTTTTGCTACAACTTTCCATCAACAACATGCAAATACCAGTGATAACGGGAAATTAAATATCTTGGATTATACTTAGATCAAAAGTTAACTTGGAAAACTAATATCAAAGCTAAAAAAAGAGCATCTAAAAATCCACAAAATAAAGTGGTTAATTGGGCGACGTTCACAGTTATCACTTGAAAACAAGGTATATTGCCATATTGAAGCCAATTTTAACACATTGTACAGAGCTGTGAGGTTGTACGAAACACGAAAGTACTACGAACGTTCCAATCTAAAACACATCGAACGATAACTGATAATCCATGGTTCATAAATGTATACATAGTACATAATGATTTTTGAATTCTAAGCATTAGTAAAGTCTTCCAGTATCTAGCTACCATAGCTAACAAAAACGAGAATAAAATAATACAAATCCACTGAACGCTAACCTATACACTGATTCTATGGAACGCAGAAGACTAAAACATCCTTAACCAGAAAACCTTCTAGAGTAAACCGATGGATGGTCCTGTCTCATGCCAACTAACAAGTAGATTGTAAATTTGCAATAAAATCGTAATAAATAAAAGCAAATTGATATGGGTAGTGGTGGTAGGTATAGCAAGACTTCTAGAGCTGCTATTGAAGTCATTATCATAGCTTTCGTTGCACTAAAGCATGCTTGTCTTTGAATACCGTTTTCGAATGACTTTAGCTTAATTATTATGGGTCTTATGACTTTTTCATATAGATTCTGGAATATTTTTGGTTGTATTCTCCAATATTCATCTAACAGCTTCTTGCATAAATTGAAGTATGTTGTAGTTTTTGGGTTATTAAGTATTAATGTGATCATTAATGTGATCAAAGATTACACCCAAATATTTTGTCTCAACGAAATCTCAACTCCATCAAACCTTATGTTTGCAAGATATATTGGATTTTCTTTTCCAATTGACGATAATAATAGTTTGCATCCATTACAATAAAAGGAATCAGAACTCCCATATATCACGGAACTTTCTTTCGCCGCCGTAACCAATGGATTTAAGAGCGAACATCCGATAAATCTGGTTGAAATATTCCAATTTGTTACTTTTGAAAAACGCCGCCCCATTTCCCAGCAGACGATTTGTCCTCAAATTTCCGAAAAGATCATATTTTCAACGGCATACGGTTTTTCCTTAAGTCTTTTCTCCGCGGGATAGACGAAGTTTTGAGTTTTGAGCTGCGACTTTTACTTCGGTACAAAACGAATAGTGATGCAAAGTTGAAATACAGATAATAAAGGATAAAGTTCCAGAAAAAAAGTTAAATTGCAGTTTGAGAGTTTGGAATTTCTGTTTTTGATGGTTAGAGAAATGGAATTTAATTTTTTATTTCCTTCCGTTCTTAAAATACAAATAGACCATTAGTGAAACATTTTTTGTCAAAAAATTTGTAAAAATCTAAAGGACGTAACATTTTTACAAAATTTTAGTCAAAACTTACAGGAAACCCATTTTGGTTGCTATCTTACAAGTGTGAAAGTAAATGAAGTAAACGGAGTAATAAATTAAACTTTTATGGGAGTTTTACAGCACAAGCGGCTCAAATAAAATCTGTGATTTTAAAGAGACGGTAGTTAAAAGAGGTGTGACGAACCTATGAATTTTACCTGTACCGCCCAGTTTTGTGGACTACTATTATTTTAATCCCTTTTAAGACTCTGATGAGCACACGGGTAAATTAGGGGGTATTTGTTTGTATTATTATTTTTTTGTTTATATTTTAAACTTAAATAATTGTAATTTAACCGCCGATATGCTTGTTTTAGGTGAGTCCCCTCGCCACTTATCCCTGAAAAAAATATGTATTTGGTTAGCTAAGGCCAATTTTTTGTTTCTTGTGTTTTTTTGGTGGTAACATATCAAAAGCTTGGGAATTTCAATATTTTCACTACTTTTTTGACATGCTC
This sequence comes from Psylliodes chrysocephalus, assembly GCA_927349885.1. Classification (NCBI taxonomy): domain Eukaryota; kingdom Metazoa; phylum Arthropoda; class Insecta; order Coleoptera; family Chrysomelidae; genus Psylliodes; species Psylliodes chrysocephalus. Next base: position 24,684,872 of record OV651818.1, read on the forward strand.
CGGTTTTGCTTGCGTATGAATATAACATATAGATATAAAATAGATATGCTTACCTACTCTCGAAGATCAGGAAACGTGACAGTGTTAAATATACTATAATGATGAGGATGTTATGATTATGTTTGAGTAGCTATATTGTAATGGGTAATGATGTCCTTTTTTTCTATTTTAATTTTAATTTAATTATTCTAATTTATTTTAATCATGTACATTTTTTTTTTATTAAGGTTCCTCGTCTGGCACCATACTGTAATGAGCTTCACGTTTAGTAGCCATAAATTCTAGTGATATGAATATTTTAATAAAGAGTAACATTATCCAAGTATTATTTTATTTAAAAGTAATTTAGATTAAAAGTCATCCTCATTCATCCAAATACTTAATGCTCCGGCTGAAATACTATCTGATGCAATGCGCGATTGTGATAAAACGACATAACTTAATTCTTTTAGATAATGGGTTTAAAAGTTTTCATCTATGTATTTCAGACACTTACCTCTGCACCTCGTATATCATCAACTCTTGAATTATTGAAATAAAAGTAAGTAAAAAATTTGAGACTCTGTGTATAACTTGTAGTTTTATTTAAAATATGTTAATATCAGGGTTTAGTGCGAGTTCAAAGATTATGGCTAGTATGGGATAAAGAAACAGAAAATTGTTACATAAATGTAAAAAATAAACTTAAGAACGAAAAATAATATAATGCGTCATTTAAAGATCGATTCTTGGATCTAAAATGGCGCATTATGCGACAAAAATACAGTTAGCTACCGTGACTTAATGTTCTACCCACTGTACGGCGCTTCTCAATGTAAGTAACAATCTTTTGACCGCCTATACAGTAATTTCTCAAGTCGGACAAGAGATGGCTTATAAGCTAAGCAACTCAAAATGTTTCTACAAAGTTGTGACACTATGTGAGACGTAAATAGAAAGATTTATCGTCTGTTCGATTACTTAAATACTCAATTATGGTAAGTTTTTAAATTAGTCACTAATGATAGTTTTTAATTAAAATACCTGTGTTTCACTGTGAAATATAAGATGTCCAAGTGTTAAACGTATCTTTTTTCAGTGTCCATAAACAGAAGCAGATATTACAAATACCTGGGGGAACTGGAGGTCTTTCGTCGAATATGCCGGTGCATACAACGGTGATGATGTCTTCCTTGGGACTAGTCTTCGGTCAGTTTTACATGATTTTCCATGGGTAAGTTAAATTTAATATTATCTTTGACATTTATACACTAGTTAAGTACTTATAAATAAACATTGAAGATTTAATATTTCTGTCTCTTTATTTTTTAGGAAAAAAGGAGTTTTGGAAAGGAATTAGAAGGAAAAATTTTACATGTCCTTCCTCCTTCGTTACATCCTACCCACTCTTTTGTTTCATCAACAAATTCCGATTTCAATTTTCCCATCAAGTTGGATGAAAAATGAAATTAGCCAATCAAAATTTTGACAGTTTAGTTACATTATTGAAATTTGATTATTGGATTTATGAAGGTGAGTTTATTTAAACGGCTTATTTTATAATTTCGATGATAATTTATTGCTCATTAATTAATAGGTTATTTTGAAATCCATGTTCTAATTTTTTTATAAATTTACATTATAAAAATTATAATTTTCATTTAGTAACACTGTCTCACTACATTTAGTTACTTTAGATCTTGTCAAATTTACCACTATACAGGGTGTAGTCTAAATACTTAGATGAAACTTTTTAATTTTATTTCTTTAAAGACTTTTAATCATTAACTTGATATTCTTGGGATTTCGTGTTTCATTATAATACATATATTATTAACATTTGGTTCAAATTAAATAAAATTCGAATAAGGATAATTTCCAGACTGTAGTAGAATTTTATATAAATAAAAATTTCCTTGGTTTATCGTTCATGTTTTTATTTTATATCGTTTAGTACAGCACTACATATGTTTCGGAAAATTTATTTTTTCCGTCTTTGGATGTTTAATTTTTTTTTAAAATAACAAAACCTCATCTTTTTGTTTCAGCTCGGTTATTGTTGAACATAATTTTAAAAATAACATTTGTACCTTAAATATAACCAGTTAAAAATTAAACACCTGTCAGCTAAACTCAGTTTACAGAATTCTTTGTACATCTCGCCTGTAGAAAACGTTTTTGTATTAGAACCTTTTTAACGGTTGGGTTTAACTATATTTTATTGTTATTATTTTAAAGTTGTTATGTATTTGTAGTTCTACCGAAAACAAAATTTTTGTTAAATATACAGTTTATCAAATTTCTAGAGGCTTTCGACGGCTAGACAGAGAAAGCACTACTGACAGGCATCCCGACGGATTTACGCAATGAAAGTACACTCTGCGCATCAAGTATTTCACTATTTCATTCAGACGTAAATGTCAGATGTAAATTTCGCTAAAACATTTCTTTTATTTTCGTTTGTGTTTTTTGCTTATTACAGTTTAATAGAACCTCAGTATGGAGTTTAATAGCAAATTAAGAGGCCGCGTGATTAACAGTCAATCTCGCAAAATAATAGCCAATGTTATAGAGTTTATGAGAAGAGAAGGAAACTTTAATTCACCTTCAATACCATTTAAAAATGTAAATGATCGTGTTGCTGCAGCCACAGGAGTATCTAAAAACACTGTCGTCCGCATTTCTGGAGAGAAAAAAAGAATCGATAACCGTGATATATCGGAATTTTCATCACCAAGAAAAACCATTAAAAAACCAAAAACAGTTAATGATATAGATGAAGCTGCACAAGAATCAAATTTTATTTTTTTATTATTAGATAGCTATTTTTGTTTCTGAGTTGTGTTCATTTACAGGCTCAATTTTTTTCCGTTTCTCCTTTTTGTTTTTATATGGGGTTTCAAGTTGTTTTTGACTTATTTCGACGTAAATCACAACAACACACTTTTTTAATAAAGCAAACAAGTGTTAAGAGGTATATGTACGTGTAAACTACAATTACAAAAAATTGATATGAAACCCATGAAACCACCAACAAAAATGTAAAGCTAGCTTCCGTACTAGAACATGATGTCATTCGTCGAGATAATTTATCGTTTTGTTTAATAGATCAAGAAATGTAAATATTCCCCTGTTATTTTTTATTAAATTATAAGAGAAATAAATTTTTTTCTAAATAGTATAGTTTATTATTTTGTAGAAAAACAAAATTTCGAAAATTTTAGTAATGTTTCAGAAACAACCATTATTAATAATAGGTACCATTTTCCTTAATAAGGTAGAAATAAAATATAAACTATTTCCACGATTTACAAAGGCCTACAAAAAAATTATAGGTATTTTCCGCTATCCTATAAAATTTATATTTTCTGACTCAATTTCAAAAGGTTGAAGGAATTCCAAAACACCTTTTATGGCATAATAATTATTTTCAATTCTACATACTATCTTTAGCTGCTTTTAAAAACGTTCTAAGAAAGTCCAATCAGACCAATTTAATCCCTAAACTATTCCACACTTTTAAAATTTAATTACCTAAAAATATTAAAAACTATTTAAAATAACTTGTTTAGCAGACTGTACAATAGCTATCTTAGTCACACGTAGCGCGTTCTCTGTCTGGGCGTCGAACACCTCTAGAAATTTGATGAACTGTACATATAATATTATCGATATTTTAAACTAAAAATTAACGTTGTTTTAATGTTTATTAATAATCTATATGTTAATATTTTTAAACATTATTATAAAACTATAAGTTCATAATTTTGGTAAATATACATATAATATCAACGTTATTTTAAATTAAATACAAGTGTTATAGAAAACGTTATTGAATTAGAGCCTTTTAATGTTTGGTTAATAACGGAAACCAAATATTTACGTTGTTTCAATATTCATTATTAAAATATATTTTGTAATAAACTAAAAATTTATTTCTATTTTTAATTAACTGGAACAACCCTTTTCTTAAAGTTCCTCGATTTTTATTATTATTCTCTGAAATTTCCACGATTTGCAAATAATTATCGATTTTATTTTAAATTTCCTATTGCTGTAAATTAATCGCGTCCCCACTGCCAATCTCGCGCACCAGTCGAAAATAGCGAACGAACATTCAATTTTAATCTCTCCTCGCAACTAGTTTTTTTAAAAACGAACTGCGATACTGCATCAATTCTATTGTACACTTTTCTGATAAATAATTAGATTATTCCTGTAGTTTTATTCATTTGAGTGTCCCGAAAACCGTGTGAAACCAGCAGGAATCCGTTATATTCCCGAGTTGTTTATATTTTCTTTTTATTCAATTTTTAATTTGCAACCTTATCAGTATTTCGGAAACAAATCCGGATTTTGTCTGCTAATTTTAATAACGTTGAGAGCCGTTTAAAATAACTTAATTCATTTTAATTAAATATTAGCTCGGATTATTTTTATTTAATAAATAGAATTTTATTTGTTTTAAGAAAGATTAATAAACCGTTAAACTAAAACTTATTAATATTCAAAAATAGTTATACCGGGGTTGTACAAAATTTAGTTTTCATTAATTTTATAAAAATTAGTTTAAAAAATATTCATAGCGGGTAAGTGATTAACTTAGAAGTGGTTTAAACTTCTCCGAATATTTTGTTTAAAATTATTTATACCGGGTTGCCAAGAAATCAATCAGTCGTAGTTTTCAATTTTAATTTTTGAATTCTTTCAAGTGGAGTAACATGAATTTGTTAAACATTCATTAAGTAATTAATTGATTTGATTCCTGTCCCCTCCCCTTTCCTTTTAGGCCGTACTAGGGTTTCTAAGTTATTCTTTCGTACATTCCATTATTAAATTCCCTGAATTAGATTATCATCTGAGTTGTTATTGAAGACAGCGACTACTCCCGCAGTAGAATGGGGTAATTTGGTAACCAACTCAGATGATATGTTCCGGATTTGCTATTGAACGGAAAAGAAGCTTAGCTAACTTCGCTGCCGTTAGGTACAAGCCTGCATTTCTCTCTTAAATTTCTTTAGCTCCTCGATTAACGTTGCTAGTTAGATTTTTAGTGAATTTTCGACCAGTTGACTGGACTTTGAATTGTAACTCGATGTATTGTGACAATCCGGCGTGGTAGAATGGGCTGATTCGGCTTTGCTATCAGAGTCTGGTTTATACAAGGTTACATAACCTGGAGCGTTATCCTCAGGGGTTGCGTCGACAGGATATTAATCTTCTGGTCCGTTAGGCTGTAGCTAGATTTGCAATTTCTCTATTGCACATTACTTTCGCTCCTGCCCGCTCCCCGCCGTGTTTCTATATTTCTCGCTTTTGGGATAAACGAATAGTCAAAACCTTTTAGACGCTTAGAGGAGAAATTTATGAGATTCCGAAAGTTCGCCCTGCCAAAGACTTGCTACAACGTTGCGTAGTACTTCTGGTTTGACCGCCGTCTTCCCGACACCGTTTTATCCATAAACGCCCTCATTTGTCCGGTTGAGTTTTTATTTTATTTTGCCCTAAATTTCCGTTACGAATTTTTCTTTAATTTTGTTCAGGGTTAGATCTAATAACTTGGTGAAGGCTTGTAAATACAATTATTTAGTTTAACCGAATAGTAACCGAAAAGTTTGTAAATACTGAACAATATATGTGTCAAATTGAAACCTGGCATTTAATTCCCTTATCGTAAATCTCTCTTTTCAGGAACTTTATGACTACTATAATATCGTTGACCCTTTGGAATTTTCTTTCTTCACAGCAGCTACCTGCAGGTAAAGTGGATCAAACCACTCTAAAACAAACTGGCGCCCAAGCACACCTATTTCGAACGTCACAAGTGAGAGTATTTCTAACCAGTTATGAAAACTTCTCACAATTTTAATATTGTTTTTAAAAATTGTTATGTGACTAAAAGTTGATAATTTTATTAAATATACATATAATATTACCGTTAGTTTAAAATAAATACAAGTCGTGTGTAAAACGTTATTGTATTCGAACCTTTTAACGTTCTAAGAGAGGGCGCACCGAAAAACAGGCTTTTCCAGCTGTCTAAGTCGTAAGCGCTATGAATGATATCATCATGAACCTTTAGGAATGGTAGTTTAGTCAAGACAACAGAAGCAGATTCATATTTATATATTTGTTTTATTCTATACCATTTGAATATTGTATTGAACTTATTTATTATAAATTACTTTGATTTTAGTTGGAAGTTTAAACAAAGAGTTGTTTTACAACGTTTAATTATTACATAATAATAAACTTTTAATTGTTACATATAATAAATGTTTCATTATTTCATATATAATCACGTTTATTTCTTGTTTAAAAATATACGTGTAACTAATACGTAATAAAATAATATTTTGTAGGCATATAAACGTTTATTGAATTACTTGAAAATGCTTAATATAATAACGTTATTAAATCGGGAAAATAAAACCGTTGCATTATTATGTATAATTATAATACAATTTTTCATTCAAAATCAACCAATATTTCTTCTTTTTCATGTTAGAAACTATGTACAATTCAACGTTTGATTTTAATATTATCTTAGTAGTAACATAAATGGCTACAAACATACGTTAAATTTAAATGCAATTTGTGGTTGCAATTAACGTTATTTTCCGCGACGTTAGGTTATCAACCAGTTTTCGACTTTTTTTTTACGTACATTGGGTCAAAACTAAAAAACAATAAAATGTAACAGCAGTTATGAAATGGTAATAGCATCCTAAGAAACATTGCTCATTTAAACCATTGTATAGCTATAATAACCGAGATAGAAATACATGCAGCACCGATGAGAAATACTTTTGACACCGTCTACATTTATTTTAATCAGATTGTAGCAGCTTTTTTGTTTGTTTTACCTATATTCGTTGAAAAGTTATTTTATTTTTATGGAATATACCAAGTTTAAAAACTCAATTTATATAACTTTTTATATCGTTGAAGTTTTAGAAAACCATTTAGAACCTTCCATTGAAGAGTAGATGAATTATTTATACGTTTCAACGTACCTTTTATGCCTAAACAAAATTATGACCAAATGACAAACAACTTGTATAGACCACATTTTCCTTAAACCAAAAAATTATGAGGTTGTTGATATGACTATCCCAATAATAATTAAATCCAATATTATGATCATGATGCAGTTATTCTATAAGTCGTTTTTGACGATAAAATAAAAAATCAATTACCCCAAATTATAAAGAATATACAGATTACCATAAACTTATCGAGTTATTTAAGACTAAATCATGGGAATCTATTTTCACACTAGCAAATTGTAGCAAATATCTTTATACAGAAATTAGAACAATGATAAAACATTCTTATACAAAAAAACTATCTACACGGAAAAATACTAGCTTTGCTTAAAAATAGCCTATTAAAGTTAATTAATAAAAAGAATGAAATGTATGAAAAGAAATTTATATCCTGAAAATGTTAAATTAAAAATTTTAAAAATGAACTTAATAATGATTTAAAGAAAAATAAACAAAATTATTACAAACAACAACTTGTGAAAAATATAAATAATTCCAAATATTTGTGGAACACGGTACAAAGACTTTGCGGAAGAGAAACTAAAAACTGTAATATTGGAAAAATAATTAACGATACTGCAGCTTTATTAAATACTAACATGCAAATGGCTAACGAATTTAATAAACAATTTGTCAAATTTGGAAAAACACTTGCAGAAAAAATTGAAGAAGATGCTAATTATGAATATAAATCAAACACTCTATGTTACCTACCTCTACGAATTCTGAAGAAATATTCTTATGAATGATTTAAAAAAATAACAAATCACCAGGCATTGATGAAATTAAATCAGAGCTTTTAAAAAAGTATCGTATCATATGTCAAATCCACTAACTTACAAAATAAATGAAAGTATTGAAAAAGGATTATGGCCTGTTCCATTCAAAAGGTCTATTGTAATTATTGGCCAATATCTTTGATTAGTCATCTAGCTAAAGTTTTTGAAAAACTTATAAAAAATAGGCTATCATCATTTATAAATAAATACAATCTATTGTCTAATAAACAATATGGATTCAAAGAAAACATCTAAACTGTGGACGCTATTTTAAATTTAACAAAAAAGTACAAATCGCTGGAAAGTGCGAAACCTTGCTTATGTCTATTCATAGGTTTAAGTAAGACTTTTGACACAATTACTCATCCATTGTTAATACAAAGCCAAGGAGATGTGGGGATCAGGGGAAACGTTCAAACTCTTTTTTGAAAGTTACCTATGCACAATAAACCAAGTGGTAAGAGTAAGGGATAAAATGAGTGAAGGAGCATCTATTGAGTATGGTGTACAACAGGGCACAGTTTAAGGGCCTATTTTGTTTAGTCTTTATGTCAATGGGTTGTTTTAGTTAAATACAATCGGGGAAATAATACAATACGCAGATTATACAGCTATTTTATTATGAAGCATATCAAATCAAATCAAATGTTTATCCATGGAGGGGATCGTACCTAGGCATATATGCCTGTCTTGTGTGATCCCTTCCATAAAAAAATACAATAATAAATTGTTTTAAAAGTACAAAAAAAAAAATTAAAAAGAAAAACGACTCAGTAATAGGAGTAATAGAAAACTAAAGCAAGAAAGGTCCAAAAAGTGAGATAGGTTTAAAACTTTCTCCTTAAACAGAAGTTAACGCTAAAAAATTGTAAAAAATACTTGAAAAGACACCAGAAATAATGTACGTTATTTGCAGTTTTATTTAAAATATTTCAAACATATCTGGGGAAGTTTGGATCAATTCCTTGATTTCAGTTTTAAATTTAGTTAATTTAGTTATTTGTTTCGTTGATAAAGGGAGAAGATTAAACAATTTGGGGCCAAAATAAAAGAAAGATCTTTGTGTTACCGTTTTTTGAAATAGGTCTACATTCAAATTTACATTTTTTTTGATGAAACCTTGTGTAGTTTATCCTGATCTCTGTATACCATTTGAAGACACTGATATGTATATAATTGTCTTAAAGTAAAAATGTTTAATTCTTGATATAGTAGTTGAGTTGAATATAGTCTATCCTTTTTAAATAATATTTTAATTAATGTATTTAATGTAGTTTGCAAATTTTGTATCGTACTTTTAAAAGTACCACCCCATATCGTTATACAATACCTTAAAATTGATTCGGAAAACGAATTATAAATCATAAATAAATTGTTTTTTGAAAGAATATCTCTAATGTTATAAAATTTGGTAAACAAGACTCTTAAGCGTTTTGTAACGTAAGTAACGTGTTCGTTCCATCTTATGTGCTGGTCAATCATAACACCTAAATATTTTATTGCTACTGTTTTTTCCAAGATGGGACAGTTACATCTAGTATGATTGCATTTAGAGTCACGTAGTTTAACGTCTATTTTAGGTTGATCAGCTGTAGAAGGAGAAAAAGTAATATATTTTGTTTTTTCAATGTTTAGAGTCAATAAACTATAATCTAGATAATTTTTTATTTTTTTTAAACAAGCTTCTGTATTTAATTTTACTTCATCCCAAGATGTCCCAGTCACTACAAGGGCAGTGTCATCAGCCTAACATACAAGTTTTCCTTTAAAATGATTTATGTTGGAGATGCTATTTATGTAAATTAAAAATAGAATTGGACCCAATACTGTCCCCTGTGCTATTCCTATTTGTACTATTGAAGCGGCACTTAATGTATCCCCTATTTTTACTTTTTGGGTCCTATCTGTTAAATAATTTCTAAGTAAATCAAGTCTTGTACCTCTAATGCCATAGTTACTCATTCTGATTCTTGGCAAGAACTGAAAGGAAAAGTAAAAACTGGCATTAAGACCATCAAAAAATGGTTCGACTATAAGCTGTTAACAATAAATTTAAATTAGACTAAATTTTTACCTTTTGGTTGTAACGCCGGCGGAATAATGGATTTTAAAAAAATTAATATTGAAATTAATGAAAACCTTTTTGGCATTAAATCTGTAGTCGAAATGAAATATTTGGGGATATATTTGGATTGTCACTTAAGGTGGGATAGACATATTAATCATGTAGTAAAAAAATCTGATGTATCCAACACATAACTTTCCTATCTAGTTATTACAGGCTTTTTCCGGTTATTTTGTACAACCTATTGCAGCACCCCTATAAATGTTTAGAGGAGGATAAACTAAATATATACATTTTCAACATACATCTACATCGAAACATTTTCTATATTCATTGAAAACGAAAATAATAAAAAAATTAAATTTAGCGCTTTTCCTATAATTTTTCCGTTACGGTCCATTTTAGAAAAATCATATATAAACAAAAATTATAGGGATCGATATCGTAAACAACTTTTATTTCAACAATTTTCATAAAAATCAGAATTTTGCACATTTTGTCAAATGTCTCGAATACGGACCATTTCAGGAAATTTTTACATAAAACAAAAATTATAGATAATAATATTAGAAGTAACTTTTATTTAAACAATTTTTTTCTCCAAACATAAATAACAGATATATTCCATAAAATATAAAAACGGCCTCCCATAAAGTACCCCCCAGATGTTCCGACTTTGTCCAAAATCTAATCATTTCACGTCTCCGTTTTTGAGTTTTTCTCAAATTTCGAGATTTACACATTTTCTCAAATATCTCGAATACGGTCCATTTTAGAGAAATTATGTATAAGATAAAAATTGTAGAGAATTATATTACAAACAACTTTTGTTTAAACAATTTTTATAAAAAAATATTTTTTTACATTTTGTCAAATTTCTCGAATACGGACCATTTTAGGAAAATTTTGTATAAAACAATAGATAATAATACAAAAAGTAACTTTTATTTGAAGAATTTTCTTCCCCAAACGTAAATAACAGATATATTCTATAGAATATAAAAATGACCACCTATAAAATACCCCCCAGATGTTCAGACTCTGCCCAAAATCTACTCTGCTCATTGGACGCTGGAACAAAGCTTAAGTTTAAAATTTGGTGTTTTTCTGTGTATGGGTGCATGAGTTATGCGACACACAGACACACATACAGACACACACACAGACACACAGCCATAATCGCGAAAATAGTCAAAACGGATTCAGGGGACCTCAAAACGTAAAAATACGTCGAAAACTCGAGGTCGAAAAAAATCATGATTCCTATACTTTTCTTATATCTGTATACAGATAGAGTAAATATTGCAGAAAATGATTTACTGTTTTAAACAATTTTTTATTTTTATAAAATAACCAAAATATGACCTAAAGATTTATATGACGACACCCTAATATATTTTTTATTTCTGCCATACTTGCAAATATTATTTTTTTATGGTTTTGTGTCTTTACTATTTATTATTAGTTTTTATTAAACTTGCAAATATGTTTCTATTATTTATTTTAATTTTTTAAGAACATTTTTTTAATTTTTTTTTATATTTATATTACTTATGTGCACATTTTACCCCAGAGGTGTCAAGCTAACATACTGTCCTCTCGTCTGCTTTGCATTAAAAAGTTGGAAAATCGAAATATTCATTTATAAAAATCAGACTAAAATAGCCGTAGGTATAAAAAAAATTACATAAAGTAATCACAAACCTTTTTCCATAATTACAAACCAGATTTGTGCTTTCAGTAATTATTAATACTTGATGAATACAAAACTCGATCCGACAAACAACAACTCCAAATTCAAAAATTTTAGCGATACATATTTTTTGAAATATAAATTAAACGAAATTAAAGTGGAACATTAAAAGTATTACAAAATTATTTGACCTGCAATGTTTTGGAAAACATTTATTTTAAATTATTATGCATTTGTGTGTATGTGTATGTTTCGGTATTTATATTAAAATTATTCAAAACTAAAAATGTCAAAATTTGTAATTATAGTTCAGTTCCAAAAATGAAACCAGTGATTCATTTTTATAGCTTAAACACAGTCATTTAAAAGCAGGCTCGTTATTGCTCCTGTAAAAGAATACAATATTTATTTTATTATTGCCACTTGATAACGATACTCTAACTCAATAAACAAAAATAGACCATGTCAAATTAAAATGATATGCAAGCCATTTACGACCAGCCCCGTTTTTGTTCTATTTTAAGTCCCTCTCTGCATTATTTAGGCCTCTTATAGCCTCTTTTCTTTGATTACCAAGAATATACGGGGAGTCGACCAAATTTCTTCCGGAAAACAGATGCCAGTCCTCGTACGTCGTTGATTTGCTATGGACCAGCGAGTAATATTTTGGAAGCATCAGCAGATCTTGTTGTTTCTTGATTGTAACACCATATCTTCTTTCTTATAAAATCCATAATTTTTTTTTAATTGGATCAACCCTTGTTCTTAAAGTTGTCCCATTTTTAAATTATTATTTTTCAAAATTCTCGCGGAGAGTCATTGAATTTTAGCTGTTGGATGCGAGTAGTTGGTTTTAGACGTAGATAGTACGAGCTCCGATCACGTTTCAATTCCGTTTAATTTCAAAATCCTTGCTTTCCGTTGTTTACTATTCCGATAGATAATTAGATTATTCCTGTAGTTTCATACAGCCGTGTGTTCCGAAAACAGTGTAAAACCAGCAGGAATCCGTTAAATTCCCAAGTTGTTTATATTTTCTTTTTAATTTTTTTTATCTGCAACCTTATCAGTATTTTGAAAGCAAATCCGGATTTTGTCTGTTAATTTTACAATAACGTTGAAAGTCGTATAAAATAATTCAAGTTTATTTCAATTAAATATTAGCTCGCTTTATTTTTATTTAACAAGTAGAATTTGATTTGTTTTAAGAAATAGTAATACTGAGTAAACCGTTAAATTAAAACTTGTTAATATTGAAAATATTGATTTCAAAAATAGTTATACCGCTATTGTGCAATAATTTAGTTTCCGAAAATTTTGTAAATATTAGTTTAAAAAATATTTATACCCGGTAGGTAATTAACTTAGAAGTCGAATTTCTTACACATTCATTAATTAACTAATTGAATTGATTCCCGTCCCTTTCCTTTCCTGTTAGGCCATGTTAACGTTTGTTTTTGTACATTCCGTTAAAAAATTCCGTGAACTATAGTCTATTTTTATGTATGAGAGAGTACCACTTCTTTTAGTAGACAGTTAAAATATTTTTTGAAGTTATTCCTCGAGTATACACTTATATTTTCACCTAATTAACCTGCTTATAACTTCTAAACAGCTGAAGGTAAAAAAGTGCAATTTTTTCTAAAATGTTTTATTTTTCCACAAGGTATGTTAAGAATATTGTGTCAAACGGGTTATGTAGGTATAAGGGTTTAAACTTTGACTTTTAAACAACGTTACGTTCATAAATAATAATTTTAATATAAAAACTACTTACCTACAAATCCAAATCAGAATCGAAATCAGAAGATGAACTGTCGTAACCAATATTTACAATGAGTGGCTCGATCATTTCATCAGTAATATTGTCCAACTTCCACATTTTCTCTTCTTCTTTAATCGTATGATTTACTGCCTTTTCCCAGTTTTCAGGCTTCACATTATTTACAGCCTCAAATAACTGTTTAACATCACTCATTTTAAAAGAATTATTTTTTCTTGAAACTTCTCCCTTTATCTGTGCCCATATCAGTTTAATCGCGTTTACTTCGCAATGATCTGGTGGTGATTTAACCACCGTCATCCCACGATTTTTTGCAATTTCATCAATTTCATATTTTTTGAATTTCTCTTTATGAAGGGAACACAAATAATACAGTTCTTTTCTCACAGAACCGGGATGGAACTTAATATTCTTTGATTTTAGCCAATTCTGTAAATCTTTTTTTAACCACTTAGTTGTGGGCATTTTTTTTATAAGTCTCGAGTGATAACTTGCATTATCCATTACTATTATACAGTTCTGAGGAAGAAGATCTATAATTTGTTCGAACCACTCTTTAAAGACATCAGCATTCATGTCCTCATGGTAGTCACCGGTACGAGTAGATTCAAAAGTCAATAAACCACCTTTAACAAAACCGTTTGAACTACCGATGTGTACTATTATTAGTCTGCGCCCCTTTCCTGATGGTGTATTTAAACCAGTAGATAAATTATTTAAAAAAGCCTGTCTTCGACTTGTAACAGTTTCATCTTGCCAAAATTTATTTGGTTTATGTCCCTCGTTGATCCATGTTTCATCTAAATAAAATATATTTCTTCTTTGGTTTCTCATTTCTTTTAATAGTCCTTAGGTAATTTCTTCTCCATACTACAATATCGCTTCTTTCTATGAAAATAGACTTTCTGGAATGCTTTTTCCATAGAAAACTTATTTCTTTTAAAAGTTTCCATAGTGTGCTTCGACTCATTTCAGGCTACTCCTTTTCATCTCGAACCGTAGCAAGAACTTTGTCTACGGTAGGAAATTATTTTCTAAAGAAGAACGCATGCACTTTCCTTCGAAGTCTTTCTTTCAAAAGATTTTCTAATTGAAATTTTGGTTTTCCTGGAGCTTTACGTGCTGTTTGAAACTTGCCACATTTCTCTTCTTTAACAACTAATTCCACTGTGTCATCAACACTTTTACATAAATGTTTGTCTGTAAATGATTTAAAACAATTAAATATTAATGTTTTTTCATTAACTGATAAAGGACCGATTTTTTGTCGTTTACGCGGCCCTTCCAAAGTTTCCATGATCACACTAGAATTTACACTGCACCTTGCAAGTTACAACTAAACGACATTTAGTAAACTGTCAAGAATACACAACTTGGACCTCCTGACTAAATGGAAAACCTATAATCGCATTTTCGGTGAAATTTGTTGGGAAGGTATTTATCTACTTATAATTCGATTACTGTAAGAAATTCTTGGAATTAAAATAAAACAAAATTGGCAAATAGGGACTTATTGAAAATAATTTTAAGATACGGTTATGTATTCTTTAATACACAGGCCTGCCCAAACCTTTTTCTATTGTTCTGTACAGCTTATGTTTATAAAGGACCAATAAAAGACCCAAAACTTGTAATAGCTAAGGTACATTTATTACAATTTTAGGAAATATTTAGATTATTCTGTAAAAATATTTAAAATGACCGTACTAAGTTTTGCAATAGAAATGCTGTTTTATTACTCTCTCATACATAAAAATAGACTATAGTGTATCGTCTGAGTTGCTATTGAAGACAGTAACTTCCCGCAGTACAATGGGCTTATTTGGTAGCCAACTCAGATGATATGTTTTGGATTTGCTATTGAACAGAAGTGAAGCTTAGCTACTTTCGCTGCCGTTTAGTACAAGTCTGTATTTCTTTTGTAAATTTCTTTAGCTCCGCGATTAACGTTCTCTTGGTTTATTTAATTCTGATCCCTGTCCCCACCGTTAGTTAGACTCTTAGTTAATTCCTGACCAATTGAACTGGACACTGAATTTTAAAATGATCTATAGTGACTATCCCGCATGGTAGAATGGGCTGATTCGGCTTCGCTCCCAGAATCTGGTATATACGAGGTAACATAGCCTCGAGCGGCATCCTCAGGGGTTGCGTCGCCAGGATTTAATTCTTGTGGTCCATAAGTTTGGGGAGGGCTTGTAAATACAATTATTTAGCTTCAATGTTTATTAACCGAAACAATTGTAACTACCGAACAATATATGTATCAAATTGAAACCTGGCATTTCATATCCTTGTCGTAAGTTTCTCTTTCAGGTCCTACGTAACTACTGAAATATCGTTGACCCTCTGGAATTTTCTTTCTTCACTGCAGCTACCTGCAGCCCTTCTTGGAACTGGTTCCAATAGGTAAAGTGGAACAAACCACTCTAAATGAAACTGGCGCCCGAGCATACCCAGTTCGAACGTCACCAGTTGGGAAAACCTCTCACAGTACTTAAAGAATTTAAATATTTTTTTTTTCTGATTTTGTCCTTGAATCTTAATTTTTGAATTTGTTTGATGACATATTAGATTTGTTAGTTTCTTTAATAATAATTTAAGATTGTTAATCTCTGTATTCAGTGGGTAAATTTGGGTAATTTTTTATACATTTAAGGTTTGGCAATTATTTCCTTTCTCGTTTACTGGGTTTGTGGAGAAATAAGAACATAGTTTGGCCACTGTAGGGACCAAGTCGGCGCCTATAAATTTGTCTGTTTCCTAATTTTTTTTAGCCATTCACCCTCTAGCTACCATCTGAGCGACTTCGAAGGCCCGAAGGTTGACACTGGAACAACCGAAAATTATGTAACCAGGTATACAAAATTTTATTGGTAAAGCTATTGTTTAAGTTTGTTTTTAGACAATTTCCTCTTGTAAGTTGTTTAGTACATTTGGGAGGTTACAGAACAATACTTTTAATACAACAGATGCCAAAACCTTGTTAAGCCTTTTCATAAGAAATCAATTCCAGTTGAATATAAATTTTAGCTAATAAATTAAATAAATCTTGTGGTAACTTAAAGGAAAAAGTTTAACGCTCCTAGTTTTTATATATTCTGCTTTTCTACTGATTTAAAAAAATCTTTAAAAAATGATTTTCAGGGAAAATTTTCCGAATTTTATTAGCTATTGTTTAATTTTAATAAAAATTACTTCGCAAAAATATTTAATATTTAAATGTCTAACTATTTATTATATTCGCACCTTCGGTAAGACAAGGGCATAATTACGTTTTATAACAAATCACAATATTAGCCATTGAAAAAATAAATTGCATTCAATATCGTAAGGATTCGATAATATCGCTTAGAAGTAATTCCTCTTTGCATGAAAAATGCATTATACTTTTTTGAATAGGGGCATGTTATCCGCAGGACGGAAATACCTCTCATTTTTTTAATAATATTTTTAAGAAAAATAAAATGCACATTTATGCCCTTGTTGTACCAAAATTCAGTTAACTTTGTAATTATGACCGTAATCAAGCTTAATTTATTCAATGATTTTGGAATTGAAATTACTTTCTTTTCGCAAAAACATTTTTATTTCCTTGTAACTAAAAGTAGTGTTAGGCGTATAATATTGAATATACCGAAGAAAACATAATACTAAAATTAAAACATGTTAGGACCGATTTCACCGTTGTGTTAAACGAAGTTTAAAATGACATTTTTACATTAACAATGTCATTTTAATCTCCGTTTAACACAACAGTAGAATCGGACCTTAAATACACAAAAAATAATAGACAGATAGAACATTAGGTATGTAAGTAACACAATGAGGAACGTACCTAAACACAAGATAGTTGAGAGTTTGTTATTACAGTTGCAAAAACTAATAATATTATAACTAAAGGTATACATTTTCAAACAGTTTTTGATTTAAAAGCCTTAAACTGGGATCAAATTTACGAACAGCATTGTATTAATAAAAAAATCAAAACTATTAACAATTGTATACACTATCTACTTGATAAGCACGTACCTCTCAAAACTAGTAACTTTAAAAAACCGTTTAAACCTTGGATTACTGAAAATATAAAATTGATGATTCAATTAAGAAACAAAGCACTTACCAAATATAAATCCACGAAAAATATTTCTCATTGGAACTATTACAAACAATTAAGAAATTTTATAAATAACGCAATTAAAACAGAAAAAAAAGTGTATTTAAAACAAAAACTTCGTAATTCTGACTCTAAAACTAAATGGAAAATACTACATAATATATTAGCAAGCAAAACTGAGGAAATAAATTTTAATTTTCATGCAGATGCAAATCAAATTAATAATCATTTTTTAAAAATTTCCAATGTAGTTACTCCTGCAAATCAACAACTAGCTCAGTTTTATAGTAATAATAACGTGCAAAATGGCATTATGCACTTTTTATTCCATGAAGTAAATGAATTTCAGATTTCAAAAATTATTTTAAATATAAAAACACAAGCATGTGGTTCAGATGGAATTAATATAAAAACCTTACAATTAATGTGTCCCTTTCTAATTCCATACATAACACATATAATTAACCACTGTTTAATAAACTCAGTTTTTCCAGAATCATGGAAGGAAGGGTTAGTACTGCCAATCCCAAAAACGAAACCCTTAGAAAGTGTATCTGATTTACGTCCTATTACCATTTTACCAACCATTTCCAAAGTTTTAGAAAGAGTTGTCGAGCAACAAACACGTGATCATTTAAACAAATATGATATACTTCCACACACACAATCAGGATTCAGACCAGGATATAGTTGCGGTACAGCCTTATCTAATATCACAGATGATATCTTAAAACAACGAGATAAAGGTAAAATTGGAGTATTAGTTTTATTAGATTACAGCAAGGCATTCGACATGATCAATCATGACTTATTATTAACAATTTTAAATTTCATAGGATTTGAGAAACGAACTATAAATTTTTTTAGAAATTATTTAACAGGAAGATGTCAAAGAGTAGTATTTAATGGAAGCAAATCAAATGCTGGCCCCGTAATGCGTGGAGTGGCACAAGGATCTATTTTAGGCCCTTTACTTTACACCATTTATACTAATAATTTGGTATCAGTTATAAGTAGATGCAGCATCCATATGTATGCTGATGATACTCAACTATACTACTTCTTTGACCCGTCTGAAATTACAGCCTCAGAAAAAATTATTAATGATGATGTCAATGCATTAGTAGAGTTCTCATCTTGTCACGACCTTGTAATTAACACGTCTAAATCAAATGTTCTAACATTCGGACCTAAGAGTAACCATGTTTGTAATATCAAAATTAAAAACAACTTATTGCCAGTATCTGACTTTGCTAAAAATTTAGGTGTAGTATTTGATAATAAACTTAAATTTGATCGTCACGTTTCTCATATTCTGCAAAAATCATATGGTAAGCTAAAACTCCTTTATACCAATAGACAAGTCTTAAATTCAAACTTAAAAAAGGAACTCTGTGACTCTATGGTATTATCACTTGCAAACTACTGCGATTATGTTTACGGCCCCTGCCTTGACTGTGTACAAAGAAGGAGGCTTCAAAAATTGCAGAACTCATGTTTAAGGCTAACTTACGGCATCCGTAAATTTGATAAAATTTCCCACACCTTAAAATTAGCTAAATGACTAAACATGGAAAATCGTAGAAAAGCGCATGCTTTGTGTTTTTTTCATAAAATATTATCTACACATTCTCCGACATACCTCTTTGACAAAATTAGATTTAGGTCCGACATTCACAACACTTGTATGAATATACGTAGAAAGGAACTCATAGATATCCCTAAACATAAAACATTTCAATTTCAAAATTCTTTCTCTTATCAGATTGCAAAATATTATAATGAAATTCCAAATGAATTTAAAAAAATGTCCTTGCCACGTTATAAAAAGCATATAACTAAGTTATTATTTGAAGAACAGTGCGTTATTTTTTCAAATCCTTCCAACTGTTAAACCCATAAATGTAAAAAATTTTAAACCATTATTAAGGAAACGTGATACAAAAAACTGTTAAAAAAAATGTTAAAAAAAAATGTATACAATGCAAAAAAATGTTGAAAAAAATGTTAAAAAAATCCTGTCAAAAAAGTTTTTTGTTGTGTTTGTATATACATATATATATATTTTTTGTTGTTCATCCGTGTTTTATAGTTATACGTATTTTAATATTTTTTTTTTTTTTACTTTCATGTAGGCTTTTGAGGAAGAACAGTTTTTAACTGATCATAAGTCCTTTTGACCGTTTGTATGTTTTATTTACTTTGTAAAGTTGTTTGTTAATGGTTAATATGAGGTCAATAAAATTTATTATTATTATTATTATTATTATTATTATTATTTTTTTTTTTTTTTTTTTTTTTGGTGTGTCATCGGCTTCAACTGCTACGGTTATTTCGCCTCGTGTTCTGTGTAGGCTTTGTTACTGTTTCCCAGCGCCACTTTAGGAACAGCACTGTTAATTAGAACCCAACAGTGAATGGTCGAGTGGGGAATCCTACCAAGGCATCAGAATTAATTTTAAATAATTAAATTAAATAAGAAAATCCCGGCCAACGGTAGGATTCGAACCTGAGACCTCCCGATCTCAAAGTCATGACTCTAACCACTGAGCCAACCCACCCCCTTATATTATTATTATTATTATTATTATTATTATTATTATTATTATTATTATTATTATTATTATTATTATTATTATTATTATTATGATAATAGTTACTTAAAATTGCAATTAAAATAAGGTATTATAAAATGGTTCATAGAAGTTTGAAACTATATCAGAAGCAATCAATTGACGGATGTCTTCTTTTTTTTGGTTAGGAATTGGTAACTTTTCGGTGTATAGCATCTTTAAAACAATATTATTTTTTTTTTCTATTACCCATTTACCCGTACGGCTTTTTTAATATTTGCATCTGCATCAGCTTTATTTTGGGTATGGCTCCTAATAAGAAATTTGTGTGTGATGGACTTTATAGGCAATGTATTGACAGCATAATAATACATTCCAAAAAGAACCTGAAATTTAAGAACCTGAAATTTAAAAAAATGATGTAAAATATTTTGCATCTAAAATATAAGCAATATTTTTTAGTTTCATTAGAATAGAATATCCTGAAAATATTGAAAACCACTCACTTATTTTTCTGCTGTCCGCTGCAGATATCGGAATAAAATATTAAATACATATCGGGTTGCTGGTAAGAAAGTTCTTCCAAAAACGTGTAAAGGCACGTTCCTATTTCATTAGCTCCTGGTTTACCAAGACCTTCGTACCAGAAGAAGCAAATGTTTTGTCATCATTGACATTGGAAACCTTCAAAACAATAAAAATAAGAATTAGTTTAGTACAGAGGTAATTTAAATATAAATTTTATTATAAAATAGCTAAACATTCTCACCGTAAAATTATAGCAGTTGATCTTGGACTCATAAAAAAAGCTGAGGTTTGACCAAAACCACTTGTAAATCGAATATAGCTATAATAAGTATCAAACGGGTATTGGAATAATAAAGTCATATTTGTATTTTAAGACTACAAAATTGTAAAAATATTGAAAGTACAAAGTCACAACTGTTTAAACGTCCTTGTTCCTCCAAATGTGTGCCCATAAAATAGTCATAAGTGTAGTAAATGTGACTTTGTCTCTCCAAAAACAAAAGTAAAGAAAAGGCATATTTACCTTTACGACTTTAACGCTCCAATACACAATCACTTCACGCGCGGGCGACGCGGCAACTGACCAAAGAGATTTTGCCGCGCCAAATTGCATAGAGATATGCACCAATAAGACAAAAACACTGCTGCCTTCTGGCGACATATTACCTGAATTCAACAGATGTCTTTGTTTCTCCAAGTGAAAGGGTGTTTTTAAAGCATTTTGGCATACTTAACTGACTTTTCGATTTTTTGACAATTTTGTGCCCTTGTCTTACCGAAGGTGCAAATATGTTATTGCGATACTTAAATGTTACATTAAATATTAAAAATTACGTCAGGATGTTAATGCTTGAATATTATTTTCTTCAGATATTTATATCCTTTTATTGTGAGGAATTAAGATGAATGTGGCACTTATTAGTCTGGCTTTAATTTATAAAATGATTAAAGCACGCAATCCTTCTTACCATGTCAAGGTTACATCCCTAGAGAATGAAAAAAGGCAAATATCTTGTTCCTTTCCAAAATGAATTGGGAATAAAGAAAGATTGTCTCTAACCCAAAGAATACAGAGAAAATATTGATTTTTATGCCAAATATTTATTACAAAATTCCTTTAAAAGAACTGCATCATTTAGAAAGCTTCTGGTTTTGACTGAAATATTTGATGAAAGAAATAACACTGTGTTTGATCAACCATTAATTTTAAAGGGAACGTTTCGTTAAAATCAGAGGTTGGTGTGCAAAGAGCGCTGTTTTTTATTCAGAATTTTTCTATATATTTTAAACGTAGGTACGTACCACTGTTTGTTTGTATTAAAAAATTGCCTTTTGACCGTTTTAACCAGAATATTTAATAATCCCTGTCAGTTGATTTAACTGATTCTTTGTTTGGGAAAATAAATGAAAACACGGGAAAACGTAAATTCTTTACTGGCTCCATTATCAGCTATTTTTCACTAGAATTAATACATTTATTGATGTGTGCATATCTCTCATTTAATTCCTTTGTAGTTGATGCCGACGAGCTATGACCTGGCCTTTTAGTTATTACTTGTATTCCGTAGGCGCACGGAAAAAAAGATCAGGAAAGTAAAAGATTTTATATATAAAAAATATTTACTTATCTTTCCAAATGACAACCTTTTTGTCTTTTATAGTTTTAAAATTTCGGTTAATACATTTAAGAGTACAAAATAATCTAACTCTATCGAATAATTTTATTAAATAATTGTGTGGAAATTTTTCACATGGATGTGAAAAACTTGTATTTCTACAAATACTTTGAAACGTATCAATTAGATTTTTGTGCATTATAATGCTTTCAAAATTTCCATGACATTCTCGGTAGAGTATCAAATAAAATAAACAAAACGACGTTCTTAGCAATACATGACGGATGAACTTGTTTTTTACACCCAGCACAAGAAATGGATTGTTTATTTCTGCTAGATATGGTGGAACTACAGATATCACACTGCGGCATTTTATTATAGTACATACTATTTGATAAAATCATAACAACTTACAGGTTTAACACTGGGGTAACGAAAACAAGATAAGTATATAAGAGTATATATGATATGAAAAATTACTTGAGACGTACACGATGTGTACCGTACCGAATAATGCTTATATTTATTTAAAAAACACCCTGTAGAGATTCAAATTTATACCTTATTGACTTTAATAGAGAAACGATTTCGTAAACTCAACTTTTTAACTTAAAAACTTGACTGTTTGATAGTCCCGATCACCATCCATAATATATAAAATCCGATATTTAAAAAAAAAAAGAAAAATCTTAAAAAAAGTTTTCCTATAAAAAATATCTTCTGCTGAGGTTTCCGAAATGGAAATGAGTTCTGCGAACGGCTGTTTTGACAATGAAAAAAGTCGCTCTATGAAAATTTATGGCGCATAAAAATGGCCACATCGGCAATATATGTCGACTGCTGAAAAATTGAGAATTATGGAGAAAATAATATAGTATGTAGAGATTAAGAAATATTATGCATTCGTTTTATAGTTTTCTAGGCGAAAACAGAAGAAAACTCCACATAAAGAATTCTTAATAGTCCATTTTATTAAAGAAATAAAAGTCTATAAATAAGATGGATTGCAACGATGCATTTTTTTTATTAATATCTAAAATTTATGCAATGTTACAACATCCGAGATTCGCAGTATAAAACCGATATTTAAATCTTTAAAAATTGGCCGTAAGAAGTTCTTTCAGGAATATGCATAGCACATATTTTATGGAACGTATTATTTCGGTACATATACTTTGTTATGTTAATTTATAAAAAAAAATCTGGTGTGTCCAACACATGACTTTCCTATCTAGTTATTACAGGCTTTTTCCGGTTATTTTGTACAATCTATTGCAGCACCTCCATAAATGTTCAGAGGATAAAATAAATATATTCATTTTCCACATACATCTACCTCGAAACATTTTTCTATAGGTATTAATTGAAAATGAAAATACTGAAAAATTTAAATTTAGCACTTTTTCTACAATTTTTCCATTACGGTCCATTTTACAAAAATCATTTATTAAACAAAAATTATAGAGATCGATATCGCAAACAACTTTTATTTCAACAATTTTCATAAAAATCAGAATTTTGCACATTTTGTCAAATTTCTCGAATACGGACCATTTCAGGAAATTTTGACATAAAGCAAAAATTATAGATAACACACACACACACACACACACACAAACACACACAAACACACACACACACACACACACACACACACACACACACACACACACACACACACACACACACACACACACACACACACACACACACACACACACACACACACACACACACACACACACACACACACACACACACACACACACACACACACACACACACACACACACACACACACACACACACACACACACACACACACACACACACACACACACACACACACACACACACACACACACACACACACACACACACACACACACACACACACACACACACACACACACACACACACACACACACACACACACACACACACACACACACACACACACACACACACACACACACACACACACACACACACACACACACACACACACACACACACACACACACACACACACACACACACACACACACACACACACACACACACACACACACACACACACACACACACACACACACACACACACACACACACACACACACACACACACACACACACACACACACACACACACACACACACACACACACACACACACACACACACACACACACACACACACACACACACACACACACACACACACACACACACACACACACACACACACACACACACACACACACACACACACACACACACACACACACACACACACACACACACACACACACACACACACACACACACACACACACACACACACACACACACACACACACACACACACACACACACACACACACACACACACACACACACACACACACACACACACACACACACACACACACACACACACACACACACACACACACACACACACACACACACACACACACACACACACACACACACACACACACACACACACACACACACACACACACACACACACACACACACACACACACATATCATCGCGAAAATAGTCAAAATGGATTCAGGGGACCTCAAAACGTAAAAATCCGTCGAAAACTCGAGGTCGAAAAAAATCATGATTCCTATACTTTCCTTATATCTGTATACAGATAGGAAAGTAAAAATCTGATGTGTCCAACACATGACTTTCCTATCTAGTTAACCTATTGCAGCATCTCTAAAAATGTTTAGAGGATAAACTAAATATATACATTTTCCACATACATCCACCTCCAAACATATTTCTATAGATATTCATTGAAAACGAAAATACTGAAAAATTTAAATTTAACACTTTTCCTCCAATTTTTCCATTACGGTCCATTTTAGAAAAGTAATTTAAAAACAAAAATTATAAAGATCGATATCGCAAACAACTTTTAGTTTAACAATTTTCTTAAAAAACAGAATTTTGCACATTTTGTCAAATTTCTCGAATACGGACCATTTCAGGAAAATTTGACATGGAACAAAAATTATAGATAATAATATTGTAAGTAACTTTTATTTGAAGAATTTTCTTCCCCAAACGTAAATAACGAATATATTCCATAAAATATACCAATAAAGTACCCCCCCCCCCCGAATGTTCCGACTCTGTCCAAACCCTAATCAGTTCACCTCAGGTCGAAATAAAACTTAAGTTTAAAATTTAATGTTTTTTCCTTTATCCGTTTTTGAGTTTTCTTCAAAATTCGAAATTTACACATTTTCTCAAATATCTCGAATACGGTCCATTTTAGAGAAATTATGTATAGAATAAAAATTATAAAGAATTATATTACAAACAACTCTTTTTTGATCAATTTTTATAGAAAATTATTTTTTTTACATTTTGTCAAATTTCTCGAATACGGACCATTTTAGGAAAATTTTGCATCAAACAAAAATTATAGATAATTATATTAGAAGTAACTTTTATTTAAAGAATTTTCTTCTCCAAACGTAAATAACAGATATATTCCATAAAATATAAAAATGACCACCTATAAAGTACCCCCCCAGATGTTCCGACTCTGCCCAAAATCTAATCAGCTCATTGGACGCTAGAACAAAGCTTAAGTTTAAAATTTGGTGTTTTTCTGTGTATCGGTTCATGAGTTATGCGTTATACAGACACACACACACACACACACACACACACACACAGACACACACACACACACACACACACACACACACACACACACACACACACACACACACACACACACACACACACACACACACACACACACACACAGACAGACATCATCGCGAAAATAGTCAAAACGGATTCAGGGGACCTCAAAACGTAAAAATCCGTCGAAAACTCGAGGTCGAAAAAAATCATGATTCCTATACTTTCCTTATATCTGTATACAGATAGGAAAGTAAAAAGGTAATGCTTACAACGTAATCTACTATTACAACTATTTTTTTACCGTTAACAACCAGCCCTTTTGGTATCCATTTATTCTACTAGAGAAAAAGTTTTGTTGTTTCTTCTCGGCTAATTATGTGGTTAAATTCTCCTAAAAAAATTAATTCTCTTAAATCAAACGGAAAGAAACAGTAACCGACTTTTTTTTTCACGTTAAATTATGATATTTTGCATAAAATTTTAAGGGAAATTAATACATCAATAGTTGTAAAATAATTATCCAGTCTAAGTAAAGCGTTATTAGTTTCTTTTTTATTTAATTTTCAGCGATATAACTTACTATTCTTCTATCGTCATTACGGAACTTCCCAATCTAGCCTCGTAATCTACGATCGTTACAATAACGACTCTAAACTCAAATACCTACAGCTCCCCAATCAGTGTATGTAACAACTAATCTCCGCATTGTAAAAGTTGATGGTGATCCAAGGTGGATTGTGGATTCGGTGAAATGGACGGTTCGTTAGGAGTTACAGTTATACGTTTAGAGAGTATATTTACTTAAAAAGAGCTTGGGAACTTCTAGGAAGTTGATTCTTAGAAGTTGGCGGAAAGAAAGTTCGTCAGACCTGAGTTTTAACAGGGATTTATGCAACGACCCCTCGCATTAGCATGCTAAATAGCTTTACGGTGCGTAGTTGGGAAGCCTTAAACAGATATTTAAAGATTATTAGAATTTGACAAACTAAAAATGTATTTTATAGAATTACCTATTGCCTATTAGATAATAATTTTAACTGATTTTTTAATCATTTACATTTGAACTAAAAGTAAAATATTCACTTTTCAGAACTAATCAGTCAAAATAGTATTGCTCGTAAACAATACGGACACAACAATTTTCACTATTTTCGTACAGTTTTCTAATACTAATAATACTACTTATCATTTTTGATCAATTTAACTGTGGAATAATTAAAATAACCATAATTAATATAAAAATATTGTATATTAATTAGAAAATAAATCACTTTTTGATATAACCTCAATTTTCTTAAAAGATATTTATATCTATTATTTTCTATAGCTATGTTGCCAATTTTTAAAGTGCCTGTATTTTTATCAAATATTGGCCAATCGATAACATTATCAATGATAACGAAAGTCAAGATTTAAGTCTATAAAAATTCACTTTTGCAACAAAAATTTGTATACTGCAAAAAATAAATAAGTAAAATGTACTTTATTTTTGACACAGCATTTCCAAATACTTTTATTAATTTATTTCATTTCTCCTTCGAATAAATATAAACGAAATAAATATAGAAATGTTAATATTTATTGATTCTACATAAAAATAACTGATTTTAATGTATATTTAATTCCAATAACTACAAAATATAATGACAGTATCACAGAATTTTTCAATTTAAAAGGATAATAGTAGTCGGGTAACCAAATTATGAAGTGTAATTGATGGATTTAATATTTTTGCCGTAATATGTAGAATGAATATGAAATATATTGGTTTAGTTGAACGCAATAGCATACTTATTCATTTTGTAGTCAGTGCGTAGACTAGCTTATATCCATCGAGTGTAGAAAATAGTAGTTTGTGTAACAAAAGTGGATATGATGACCATATCCCACGAAAACGAAGTGTAGTAGCAAAGGAATAACAAATTTTTCTAATTTGCGCTATTGGACTAAAGATAATCTGCATATCTGCATACAAAAAAAAAACAAACTAGTTTCCAAAGAAGATTTGGTGTCAATGTATGGATGGGAGTCATTGGCAATTATTTAATTGGTCCTCATTTTTTACCTAATAATCTTAAATGCGAATATTATAAAGAATTTTGACGCAAAAACCTAAATGAGTTACTAGCTAACAGGTAGCAGATATTCTTCCAGCATGATGGATATCCTACACACTATCTAACAATATGGGAACTTCTAGACGAATGGTTTACAAACAGATGGAATGGAAGAAGTGGGCCTATACCAAGGCCTGATTTGACTTCGTTGGATTTTTATACATGGGGACACCTAAAACAAATCGTGTATGCAACAGAGGTAAATAAGCACGAAAAATAAATTGAAAGAATACAGAATGAACCTGAGATATTCCGACAGAACTTTTCTAATCGAGTTAACAGGACAGAAATAAGAAAAGGGCTTGTATAAGGAACAGAGGTAGCCATTTTAAAAACGAATAAGTTATAAATTAAATTTGTTGAAAAAGTTTTTCCTTTACAATTTGAGAATGTTGAATCTTTTATTATAAAGTAGGAAACACATTTTTTTGTATTTATTGTTTTATTTAAAAAAAAAAAGAATAAGGTGCCAATTTAGTACATTACTTGAAAGAGACTGCATTCAGGATTTCTTGGCAAAAAATGCACGTTTAATTTATTATAAAAATTTCAAAGTTTCTAAGAAGAAAGTAATAATTTTACTACCTTATTATTAATATTATTATATGTAGTTACAAATTTGACAAAAACAGTTTAGGCTGTACCTAATTGAGATAAATTTTAACACCAATATTTTTATTGCAAGACTTAAAAACAAATCAAGTAATTTTTTCTCTCTGTTAATGTGAATTTTGTTAAAAATCAAACCTTTATTCTTACAAATAAAGGTTCTGGTGAAGGATCCTGAGGTGTGAATTTTATAATTTTAGCACTAACATATTGAAGTAACTTACTTTTTATAATATTTTAACCGAAATTAAATATGGTAGATTAAGTTTCTTTTGCAATTTTCATTTATATTATATTAAAATGCAATATTTTGACTGATTTAACCTAATTTTATGATTTACTTCCAAAAAACTTAAAATAAAGTAATTCATGAAATTGTCAGTCCTTGACAAATACGGTACTTGAGTTTGCAACGTTGATACTACTACTATTGTTAATAAGTTTAGAATTTTTGTTTGAATGAAGAAAACATAATTATAAGTTATAGGTGAATTACCAAGCAAATATATTATTAATTATTACTTTGTTGTAATTGTATTTGTAGCCCAGAGATCAGAGCGAAGCCAGAGTATGTATAAGGAAAGTTTACGGAAGGTGAACTTGACTCCTAAAATGAAAACATTTGTAGTAATTACAGCCAATCTTTTAATTAAAGATATGTGCAGGCCTTTGGAGTCTATGCTGGTTGGCGTAGCCAGATATGGGTTGATATTTTGTGGTGGCGCCACCCTACGAAATTTCGTTGCTTTGTCTTTTATTTTCTTCTTCTGATTCTATATCACTGTTTGTTTGCTGTGGAAATTAAGCGCTACATTATAATATGCACGTGATGAAGACACGTTCGTTAAAAATCGGAAGCCAGATTCATGGGCTGACCAGACGCTAGTACCTGCTATGGATCTAGAAGAAAGTGGTATTCGTATTAACACACTCCATGCTTACGCATACGCAAAAGATAATACGAAAATATAATATGTTTTGTGAGACTTTTCATTTCAATTTAAGCTGTATCCAGGCCTTTGGAGTCTATGCTGGTCGACGTAGCCAGGTATGGG
This sequence comes from Psylliodes chrysocephalus, assembly GCA_927349885.1. Taxonomy (NCBI): domain Eukaryota; kingdom Metazoa; phylum Arthropoda; class Insecta; order Coleoptera; family Chrysomelidae; genus Psylliodes; species Psylliodes chrysocephalus. Next base: position 24,714,518 of record OV651818.1, read on the forward strand.
TTGATATTTTTTGGTGGTGGCGAAGCGGCCACCCTACGGGAAGTCTTCGTTTTCTTGTTGTATATTCAGGGGCTAGTATGCGCATGGAATGTGTTACTATAAATCCGCTTCTAGGCCGTATGTGTCCAGGACAGACCGTAGATCATAGCCGAGAGATCAGAGTAAAAGAACGTTTAAAAAAAATGTCTTTAGGTTAAGTCATTCAACTAATTTCCTTTTTTTAATTTTGTATGTAATTTTTTTAAGCTGCATTTTTAAAATAATATGGTTGATATAATAAATTTTTCCTTTTTATAGACGATTATTACCGTACTTTTGGAAACAAACGAAAAATGTATGATTTTTGATAACTTCTTTTTTATAATCTCGTAATTTATAAATTTTAAATAATTCTGTCATTTTTAGTAACTGTTTTGCGATTATAACCTGTAAAATTGGGATTTTTAATTAAATTATTTTCGACAAATACTGTATTATCCATAAATTTTAAATTTACTACAGAAACTAGTTACTTTTGAGTGTTCAAAGAATTTTTGTGAATTTCGTACCTCAAGATCCTTCGCCGGGCCACAAATAAAAATTATTTAGTTAATAATAAAACAAGTAGCTAATTCTGAAATAATGTGACTTATTTTAAAGAAAATGAAATAGAGAACTTTTAATATTGTACGTTTGATAAAATTTTCGAAATTTTGAGCATAAGGGAACTATTAGTTAGAAACTTGGCAAAAAATGTAAAGTTTAAACCGAAATAGTTTATAGTATTTCAATAATGTTTACTCCTGATATTTTGTATAATAGTTAATCGGTAGCAAATAGGCTCTACTTTCACCTCCTTAAAGGAATACGTCCAATTACCAGTCACCCTGTATAAATGATGCAAATAATGAAGTAACAAGGATAACATTTTTGAAAAAATAAAACATACATACCAAGTGTTGAAATTAAAATCTTGAGTATTTCCAGGCATTATTCCTTATTTAGTTGTGTAACGTTTATTTATTTGATTATAATTTATTTACAATTATATTCGTTAATTATTTATTTTTTATATCAACTATCTACTACAACAACAAAGAATCTATTTATATACAAATGTAAAGGATCCAGAACATTCCACCATTTCATTGAGTATGGCATCTTGGTTAAAAATTGCACTCGAAAAATGTAACCACCATATTCTAAAAAAATTTCTCGTAAGGCGGGAGGCTTAACGGCGATAAAGTACACGTAGCTCAGGGCTGGAGTGCTTGAGAATGACCCTCATGACATTTATGCAACTATTCATTTGTTCCTCACTCACATCTAGATATATTTGCACTTGTTTTTGTTGTATTATCTACATAAGCATTAAAATCTTACGTAAAAATATATTGTTTTAATATACCATCAACCGTATTTATACGTATAATAATCTTCTAATCCAAAATGAATTGCCTGACTAGCTTTGATAAATAACAATAATAGATGGGCTTTTCTATAAATTATCTAAATAATGACATCGTTGTTAAACAACACTATTAACACTATTTCATTTTCCGTGTACGTCTTTTCCATGGGTTTCTAGGCTACGCCATTTATTCCTGCTGCACGGTTTTATCCATCCCTTTATGTGAAGAAACGTTCTAGCTTGTGGTCTAAGTGTAATTTACTGCTTCATTAGGATTAAAGCACTTTCTGAGATACTAAGTTGTGGTACACCCCAATTTACAAAATACGAACGTACTAAAAGCAGGTGCCTCATACGTTGTACATTAATCCAAGAGATTTAGTGCAATTCTAGGGCATAATATAAGAAAATGGAAAATATAAGTAGAAGTAATGTTTGTTTTTTTTTATATTTTATAAAATTCGAAAAACATTTTTAAAAATTAATGGAACTGGAAATCTTTAAATATAGAAAGGTCAACATCGACTTGGACAAAAATTTTAGTCAACTTGCTGATTTTTTAAATAGCCGTTGGGTTGGTACTTTAGCCACTTTTAGAAAATTGCATTTAAATCTTGAAACCTCGACTAAACATTTGTTTCAAATTTTTAAAAACTTTATTAAGAAATTTAAATTTAATAATGGGATTCAACACAGTGCAACAGGCAAAAATTATCGAATGTTATTTTCATACAGGTGTGAAAGTAAATAGCGAGTGGCAGTATTCAATTCCAGAATACATGGTTAATTGACTTAAAGAACATCCTAAAATAGAGTTTGACTACAATGGCAGTTATTCAGAGCGATTGACTGGTAGTGTCGGTCAAATTTCCAGAATGAGCGACAATCTAAACGTACATTTAAAAATATTGAAGCCACTTGGCATGTTATTGATGAAAATCCAAAACATCGACATCAGTAGTGGCACAACAAACAAATTTTTCGTATGGCACCTACCAACTCATTCTAAAAAAAGGGTGTACATTGTGTCATGTAAACAAATTGCAATATGTTCATAAGCTTTTTTTAGTTGGTTATCCATTTTTTCTTAAAAAACCATTGTCTTCCAAAAAGTAAAACAATTCGATTTTATTTGAGAACTGCATGTTGCACACTACTAGTGTACCAAAGTTTTGCCAAACGTACATTTGCGGTGCTTATTTCGAATCTGTACCTTCACACAACGCTCAATATTGTTGATCTGGGATATACTACAGGGTGATGCACCGAAAACTTCTCACCCTGAATATCTTCCTTCCAGTAAATAATATAAAAAATCGCAAATTTTATTTCCAATTAATACTTTTAACACCCGTGAATTACGTCAACGTTCTTTAAGGGAATTGAAGAGTCAACGACTTTTTTCCTAGAAACTCTTATCGCGTATCTTATTTCATTACTCTGGTTTACAACATTTTTATGTGAATTATTTACTTGTTAATTAGATCTCTTGGTAGTTAGATGTATTATGTTAGATGAAATAAACTTGTAAAAGTCAAACTTCAAAATTCAGCTGGACAAGTCCAAATTTTTAAGGAAACAAGTGGCCTACTTAGGTCACATTGTGACTCCAGAGGGCGTCAAACCGAACCCCGATAAAATAAAAGCTTTTAAAAAATATCTAATACCTTCTACAACAAAACAAATTAAGGGTTTTCTAGGGTTGTTAGGGTATTATCGCCGATTTATTCAAAATTTTGCCAAAATAACAAAACCGTTAACTAAATGTTTAAAAAAATGAGCAAAAATCGTACACGACTCCAAGGAGGAGTAAATGTTACCCTTAAAATCTTAAATGGAAGAGCGTCAAGTAGTACATCATTTAAAAGGGCGTTTAATTATCTTTCCAATGGTGCTCTAATTTATTATCTTCTAATCAGTAGGTTCCGAAAATTGCTTTTCAAATTTATGTAAGTTGGAACGTGCCTAAACTGAGATTCATGGTTTTCATTTTAGTATTTAAACAAAAATTATTCTATTGAGTTGAATAACAGGAAGAATATTAAGGCTATACGTTTAATTTTTCTTTTAAACGTGACTTTTCGAAAAACTTCACTGGGCATTGACCGGCATGCTGCTGTAATTCGCCTTCTAAAATTATCAATATCAGCAGGTTGTGTTTTATAAACAGCGGATTTAAGCTGTCTCGAAAAACAAAGTTAAATCAGGTGATCTTTGGGGCTATTCAATTGCTCCCCTTTAGCTGATCTAACTTTCTGGGAATCTCTCGTTTAACCACTGTCAGATCCTCCTGTGAAACTAAATTACCTTCTGCATTAGTTTAAGTTTTTAGTTCGTGAGTTATAAGAGGATCAATAGTCTCTTCAAGCATATTAAGGCACAGATCGCCTGTTAAGTTTCCTTCAATTAATATAGGACCTCTAATTGCATTTTCAAGAATACTACACCAAAAATTAACTATTTTAACTATTTGCGGACGTTGTGTATGTCCTTCTTGAATAATATGCGGGTGTTCGTCACTCTGTTACTGGCAATTTTGTTTATTGAGAGAGAGAGAACATGTGTATATTGTTTAAGTTAAAATACTTATTGATAAACAATATTGTTACACAAAATACAAATAAATAAATAATAATAAAATATGTTAAATTTATTTCAATAAATGTTTTAAATATTTACATTTATATTATTTTTTATATTTCTATTGGTTTGACTGCAGCTTATAGTTTTCGATTAACGGTTTTTTTTTTCTGAAGAAAATATCTACAATAATATCATAATAATTACCTCAATATTAAATAGATATATTTTTACTTACCTTATTTCAGTTTAAATGTCGAATAGAATAAAGACATTTAAGGAATATCTCACAACACGTACATACTAAATCTCAGTCAATCACAGCCAACTTAGTAAAATTGTTAGAAATCTTTAATTACAATTTTAGTAACTTTTATTATTATTTAATTTAATATTATATTCACTAATAGGTATTTGCTGAATTCAAATAAGTTTTGATGTGTGATTAAACCAAAAAAATAAAGCAACTAATTTATAATATATATTTATATCGAGCCGAATTATCGATTATTTTCAAATAATTTATTTTTCTGTATTTCTTTTAAAATTGATTATTCGATTATCTTCTACAAATCAAAAATAATAAAATCTATTTTTTTTCGTATTTCCTTTAAAATAAATTATTCATATATACCTTTGAAAAATCGAAAATGATCAATTAATAAAGGCGATTAAACGATAAATCAATTTTTTTGTATTTTTTTTTAAATCTATTATTCCATTATTTAGTGAAAATATTTGATTAATCGAAAATAATCGATTAATCGATTATTTTTGTAACCCCTATCGGTGGCTTGCTTTTATCCAAGCAAATTTAGGGATTCACATTTTTTTTTAATCTCGGTATCTTTAAAACCGCATTTGATTGTATAATAAATATTAAATATTGCAAGAACTTTTTTTCGAGTTGCTTAGGAGTTGTTAATGTAACATTTTATTAAAAATGTGATTCCCGTAACTTTCTTATAAAAATACCTCTTAAAAATTAAATTTCTTCTTTACTTCTTATTAATCTACTAAAATGGACTAAAAACCACCTTTAATAAATATTCTTTTAAAACTACTTTTTAAAAACAACATTTCGTTAGCAACAATGCCAATTTTTTTTGTTTACATTAAATGATAAAAATTTTACTCTTTATTAAATTTATGTAAGTACTATGAAATCTATTTTCTGAAATATTTATTTGATGCCTAATATTTATTGA
>OV651818.1:24720195-24745194 GCA_927349885.1 Psylliodes chrysocephalus
TTGGTTAAAACGATTACAAAGGCAGATTAAATCGTGTAATAAAGCAATTCGTAGTAGACGGCAATATAATTTATCTATTGGTGCTCTACGTAAATTGGAAACTAATGTGGGACATTTTAAACATTTTAGAAAATTAATTTTGAATAGACATATTGGTATGGGCATACAATCAAAATTGGGGCAACGCGTAAAATGGGCTAATGTAGAATCTAGTTTTAAAAGTAGAGTTACAACTGGAATTATAGTTAATTTACGTCATAAGGACTTAGATACATTTTTGGATGATTGTGTAGTTATTTTTAAAAATAAAATTAATAAATTTTTAAAAGCAAATCAAGCACTTAAAGTTAATACTACATTTTGTGGCGAATTCATCAAAAAATCTAACGATAATGAGATTTTAGATTTAAAATATTTCAATACTAAAAATGCTGTTATTGATAAATCGACTGAAATAACAGAGTGGTTTAGAGATAATGTGCAAGATAAAATTTTAAATAAATTGTCGGAATTTTCGGAGAAAGATAGTGGGTGGGCATTAAGTAAAATCGTATCATTAGCAGTAAACGTAAATAAATATGAAATGGGAAACGGGTCGTAGTTTTGACACACTTCCCTGGAGCCATTATAGTATCCCTAAAGAATGAATCATTTTTCTTTATTTTAGATATGAAGCAGCCCTCAAAATTAAAAAAATTGTGTATAAAGACAATTTGTGAAAACATTAATAACCTAGCTACATTTATAGATCAATCTCCGCTACCGTGGTCAGTAACGTGTGATATTGCTAATAAATTTGTTGATTGGAAATGGAAAGCACTAAATGTTCAAGCAGAACTCGGCCCATATACTAACTTAGAGTATATCGACTGCAAGAAATATTTATCTTCAGCTGAGCGAAATACGGTGTTGTCGCTTACTGATTGGGAGCATAGTTACGATGAGGATGAATATTGTTTGTGGGTTTCATATTATAAAATTCATAACTATAACATTAACATTTGCAAATCATGTTTTGAGATTTTACTAAAAGCCCATAAGCATAACGATAAATCATTATTTGTCGTTTTCGATCATTTTCACGAACAACAAGCTACAGAGTCTCTTTTGTCAGATATATATCAAGTACCATTTTACTGGTGTCAAAGTTGTTTTAATTATGTACTTTTTAAAATCAGGTGTAATGAATCATGTATAAATGCACTACATACGTCTCCTAAAAATAACAGATTTATAGATTCTGATGAAAGTGAAACTGAAATTGATGAGTTTTCTGGATTTTATTTTTCAAAAAACACTGGTAAATAAAAATATTTTAAAAAAATCGCTTTATATCCTTTTTTCGTATGTAATTTACTTTTGTTTTTTTTTTCTGTATAGAAATATTGTCATATATTTAATTTTTCTATAGATTTTAAGATATTTTTGTATAGAATCGTTTTAATTCTATTGTAACACACATTGTATATTTTTTTATTTTTGTAGTTTTTGAGGTACAACGTAATCTCAAATACTTTATTTTTATTTTATTTTAAAAACAATAAAAATATTATTTCTCCATTTTTGACTTTTATTTTTGAGTGGGTAAAAAAAAGCAGAAGTCTTTAGTATTATTATTTTATTCATAAAAAGAAATAATTTTTGCTAACATAGTTTTCAATTGATTCAATATGCTATCATCAGGACATGGTACTCCAAACAGATTCCAGCTAAAGGTTCCTGCTTCTACAACTTTTCTTGTATATTCACTGTATTTATAGTAGGTATTTTGATAGAAAAAGTATATATGTCCATCTATATATCTAAATGCAGAAGTTAGATCTCCAGGAATTCCAGGAAACAGATCTCTTGTTCTTCCCCGATTAAGTATTTCTCCAGTTTCATTAAATTCAATGTATATATCATTGTTGTACAACAGGTACATCCGCCCGCTGTTTGTTTGAAATAAAGCATTAATAACTTTAATATTTTTAATTGGTAGATTAAAACTATGTTGAATGTTTAAATTAGGAAACCTCACTACGTACACCATTTGTTTACTGATTGTAACCAAGTCTCCAACAGAGTTTTGAAAGATATGTGAAATGTTGTGAGATTTGAGCTCTCTAGGAAGGTAATCGGCAATGAGTTCTGATGTGAGTGGAATATGCATATCATTTAACTCTAATTTCCACAAAAAACTTTCGTGGCCTACATACATTCGATAACTAGGAAAGCTTTCTGCCGTTGCTAAAAACATGAAGTTAGGTATTTTAATATTACATAAATTTGTAGACGATTTTTGCGATGGAATGTTGGGCAATATATTTGACTCAGTTGTAGTTGTGGTGGTAGTCGGTTTTTTAGTTGTGGCGGTAGTAGAGGCGGTAGCAGGTTTTGTAGCGGTTTCAGTCATCATTTCCAAAATATTTGGAGGAATTTTAGCAAATTTCTGTCGACTTCCATACATGGATTCCATACCTATTACATCATCTTCATCGAGTGGCCTATTTTCTTCTTGATACCAAGGATACATAATTGCATTTTTATTACTACTATGTCCTAAACCAAGTGCATGTCCAATTTCATGAACAAGCACCATAAATAAGTTGTATTGTTCTTCGGTAACTTTACCATCGTAGCCAAGATACCAATTTATTTCGTTATTAATATGAATCTCTACACATGGAATAGCTAAAGGAAAATACGAGTGAGCCAACATATTACTCTGATAATCAAATGGAAATGGGCATGCTTTTCTACCATGACAGCTAGCACGATAATCATGTCGTCCTTTTACCAAGGTTATGGTAATATCAGGCCTTGGAGTAGGTATGCGAACATTTTCAAATGTTAGAGTAGTATTCTGTGCCCAAAAATCAAAAGCGTGAGTAGCTAGATCGATATAGTTCCTCGACACCTGAGGGAAATACCATCGTAAATGTTTTTTGTTCCAATTGGAATGCACAGTAAAAGAATTATCGCCTTTTTATTAAACGAACGGTTTCTTCATTTAACTTTCCATCAACCGGAAGATTATTGATTTCTTGAAAATCTATCAATGCACTAGTAATATCAGTAAGACCATTTTCACTTTTATTTATGTAACCGAAATTTTGTAAATATGTCAAAGCATCATCTTGAGTTATAGCAGCAGCAGCAGCAGCAGCAGCAGCAGCAGCAATAAATAATAAAGAAAGCACGTCTGTATTCTTAAACATTTTGAATGATAATGAATATGAAAATAAAAGAAAACTAGTTTTCAAAAATCATTTATTTAAATCATTAATTATAGAAATTTTATAAAAATAAATGTACTCTCTAAGAGCGTGGTTTAACAAATCGTTTGGAAGTATTTCACACATTGAAAATAACAATTGTACAGAGTCATCACGTGTTTTACAAAAATCGATAATATTATTATAATATAAACAGAAATTAAGTTCTTCTAATAAAGCCACTCTATTGGACACCAATTGTTTGTTAATTTCAAGAATTTCCTGCACTTCCTCTTTACACAAATAGTATTCAACGCCATGTTTCTTCACAACCAAGAATTTGATGTCATCATAAACCAGTTGCGTAATCATACAATAATCGCCACATGAAAATGTTATAGGGTCATACTCGTCTGGATAATATGTAGGCAAGTCTTCCTCGAAAAAATCATCCATCTTTTGTCTGAGAATATCGACAAAAAGAGCCCATTCGAAAGTTCCAAAAGATATTTTAGTAGACCTAAAGTGTTGAGCCAAAATGATTGCTGGAGTAAACGATCTCGCTGGACTTATACCGCATCGAATGTCGTATCCTGATAACATATATGAGGTTTGAAGTAGGTAATGCATCTCACGTTTTGCAGCATCTTCATAGGATTGTACAATTTTGTCAAGTTCTGCAGAAGGTTTTAGCTTTTCGAAAAATTGATCGAATTCAACATCAATATCATCCATAATATCACTATCGCTATCACTCTCGACTAATACTTCGATACCACTGTCTTGACTGCACATTTTTACTGATCGACTGCAAACAACTGAGAACGTCAAGCTTGATTTCTGCAATTTATACTTTTGCTCTCCCCACTTTTACCTATGAGTCTCCCACTTTTACATTCGGTAGATTGTACAAAAAGGTAGGTAGAAATTTGTTCGTGAACCTATACAAAATCATCGTTTTTGATCCAACTGTTACCTTTTAGCCCCAACCATTTAACGTACATTTTATTTCCTTTGCGTTTAAGAATCTTCTCCACCAAGTAGATATCAGGATTTGCGGTTTTCTGTAATTCTTCTTCGTAGAATGCGCCTTTGATTGGTGCACCCTCCATGTCCTCGAGAAGATACGTAGCGGGATTGGTTATCTTACATTTTGCAACTTTAAATAATTCTGTAGTCCAATTGGGCGTATAGCCTTTTTCAAAAACGTGTTTCGCTTTACTAATGCGTACAATGTCACCGACTTTAAGTTTTCTAGGCCCTGCAATTTTCAAGTGAGAATATTTTTGTTTCAAAATATATTTTTCGTTTGTCTTGTTTACCTGCGCAGGCTTACATCCAATCGTTCTATGTTTCGTTTCATTATATTCTTTTGTTAGGTTAGGTAAGGCATCAAGCCACTTGTATGTTCCAACTAAACTAAAGTATTTATATAATTTCGATTTTAAAGTTCTTATTGCTCTTTCGGCAATTGCAGCTTTGACAACACTGTATGAATTATAATGATTAATGTTGTATTTTTTCATTAAATTTTGGAATTTTGTATTAAAAAATTCGGTTCCTTGATCTGTTTGTAAATTTTTCGGTATTCTTTTGGAGTGAGCGAGAACATCGGCAAAAGCTTTCGTTATTTCCTCACCTGTCTTTGTCTTAAGTGGGCGTGTCCACATAAATTTCGAAAAACAGTCTATTATAACCATAATCATTTTGAAATTTTTATTTTGATGCGCATAAGGACGCATTTCAGCCAAATCCATTTGCCATAGATCATCCAAACCTTTAATAATTGTACGGCGTCTAGGGTAGTTTTTACGAGCAGGTCTATGCAACTCGTTGACAAGCTGGAGCTTGTCCTTCGAAGCCATACTATTGAATAAAAGATTTAATGTTTTATAACGAATTTATTAAAAAAAAAATTCTAAGAATGAGTAGTATTGGCGATTGCTTTAAAATTTGCATCCAAATCTAAAATCAATTGATTATCTTGCAACAATTGTTCAGTCACATTATCTATTTTAACAATCATTTCATTGCGAATTGATTTCATATCTATATCATATAACTTAACGAATTTTTCGCTGATACTTTCAAGATCTTTTTGATGTGTTGATACTTGTTGCGTTACATTCGAAAGTTCACGCTTAATGTCAGCATCACCTATTTTAATCATATCACCAATTTTTTGTATTTCTAAAGATAATTTATCGTTAATTTGTTTAATAGTAGTATTCAAACCACCGTTCACCTTATCTATATTTCTTTGATGAAGCAAGGCTACTTGTGCAAAATCCTCATTTAATGTATTTAATGTTTGTATTTTCAAAAACAAATCATGATTGCTTTTTTTCAACTGATCCTCCAATTTTGCGATATCGCTTCGAAGATATCCTTTATTGGTTTTAATCGCATCATCAACGTATTTCTTTGTTGCCATATGTTTGCCTGCTATAGGTGGATCTCTCGTGATGAATGCCTCAATGTCTCTAGTTTTATCTGCAATACCGTTTACACTGTCATTTAACTTGTCCAGAGTTACTTTGTTTATGCTATAATTATTTTTAAAACTGTTTTCCAACTGCCTTAATTTAAGCAATGGTTCCACCGCCTTAGAACTTTGTCTTCGTCCAAACTTATCGAGACTCATGATGAAAATGATTAAATAATATGTAATGTACTCTAATATATGATATCTGCTTCTCGAAGTTCGTTGATTATGCTGACGATTTCGTTGTTTACCGAAGTATTTCCAGCATTCTTCGAAGCCATCAACAACTTCAATCGATCACAAAGTTCGTTGGGATCATCCCAATAAACATATTCTATAGGCTTCTTATTGTAAATTAATTGGTTTTTATTTAACATACCTTTACCAGAGTACTTGACGACGCCGATCCCTTTACCACCCTGTATAAACATAGGTTTTATTATATTTAAATATTTGTCTCTCCTTGTACCTTTCAAATTTCCTAAAGAATTTCGGTGTACCTTAGACATTTCTAAAAATTGTTTATAGGGGACCAAATCCTCCTTTGTATAACTAGGATCATTGTAGAAAATAAGCTGATATAATCCTGGTGTTCCCTTTGCATAATACCACTTTCCATCAGAATTTAGGATTTTTATACTTCCCATGTTTTTGTCAAAGTCTATACGCTTGTCACCTAAATACCACCAATCGTTTCCAGGTTCATAAATAGGACCATACACGGGATCAATTTTATCATCTTTATTCCAAAAATCTTGAATGTATGGTTGACTCATTGGCGGATACTGTTCAAGGTATTGCTCAACTACTGCTGGTGCCATCCGTTCTTCAGAATGTTCAGGTTCATCAACTTCGCTAAATTCTTCACGGGTACTACCTCCATCATCTTCAACTATAGTGTCTATCGGTATGTTTTTTATTTTTTGGTGTGGCGATGAGGCTGTTTGTGGATTGAAATGAGACAAAGAGAAATCCTGCTGATTTGTTAACTCGATCTTTGACACGTTTAACAAGTTATTTGAATTTTTTTGAATTTTTCTCAGAGGTTCGGCAATTGGTTTAAATAATCTATTAATAGATTCATCCTCCTCCGTTCGACCTAGTTTCAGAGCCAAGTACTTTCTTCGAATAGAACGTCTAAGTTCGGCAATTTTTCGTTTGCGAGCTGCATCCGTCGACATCTTGACGTCAAGTAATGAGTAACGTATGACACCTACATTTTTATATATTTATCAAAACCCTTACGATATCGGCCATCGTTAAGATCAAAGTCTTTTGCGATTACAAGAGTACCGTATCGATCGTTCCAACATTCAGAACATACCTTTTTGAAATCGTCAAAGGACATGTCAGGCGATACGTGTTCGTCAAAAATATGTTTAAGGTTAATCTCATCCTGTTTAAATACCACAATTACGTTACAGTTATCTCTCACCATCTGTTTTGGAACTTTAGAGTAAGTTTGACAGAGATATGCAGCATCGATATCTTTGTGTCGACACATGGAGTAATATTCACGAATTTTCTGCTGCCCATCGCATGCTACATCATCAAATATGAATATTGAATTTGGTTTAGCATCGTTGGGACTTAGAATTTCTTCGTTGTCTTTGAATGGGAAATAACCCACCTCCTTCATACCAGATAAAACTTCTTTCAGCAATTGGTACTTTGGTTGGTACAATGACTTTGAATAAACATAAACATTTTTGAATTTAGCTCCATTCGGATCGTAAAGAAGCGCCATCATTGCGTTCGTTTTCCCGCATCCACTAGGTCCACATATAATAGCACGAAACGAATTAGGTAATAATTTGCCATGTTTACTTTCAGTTTTTTCCGTATTAAAATCTAAGTTGCTTATGGGCAACGTCTGAGTCTGTTGAACTACCTTCATCGTTTATCGTAATTTTATTGTGATACCCTATATATAAGCAAATTCACTAGAGTATGCATCATTCTAAATGTTGGTGTACGAGGGACAAGGTGTTCTCAATACTATTATCAACAAGTTACCGTTCGAACTTCATTTTCCGGGCTATAGGTACTGTGGACCCGGTACTAAATTACAAAAACGTCTTGCGCGTGGTGATCCTGGCATTAATCCTTTGGGATACTGCATGTAAAGCACACGATATTGCATATTCTAAGAATCATTCTCTAGACGAACGCCATAAAAGCCGATTGGGAACTTGAAAACAAAGCTTGGGAACGCGTCAAGTCGAAGGACGCGACTTTTGGTGAAAAATCAGCCGCTTGGGCTTGTTACTACAGGAATGAAGGCTAAACGTAAAATGGGTGCAGGATTAGGCGACCAAGCTGTTGCTTGGATGCTTAAAGTGGCTAAACGAAAACTTGGGTTAGGAGCGATTACAGGAAAAGTAGGAAAATCTTTGAAGAAGAATCCTTCATCGGATCTGAAAAAGTCAGCCGCTCATGCGTTGAAAGTAGCACGAATGTTAATTAAAAAAATCTGGAGGGCGAAAAAGTGTTAGAATTCCTAGGATAATTCCGATTCCAAAGAGCGGAGGATTCCTTCCTTTGATTCCATTATTTGCTGGTCTATCAGCTCTTGGTGCGTTATCAGGAGGCGCGGCCGGCATCGCCAAGACAGTCATCGATGCCAAGAATGCTCAAAAGAAACTTGAAGAAGATCAAAGACATAATAGAGCTATGGAATCTATTGGTAAAGGATTATATTTACGAAAAAACGCAAAAGGAGGATTGGGATTATTTTTAAAGAAACAAAAAAAACTACCGTTGAAGCTACCCTCTAGACCTCTATACGATAAAGACTTGATTGCGTATGCTAAACGTTTAAAAATACCATATTTTCGTGGAGTTTTCATGAGAGATACTTTACCAAAGGACATCTCACCAAAAAGAATCCGCCATTTTAAATTTAGATACGTCGAGAAATCAAGGAACTCATTGGGTAGCTTATAGGAAAGATAAACGATATCGTAGGACTATTTTGATTCATTCGGTAATCTAAAGCCACCGAAAGAACTTGTTCGTTATTTAGGTAAAGCAAAAAATATTTTACAACGACGATCCATATCAAACTTATAACCAAATTAATTGTGGACATTTATGTTTAAAGTTTCTATACAATGGAGGCCATACTAGCGTACACAGACGGAAAAAGGACGCTACAATCCCTTAAAGAAGATGAACTAAGCATACTTCCTGTCGACTATTTGATACGGCACGTTAGACCTGGAGAATTGTTGGATGTTTGGCACAAATTACCTAATGAATATAAATGTAATTTTAATTTACAAATTCGTTTACCTTGTTACGTACATTATAATAGGCCTGACGCTCAAACTCACTTTGATGGGCCTGTAGATGCGCAGGCTGATTGTCACGCTTGTAATTATTATTTAAAAAAATAAATGAATAAAAATTATAAATGTGTATATATATAAATCCTTACATCGCTCATTCTACATCAGTCATGTTGTTAACTTTAACGAGTACCACTAACGAGTTCTCATTCGTTCCGCCAGACCCCAATCATATTAAATCCTGAAAATTCATATTTTCTAGGATTGTTGGGGTTCTGTTCGTACAATTCAATACCCAATATTGATGGAGAAAAGTTTTACTATTATGAAAATAATAATCGAAAAAAATTAAAGATCATCGAAATTCCTACGGGGTGCTATGAAATTACGGACATCGAAAAATATATAAAGAAGGAACTGGAGGTGCGAACCAACAGCATTGACGAGTTTCATTGCAGCCGAATAACAATACTCTCAAATGCGAAATATACTGTCGAAATCACGCTATTTCATTTGTACAGGATGATAGTCTTGGTAATATTTTAGGATTTTCCAAGACAATTCTTGCTCCAGGACCGAAAGTATGCATCGGATCTACCTGTAAACATTATAAAAGTATCTAGCATACACTTTGATTGTAACATTACTGAAGGAGCCTTCTACGGAGATAGACCTACGCATTCAATATACGAGTTCCCGATAATCGAAAATCCTGGATATCAGATTATAGAACGTCCACATAATCCGATATACTTACCTGTAAGTAGTAGCAGAGAAATAACAAACATAACTGTTGTGGCGCTTGATCAGCAGCAGAGACCCGTAAACTTTCGCGGTGAACTAAGTACTCTTCATTTGGAGTTACAAGAACGTTAAATGGGTTTAGTTATAAACACTTCTGCATACGTGACGTTGTCAGTACCAACCAGAGCTCCTCAGCGACAGGTCGTTAATCTACACAAAAACCTATTATTTCTTAAATCGATTGGATTAAAACCTAAACGAAATGGGAAAACGCCAGCATGATGATGATGGTGATGAACCGGCGATGAAACGTTTTCGATTCGATGAAGGTGGTATCGATCCAAAATTCAACCTTTATAAAAAACCACGATTTGATGATACCATTAGAAAAGAAGAATATCGATCCTATAGTCCATACGTTAAATCGTTCAACAACAGCGACGTCATTGAATTTATCATAAATCAAATCTGATGCATTTTTCGCAATGCCTGACACTCTATTGGAAATTAAAGGAAAAATTGGAAATTACTGGCGGGGGAAAATGTGAATTAGCACCCAATTTTGGGGCGTTTTCTTTTCGATAGCTGTTTCCTACAGCGAATGCTCTAGAGAAATAGAAGTCGTTAGAGATCCTGGAATCGTAAGCACCGTACGAGCCTAACATGCTATGGACCGGAATACAGTCGTTTCATGAGTATTGCGGGATGGAATTATCCTGATAACCCGCTTCTGAATGGTTCAAAACATTTCAATTTGCTTATGCCTCTTAAACACATTTCAACGTTTTCAATGATTATACTATGATTACCTATGGTAGACAAACATTTCGTTTAGTTCGATCACGTAACGATAATGATTGTGTCATTGTCACAGAGCAGCCCATAACCGGAGGTAGTGGTAGTGGTATGACCTCTACAACCGTTAAATTGATAATTGAAAGTATGGAAGTAAAAAATTAAACATATCTTCCCTAATGACGAAATTAAAATTAAACTTATGGAACCCATAAAAAATGATCGCCCTATATTGATTCCGTTTAGAAACTGGGAATTAAATGAACTACCATCAATAACTAAAGATTCTAAACGAGAAATTTGGGCCGTAAAGACTAGTGCTGCCGTAGAACGTCCACGATATATATTAGTTTGCTTCCAAACTGACAGGCGAAATAAACTAAGTAGCGACCCCCACTAAATTTGATAATGTTACCTAACCGGTGTTAGAGTATCTCTAAACGGGGAATATTGGCCAAACGAACGAATGCTTTTAGATTTTAAAGAAGACGACTATGCTATTGCTCACTACAACTACACAGAATTTAATGCAAACTATATAACCGGTACACCGAAAACGGCTCTTCTAAACTATGAAGCGTTCAACACGCTACGCATTATTTGTGATTGATTGTTCAAAGCAGGAAGAGACCATGAAATCTTCTACGGTTGACGTAAAATTGGAAATAGAAGCAGATACAGGATTCCCCGCTAATACCAAAGCATATTGCATCATAATTCATGATCGTTTGATGGAATATCGTCCTCTTACGGAAGTATTTAAGAGTATTATATAAGTCTCTCAGTCTCGTTTCTGTCATCATGAGGATCGCATTCGTTGACATCCAAGGCTTCTGCATCGACGGTATTTTTCATCCGAAGGAATTGAGTATCGCAATTGGTTGTAAACAATACCACGCTTTGTTCACACCGCCTACACCTTATTCTAACCTAAATACGCCTGATAGAATTAGCGCTAGATATGTTGAGAAACATATTCATGGGGTCAACTATTCCTCTGGAGACGTGGATTATTCCAAGTTAAACTCGATTCTGGAAACATATTTACTAAACCATGTTGATTGTATTTACGTGCGAGGAAGTGAAAAAAGCCGAATTTTTACTAAAAAATTGTCACGTGTCACGTCCTATAATAGTAGATGTATGCAAGTTCGATGGAACCCCGTGTGCAACAGAAAAATTCAGTAGTGACTCCAAAACCTGCATGTACCACGCCAATGGATCATTTAAATGTACCCAGAAGAACGTCGAAAGTCTACGCCAATGGTTTCTTAATTGCATACCTTTGTAATTTTTTTTTGTTATTAATAAATGATTATTAAAGGAAATGTTTTTTAATTGAAACCCCTTATTAATTTCATGCATTTATTTTCGTTTTACAAGAAGAATAAAATTTTTTATTTATATTTTTACAATAATTTTCAATATTATAAACAAAGTAGATGATAGTGTTATACAACTAACTACATATAATTTAGAATATTTGGGCTCTGCCATGTCACTCAAATCGATCGGTGGTGGTGGAGTTCGTAACAGCATGCCAATCTTTGAATTCTCCTTCAGTGCCATCATTAAAAATCAATTTTAATTTGTATCTCTTTGCTTCATCGATTGCTATGGAAAACGTATTTAGCTTCATATTATTTACCACCGAGAAATTCATCTTTCCGCCATTCCGTTGATTATCAAAACGTATCGCCATCTGTTGTACGCCCAACGGTACATTGGTATACAGTACGTTGTTTAATATAGCCGTAAGTATAATGAAATTAGCCTTCAAGATGGCCATATTTGCGTCGGTTGGATTCTTCTAAAGTGGATACTGATTTAGGATAATATCTCTCAAAGCCTTTATCCCAAAGACTTAAATTTGTCAAATCTCTTAAAACTTGTTTTTTATCTTCATATAATTTTATGTCTCTTCTTAGTTTTTGAACTTTTATACCAAACTCTTCAATTCTACGTCTATTCTCTTCGCTAGACATCTCAATACTGAATACTTATTTTACTTGTCGGGTGTAGGATACGCCTCCTCTCGGAGATCTGGGTTGTTAACCTTGACGCTTGATACTAGCAGAAACGTCAAACGTTAACCGTAAAACGTCAAACGGTAAACGTCAAACGTCAAAAAACGTCAAACGTCAAACGGCAAACGTCAAACGTCAAACGTCAAACGTCAAACGTGAAACGCCAAACGTCAGTCGTCAAACCTTTCCGGTGCACATACCCCCCATTTAAATCGAGTGAAGATACACGCTAAGGCCCTTCTGGCATTGCGCATGATTTTTCTCTTGTATGTCAATCTATATCCCTCTCTCTATATAACCCCCTTTTCCCCCCATTTAAATCGGACCAATAGCAGTGAAGATACACGCTAAGGTCCTTTTGCCCTGCCACTGCGCATGATTTTTCTCTTGTATGTTATTCTATATCCCTCTCTCTACGTAATGCCGTTTTCCCCCATTTAAATCGGACCAACGATAGCTGAGATATACGCTAAGGTCCTTTTGTCCTGTCATTGCGCATGATTTTTCTCTTGTATGTTAATCTATATCACGCTCTCTTCATAATGCCGTTTTTCCCGTTTAAATCGGACCAACGATAGCTGAGATATACGCTAAGGCCCTTTTGGCTTTACCACTACGCAAAAATTCTATTCGAACGAAATTTAAATCCCCCCCACTCCCCCCCACTACCCCGTTTTCCCACTCCCCCCGTTGGTGGCTCGACGAGTTAGTTGAGATGGTGTGACCTTGATTTAGACAAAAATTGCTAGAATGAACCTTAGCGATTTCTTATGGGATTTAACATGGGGAATGAGGCAGAACTGTTGCTGCCCCTTTACTGAGATGAAACTTCCCCATGATCTTCTTTTTGGAAGGCAGCCTCCAGTTGTATCGTTATTGTTAAAGTTGAATTAAGTTATTGTAAAGTTGATTGAAATACATTGTGATACCAAAAACCAGTGTAACAATATATTAAATTTCAAATCAAGTTGATTCGTTGACAACCAAGTCAAAAATAATTCTCACAAGACGAATTGGGTCAAAATAACGAAAAACGGTTCCAACCGTTACAGATGTTATTATAAAAGCCAATAAAATAAAATCATATTAGTGAACCAAATGTGATATTCCAAATATGATAACAGTTTATACATTTTTATTTTTATCTTTGTCTTATAAGTTTTATATGAACCATGTTATATATTAATATTTTATATTTCATCTATATAAAACAGAATAAAAAATAAATAAACTGGAAGTTAAAAGCTTAAAGAACAAGTTAAACTTCTAATTTCTAATCCCAGAAAATTTTACAAAAAAAAGTATGTTGATAATACAATGGTCTAAATTATTATCAAAGGTAAATAGTAAGAACCATGGAGGAAGGATAATTAAGAGTTGCCGTTTCTTTGTATAAATGTGGCAACATGTTTGCTATCAGCGCCAAATGGGAGGGATTTGTCCAACTATTTCTCAGTCGGTAATATAGATACCTGCATATTTTATTTTATTTAAAAATTAGCGGGATTTTGTTTGTAGCTCTACTTTAATTAGTATAAAATTTTGTATTTTTATTGGCATTTTTTACAACACAGACAAGGTGCAGGATGTAACAAAATGACAATCAAAATGTAAAATTTTATGACCCATAATTTTAGGAAGGGTAAAATAATGTAATATTAAAATAATTGTATTATCTATTATATCAATAAAACTAATTTATAATAAATTTTCTAAATAAACAATACTTTAATAAAACAACTAAAACTTTCTGTACACTTGGGTAGGTAACAGAACACATGAAGGAGAACCATCCATATAATCTGAAACAGAAAAAATTCAAAGTAGTATTTTAACTTCATATCATTTTGAATCTCTTTTTTCTGTTAGACATTGTCACAGTTTTATACTTTCATTATAATATTTTATAATTAATAATGGTAGTCCCTCCATCTTTTTTAATTAGATGTAGTACTTTTAAAAAATCAGATGTCTGCGGGATCAAGCTTTGAGGTCCTTCTTTGATTCGCAAATTTAACTTTGCTGTTTTCTAATTATAAAATAGAGTTTTTTTCTTCCTTAGAGCTAACAATTCACTGGTTTGATTTAAAAATCCAAGATCTAATTATTGTTTTTTAGGTAATAATTATATTTCATTGGATGAAATTTTAATCGAATGTAACTTTCTTTTCACTGGTAATTTGTTTGACGGTATATAACAATATTACTTTGCTGTTAATTTAGCTTTTAAGGGTACCAAAGTTAAAGCCAATTTACAGTCTTGTAACCTATAAATGGTTTTTCGCAAGTGGAATGATGAAGTTTATGCGGCATCATTTAGTTCCTTGCTTAATATCGGAAGGAAATAAAAAAAATGTGTTCTTAAAAATTTACATCAAAAATTGGACAGTACATTGTACTATTTACCTTTATACAAACAACGCTATTACAATTAGATATTATGAATTTATTACGAACAGGACCTGCTAAACACCATGTTAAAACATCAAAATATCTTTGCTTAATTTTAAATTTAACATGTTTAACTAAAATTAAAAGTACTTACCACGTTTTATTCAGCAACCATAACCATATTGTTTTGTTCAGTTTTGTTATTGTATCGGTTCGAACGGGTGACAATCCTAAAGTCAGATTTACATTGTACAAATAATTGATCAATTCATGTTTTTCAAATAATTGTAGTATTTATATAAATATACAATTTTAAAACAATACTTACCGTGTATTACTTTTGTTATTAAGCGAAATATATTTGAATTATTCAATTATTCAGTGTACTTTAAATTTAAATATCATTTTATTATTGTAAAACGGACTGATATGCGCGGATGTGTTGCGCACTAACCTGTTGATATAACGGGCATATGTTATAAGCCCCCCTGGTAAGAACTTTGATGAAATGCTGGACAACAGACTGCTCCATTATATACAGTACTACCTGTTACGTAAGTAGCAAGCGATCATTGGTATCTCCATCTATGAACGCGGGGACGAACTGTTGGGTCTGCCAGGTCTGCGATGTAAAGACTAAAGATAGCCATCTTAAAAATGTGTAACTTGTACACATTACTGTGCTGACCTGTATGCGATGTTATTGTGATTTATAAAAATTAATATCGTATAAATATTTGTCACAGGAAGTAACTAAAAAGAAGTACAAAAGATGTTTATTGTAACTGCTAATTCAAGTATTGCAGCGTACATAAAACTTCATTTGTAGATAAGGGCAAGTAATGTTAATAAATATGATGTTAAACTTTAAACATCTATGGGATATTTTAGTATCGTTTCAAAAATATATATCAAGAAAAGTCTCTATGAGAAACGTTACAAAAAGAACTGGTAATGTTTTCATGTTTAGTGGGCGTGGTAACCAACCTCTGTTTAAAAAAAAATATTGCGACGAATTGAGAACCTCCTCCTTTTTGGAAGTCGGTTAAAAACCCCTCGTACTTTATCATCTTCCACATTCTTTAACATGTAACTATTGACCCTATTCTCATTCTCAACCACATAAGGTCCTTCGAACGGAAATTGTAACCTTGCACACTCATTTCTTTTCCTATTTGATACCCTCAAAGCTCTCACTATCACCAAATTCCCTTTTTTTAAACTTATCCTTCATCTTTTCATTCATTCTACTTATATATTTTTGCGCATTTTTTCGTTCACCTTTTCCAAAATTCTTTCATACTTTTCACTTACTATTTCCCATTTCCTTTTTGGCAGAACACCTTTTATTATAAACACTGGACTTTCACACGTTTTACTGTTAATTATTTATATAAAAGTCTACTTCTGCTAAATGATTTTCCTACTTAGTATAATCTGTTACAACATTCATGCTACCAGGAATAAATCTAATCTCAAAATCATATTCTTGTAAAGTCAAAATCCATCTATGGATCCTACTGTTTTCAAATTTATTTTTTAGTATTGTAGTTAAAGCCACATGATCTGTTTCAACAAGAAAATAAAAAACTTCCCCCCCTAATAGATAACAACGTAATTTACCAATACAAAAAATTATACTTGTTAATTCTAACTCTGACACGCTATAATTCCTTTCATATTTTTTTTTTCATTCTTGATACATTGTTTAACTAATCATTTCTTCTGTCTCTTGTATATTTATTTTTCCTAATCATATCTCAATTCATAATCCATTCCTTAATTAATCACTTTCACACCATTGTCACATATTTTTCATTATTCATATCATTTCACATTCACTCTATAAATCATCATTATATAACTCATATTATATTTCATCATTTAATATTTCTCATAATACACATCATATTTCATTTATTCTCTACAACTCATTTTCTTTCTAGTCTTTCATTTTCTTTTTAATTAACTCTTCCAGCTCTTTTTTCAAAATACCTACTTTATTTTTAAACATAAATTCTTTCTTTCACTAATATTCAAAAATTTTTTTATTTAACTATTTTCTTATCTTCATCGTATTTATAATGATTAGTTCCTTCTTCTGTTTCTTGCTGCTCTTTTTTTACCAAGGTATTTAATAAATTTTGACTATTTTGTTATTATTCTGTTCTATTTTTTAAATTTTTTCTGCTATATTTTGGTATTTTTATAAGTGGATCATTTTTAATTTATGTTTCTATCGCTGTATTAATGTCCTGTCTCGGCAATTTTTTTAAATCTGTTATTTTCATATTCCTAATCTTAATCTGTCTTATTTCTCCCTAAAAATAGTTCATAAATTGTTTCTCCAACTCCAGTAAACTCTGAATCTCTTTCTTTTCCTATTTCACTATAACCTTGCCTCATCTGTTAAATAAACTTCTAAAATTCTCTTAATTTCACTAAAATCATCTTGTTCCCTTATAAATCATAAATCTTTCCCAAAATATTCAAAGATGTAAAAATTTCAAATTTCCATCAAATTGCATCTTTGGTTCATTAAATTTATTATTAATAATTATATTTTCTTTTCCTTGATTATTACCATTATTATTTTTATTTCCACTTCCACTAATAGCTTTTAAATCCATTCTGTTTGATAATTGTTTTGACAAATTACCTGTTTGCTTATTCAAGTTCTGACTATATTCTACTTCTATTTCTTTGATATTTTCCTTCACTTTCTCCAAATTCGATATCCTACCGTCATTTTTATGTACACCTGTTTTAACACTGTTTATCACTGTATAAACCTTTTTTTTAATCTTCTCCTTTTTCTGTTAATATTTTATATTTCTTATCTTGTTCCTTTTCTAATTCATCTATTCTTCCTATAATTTCTATTCTTATATTCTTATTTTCTTCTATAAAAATGCGATATTTTTTTGTTAGAGGTCTTGGGGGTATTTCTATCACTTTATAATGAAATGTGTACCTCTTGAACCTGTACTACATTGTCCAAGCCTCTTTTCTTCTCTAAACTATAGTTATTAACACAAAAAAAGTTGAAAAAATTGTCAAACAATAATTAATTAGGTTATTTAGATGATTATATACTTTTTCAGCAACCAGTGCTTACTCCGAATATGTTGTTGAATTCCATTAATTATAACAAAAATTAAAAACAATTTAAAATAGATAACTTTGTAGTCTTATGGTCGCCATCTGTTAACTAATAGCTCAACTTACCTGCTTAAAGTCGCAATAACTGAATAGAGTTCTGTTTACCAAATAGATATATTTTTAACTTTTTGCCTACTTTCTAATAGATGACACGAACGGTATTAAAATTTATATTAAAACCAGTTTAAATTTTTAACAAATAAGTAATAATTTTTAAAAACCATGATAACTTTGAAATATGTTGTTTAATTTAGTAAGATTTAATAATTTGATATAAATAAAAATTTCATAGGTTTATTCGCTCATTTTTGTTATTTTAGCACATATTATGTTTCGGAAACATTTGTTCCCTCTTCGGGTGCAGTCAAAATTTAATAAAACTTGTGGAAGATTACACAGTTTAAAAACATTTTTTAAAAAGTTTTAAAATAACAGAAACCGCATCTTTCTGTTTCAGCGTGTGAAGTAATAAATTGAGTTTAATTTTTTGTTCTTAATACACCTACTTTCATAGGCGCTATTTCTTAAACGGTAACAGATAGAAAATTGATTAAATTAGACAAAAGTTGCGCCGTGCTGTGCTTATCAAAATGGTGCTAAGAAACCTTTGACATCTACAGGAAGATTCCAAATATCGGTCAAGAAAATGGACAAAGAAAAGGCCGCGATCTCACACCTCTCTCGAAGTAACGCCCCAAAAGGGAAAAAACCCAGGGACAGGACCACAAAGTTCTGTCTAGGATAAGCTATAAGGATGCAGCTTTGAGCCACCTGAAACTCTTACGGTAAGATAAACTACCCAGGCAGCAGACTGGCGACATTTTGACGACATTTTTTGGTAATTCTAGGTCATCGACGTCATGTTACCAAAAAATGAGGTGATTATGACGTCACTTCTTTAACGTCTTTTTGACGTCACAAATTCGACGGTCAGTGGGACGTCAATTTATTGTCACTATTAAATTAAAGTTTCTATTAAACGTGATTTCAATACATTTTATTTATGTAAAATAATATGGCCTGAACAATTATTTTTTAAAACTGTTAGGGTCTATTAACGTTAAATCTGGCGCTTAAATGCATAAAGACTGATTACACCACGTGACACATAACTGCGTCTATCTATGGTTATCGGTCTGTGGAGTATGGCTCGTGTGTGTTCGAGCCGTTCGAGCAAGCACGAGAACGGTATCGCAGATTGTTGCATTAATAATCCTTCCTCCATGTGTTGCATCTGCCATGTGTAATGGCCCGTGTAATGGATCGTGGCCCGAATGCATTCAGGATTGTTGTTAAAAGTTAAGAGGGTCAGTGAAAAAAGTTATATCAGTATCAACCCAGCATAAGGTATTTTTATATCTATATTATCCTTATTCTTTAATGATTTTACATCTTTTACATTCATAGGATGTTTCCTAAAAATGTTCCCAGGTTCGTGAAATAGTATAAAATGGCGGCACTCTAAAAAAATCATTGTGCCAAACCAAAATAATAACGAACAAGTTGGCCACATTTGGAGCAGTTGGATTTATTAAATTAATGTTTTTTGCCAATAACATTTCATGTATTTATACTTTTTTCTTTTTAATTATAATTTTTTTTTAATTTGGTGTCATCGGCGTCGACTACTATGGCCATTAGCCTCATTTTAATTATAATTATTTCATTTTCAAATTTTGTTTTATTAAGGGGCCGATTCCACCGTTGTGTTAAACGGAGATTAAAATGACATTGTTAATATAAAATGTCATTTTAAACTTCATTTAACACAACGGTGAAATCGGTCCTAAGGACCCACAGTTCCTATAGAAAAGTTACAAAGGAGTAACAATATCAAATGTAACGTCATGGTGACGTCTCAAATAAGTATAAAGAATAACGACAAAGGTTACAACAACGTCATAAACACGTCATATTTAGACGTGAAAAGAACGTCTAAATATGACGTCATTTGGGCTGTGACATATTCACCTCATTTATACCGTCATCATCACGTTAATTTTCAGAGGATAAATGACGTCCTGTATGACGAAAATAAGATGTCATAATGACGTCAGTCTGCTGCCTGGGTACCGAAAGAGAAATCTTTGTCAAAAAGACATTGATGGGAGAGCTGGACAAAACAATTTTGTCCGCCTTTTGCAGCAAAACGAAGCCACCCCAAGTAGCATTATAGTGACAGAAACTTATATCGCCACTTCGATTAGGTGACTATTACGTTATAATTACTAAATGTAGCTCTATATAGTGAGAATAACTTCATTTTATATATTCCCAGTTGTAGCCACGTGTATTTCACCACTGGGAATCACTTTTAAAGTTTTATATTATTTAGTTGCCTCTGAATGTGTTTGAAACGTTATAGCCACTAAGGCGGGACCACTTAAGTTGCACAAACTTGAATGTGGAAAATAGTAACGGCCACCAAATCATATCACTTAAATACCACCCAGAAGTGGCAGTAATCTTAAAGTGGGTTTGATAGTTTTAGTAACGTTTCGGAAACCATAAATATATCTTTAAAGTAGCGGCACTTGATTGTATAACTGCAGTAGTTTTTGCCACGTTTTTGCCACGTTTTTGTCCACGCTCTTAAGTGATTTCCACATATTGCGTTGAAAAAAAGCCACTTCAAAAGGTTAACCTTCAAAATTCACAATGAAGTAACCGTTGCCTATTAGTGGCTAGCTTTCTACATTGTTCGCCTTTACAATAAAGAAAAACTACCAAAGTGTCGTCGATCTCTGCGCAAATTACTTTGTTTTTGGAATTATCTAGGGTGCATTTGTATATAAAATAGGAAGCAACAAGAAGCCTCACAAAAAGATTACTATTTTTCTTCAATTTTCGACATTCGACAACTTTTTATAGACAACTTAAACAACAAATGAATGGTACCAAAACTCTTAAACTTTATTACTCTGTAGTGAACACGCAGCTGTTGTCATAACAGAAAAAATGTATTTGTTTTCTTAATATCTAAATCCAAGGTGTGTACACAAACACAATATAAAACATTAAATACATAAATTTAAGTGATCTGTGACATAAACAGATTTAACCGGCGACATCTACTGTAAATTTTGAGGTTATAAGAAATAATACAACTAATACAAGTGTTGCAATATCATCAGGGCGCAATTTCCCTGAGAAGATATAGTATACAAATTTTTCCTATAATCTTCTTGAATGTGCACTATATTTGTACAGGGTGTTTAGTTATTTTTAGAACGGCTCTTAACAAGTTTATTGAAAGAGGTAAAATAAATTGTTAAATACATAAGTTATAAGGCTTTACTAGAAATTAGTATTAAGATAAACAAACGGTAACCAGAAAGGTAACTAACAAGTATCAACTTTGTGAATTAAAATGGGAACCCTGTATATTTTTTACTATGACGATTTCAAATATACTGTACCTTAATATTTGATTAAGCCATTTTACGCTATTCAAGATTAAAATTGCTTTAAATGTATATTGCCTTGATCTAGGTTTCTGGATGACAAATTTGGTAATTAGGTGAAAAACTTTGAATTACAAAGCTCAGAAAGTTACAAAAGACCTTTTCCTCTGAGAAATATCGCCCATCAGCTATGGAATTTTTCAGCTGCGAAACTTTCAGTTCCATCAACATCCAAACATAAAAGCACTATCCCACAGTCGGCATATAAAAAACTAAACAGGAGTCATGGTTATGTGCAGCCTATGAAAAAGAGAACCAACTTGATATGCGAATGTATGCAAAATGTCATACTTGGTGCCATGAGGCATGTGTTGGCCTCGAGTCTGACGAAGATTTTAAGTGCTGCTGACTTTTTATTTTCATAATTTTATATTTTAAGTTTTTTGAGCATAAAAATATTAATTTGGTTTATTTTTTTAATTTTTGTAATTAATTGTTGTTTAAATTTGATATTTTTTAGTGTGTTCAATAAATAGTTTAATATTTGTTTATCTTTGGTTTATGTTTCTGACAAGTTTAATATTTTTTGTTTTTAATTTTGTGAAAATAACCTAAAAATAAACCAGATCAATCTTCATTAGTTTAAAGCTATTTTTACTCTGGGCCATACAATCCGACCAGATTGGTATATGGCCCAAGTGCCGGGCAAACAATTTTTATAATATAACATCTATTACGAATCATTTATGACCAAGCTAAATTATATACAGTGCATAAGTCTTACCTCCCCTAACTAACTCGTTACTGGAGTCTTGTTAGGAAAATCGCCGAGACACGTCGATTTTTGATTTCCACAATGTACATTTTTGTATGAATAGTTTACCCTTAATTTAATCCCTTGCTGGAGGGGAGCAAACCCTTTCGAAAAATTTAAATGGCATGGGGTAGTAAGTAATAGCTCATTGAAAGGGGGTTTATTCTCTATTCAACCGTGCAAAAAAATTTAAAATTTGCTTCATTACGTGTTGATTTATTAATGTTTAAAAATAACAAAATATGGCAAATACAAGTCTGAACCAAAACCGATAACATGCAAGGCCGAATTTTAATTTTAAGGATGAGTGCGCTACGTTAATTTCCGTTATTCTGAAACAATAATTAGTCGAGAATTAATAAAGCAAATTTCAAAAATTTTTTGCACGTTTGAATAGAGAATAAAACCCCCTTTCAAATGAGCTATCACTCACCACCCCATGCAATATAAATTTTCGAAAGGATTGCTCCCCTCCAGTAAGGGATGAAATTAAGGGTAAACTATTTATACAAAAATGTACATTGTAGAAATCAAAAATCGACGTGTCTTGGTGATTTTTCCTAACAAGACTCCAGTAACGAGTTAGATAGGGGGGGTAAGACTACTGATGCTCACTGTATATATGTCGGTCACATTACTTACCTATTACGTTGTGAAAAAAATGTTTTTTTCAACATTCAGGTTTCATGAAAAAAAAAAAAAACATTAAGGTGGCCATATTTCCCTCAATTATTATTTTGTCCTACAGATAGAAAGGTTGAGAGAGAAATAGAAAAATAGGTTATTTAGAAAATTACTTCATTGAAAGGCCAGAACTTGCGCGATGAGTATTAGCAAATTGTTAAATAACGGACCAAAGTATATTATATAAAAATGGCATTTTGAAGCAATTTTAATAATAACCTAATTGTCAATTCTCTAGACTACGTCATTGGCACTAAAATTAGTTTTTACTTTCAGCCAATATAATCATGAGGCATACGAATTTTCTTATGTATATTAAATAAAATATCGTTATCAATTTTTTTTTTTAAGTATTTCACACACCATGTATATTCTATAATTAGAAACTATTCTAAATAAAACAGATTTTTATCTTCATTTTTCATTTAGATACCGATGGAATCATTGATAATGACATTGGATCTATAAAAAATTAAGCTGGCAATTAAAGATAACACAATCCAATTTTTAGATAAAATAAGCAATCATAAAATTTGCGTGACTCGAAATTAAACTAAGAAACCCATTTTGATCATATCAAATTGCAAATGATGTCAAGGCACATTGTTCTGATAAAACTTTAGGTAGGTATTTATCATTCAGTTATTGATTTGCCCTTTTTTCAGCAGTCAGTTGAAATTTTGTTTAGGAAAATATGGAAAACACCAATAAAGAATTTGATTGATAATTATTATTACAAATAAATAAAAAAAAGTTTTTTTTTCTATAAAAAATTTATCTTCTTGGGTAGACTTCTAGAACCCTTTCATTAGAACACTGAATTCTTCTATAGCTAAATATCTCAGATGTAAAATTGAACGGTAAAACTCACTCTAACCTTTATAAAAGTTACTTTCTTATTGATTTAGACATGCACGTTTATTTAAATTAAAAATGTTTTTTATTGTATTGTTTGCTAATGTTTTCAAAACACTGATATTTAAAAAACTAGCTGTCGTTATAAATTCAACAAATACAAATACTTAACAAGTAATCGTTAAAACCCGCATTTTTAGGTTTGATCTTCATTCTTTTCATCTCTTGCAAACTCATCTCGATACTATAAACGTTTTCCTTCTTATTCAATAACACAGGTTGCTTCAGTTTACCTTCTTTAAAACTTCAATTCGCAGAAAAATCTCTTCTCTTTAGGACCACAGAATTTGGCTTCCCATCTTACAAAATCTTCGAAGTATTGTACTCGGCAATGAAAATATACCTTTCTCTTCGTTCACCAGGAACGCTTCAGGGATGTTTTGAAAGACCACTATGAAAGATTCCAACATCTTAGTAGCACCATGTATGGTTTTTAAGATGACTATATACGTGTTTGTACTGACCTTTGAACTTACAGCCTTCTATTGGACATTGGTAGTCGCAAAATGTGCAGGATTTGATATGATCTGTGAGTTCGTTGTAAACCAATTTCTCTGGACAGCCATTATTTTTATATCTACAAGGTTCTAAGTAATTTTGGAACTTTTTTTCTAACACTGGGTTTCTTTCAGAGGTGACTTTTTTTGAACATATTTTGCATAAAAGGTTTTGACAGTTAGGACAGAAATTATGGCCTGAAAGGCATACAAATATTGGTGTGGTTAAATTTACACCACATTCAGTGCAGTTGTAATCATTTATATCTTCTGTTATAGCTCCTAAACTTAATGTACTTTGCGCTCTTTTTAGATGTCTTCGTTTAATTTCTTCTAAGCTTGTTGTCTTGGATCTGGTTAAAGATACTTCTGTAGTTTTTGTAACAGTTGCATAAGAGGGTTTCTTCTAAGCTGTGTTTGCGATTTGATAGGGACATGCGAGTTGAAGATTTTTTAGTATTGATAACTTTTCTAACTCTATTAGCAGTTCTCTGCATAATCTTCAGGTGTAAAAACATCTTCGTAAATTTCTTCAGGTAGATCTTTGTTGATATTTAATGTACATGTTATATCGATAATTTTTTCAGCTATTTT
>OV651818.1:24745694-24832056 GCA_927349885.1 Psylliodes chrysocephalus
GTTGCGGTCGCACGTCGTGATCAGTTTTCCGTTTCACGTAATTTTTGTTTTGGTAAGAATTTCTTAATTCAAAAGATACTGAAAAGTAAGTTGTGCCCACCTCATTTGCATATTTTAGTACAATTTTTGTTTATACTAGTAGGAAGGGTGATGTTTTGAGAATATTTTAGCCAGTAGTTCGTTTGTTTATCTTTACACACATTTCATATACAGGGGTGATAACAAAATTATACGTTTTTAGGGGGCGACTTTGGACATGGGCCGAATTTATAAGAAAGTGGTAGGTGGTAGAAGCTACCAAAATTATAAACCAGAAAAACTAAAAAATGCCATCCGTGATGTGAAAACCCACAGGAAAACCATACGGCAATCTGCTGAATATTATGGTGTACCTAACTCGACTATTAGCGACAGAATTAAGAATGTTAATGTCAAAAAGTCGGCGGCCAGACAATACTATCGTCAGAAGAAGAAGGAAGGCTGGTTCTTACGACAAGATTTTGTCAAAATATAAAGAGATGTAGGGCACAAGTAAGTGAAGGCACTTTAATGGAATATTTTCGTGAGCTCCGAACATCCCTGGAAAATGTTGACCCATCGCTAATAACTAACTATGACGAAACTAATTTTAGTGATGACCCGGGTAAAGTCAAGGTGATTTGTAAAAGAGGATCGAAACATTGCGATCGAATAATGGATTCGTCTAAATCTAGCGTATGTGTAATGATGTCGGCTTCAGCAAGTGGCGACCTTCTTCCACCCTTCGTGGTGTATAAGGCTAAGCATCGGTATCAAGAATGAGAAGAAGATGGACCGAATGGATGTGGTTACAGTGTGAGCAGCTCAGGATGGTTCGATTCAACAACTTTTTTGGAATGATTTCGCCAGATAGCTTTACCTTATTTCAGAAAAAAGGATGGGCCGAAAATTTTAATTGGTGATAACTTGTCCAGTCACTTAACAGTAGAAGTTATTGAGGAATGTGCACGTCAGAATATAAAATTAATCCTACTTCCACCAAATGCCACCCACCTTTGCCAACCGCTGGATGTTGCTTTTTTTGTGCCCCTTAAGAAAACATGGAGGAGAATTCTGACTGAGTGGAAGTCCAAAAGAAAAGGTCCATTTCAGAAGAAAGATTTTCCAAAACTTCTCCTTAGAAAATCTTTAAAAGCAATTGAAGCAAATTCAAAGAAAAACGTGTTGTTCGGATTTCGCGCATCGGGTATTTGGCCCAACAATCCACAGGAAGTTCTAAAACGTCTGCCTCAAAGACTTATGACTGAAGATAATCCCTCAGGCGGTGAAATAGATAAATCGCTACTGGCATTTTTTAAAGAAAATAGAAAACCTGAATTGCAAACAAGAACAAACAGGCGCAAACGAGTCAATGTTCCACCAGGAAGGCCAGTCATCCTTGCAGATATGAATGTTGAATTCGAAAACGAACCACCAGAAAATATTCCTACCACGTCTGGAGTACAAAAACCTAGAAAGTGCCAGAACATTCCATCTGATTCCGATTTATTTGATTTTTTACCAACTGACGCATCTGATTCGGAAGAAGAAATAACTTCCGAGAAACCAAGAGACCATTCTTCAAATGAAGATATTAAGTTAAACGATTTTACCCTAGTTAAACTTCCCATAGAAAATTCTTTAAAAAAGCAAATTCTTTGTTGCACAAATTTTAAACGTAGAAGGTGAAAATTACCTGGTAAAATTTCTTCGACAAAAAAATTTTGGGGCTGATGTTTTCTTTTCTTTTCCAAACGTGTCTGATGAGAGCATTATTGGAAAATTTGAAATTGTTCAAACGGTTTTTCCTTCACATTTTCGAAGAGGTTGTTATAAGTTTTCCAATTTACCTGATGTTGTTATAGAGTAGATTACAGTTGTATTTATGACATAAAAATTTACTTTTCTAGAATAACCTGTTTAGTTTTGTTATATAAGAATTATTATGTTTGATTTTTAAAATAAATAAATCTTTTTTATAATAAAATGATGTTTTTCTTATAACAAATAATTTTCCTACTAGTGTAGACGATTAAAAAAAGAAAATGTTTGTCCGAATTAACCCCTGCAACCATTAAACATCGGTTTTACGTAGTTTTATATGGCCGTCCGAAGTCACCCCACTCGATGGGGTGACTTCGGACAGTTTTTAATAAAAAAAATATAATAACTGGAAAAAAATTAGAAACATTTGACATTGTCAAAATGTAACTAGATGTTAGGGGAATCTTAGCCGAAATATGCAGAATTTTAGTTCTCTTGGTTTTTAGTTTGTGATTAAGAAAGTTGCAAAAAGTATCCGAAGTCACCCCGTTTGACGGTACTATCAAGAATGAAGGAACACTTTATGATTCTGTTGCGAAAAGAATTATTATAAAATTTCTTTGCAACCAGAATGTTGAATCATCTAAAATTTTCCAGAAGACCTCACGATAATATGGAGAAGATGCCCTTTCTAACTTTTACTTGTTTTACTGGTGTTGTGAATGTTAAGTTGTCTTTCGGATCAAAAAGACCGATCGATATGAAGCGTCATTCTATTCTATGATAACGCTCAATCCCATAGCGCGCAATTTACTTGAGATACACTTATCAAATTGCCTTGGGAAATTGTACCTCACCCACCCTATAGCCCTGACTTGTCACCTTGTGATTTTCGTTTGTTTGGACCTCTCAAAAAAGCTTTGGGTGGCCTAAAATTTGAAAACGATGACCAAGTGGAGATCTTTGTGTAAAAGTGGCTTCTTACCCAACCAAAAACCTTTTATAAAAAAAATATTATGAAGCTAACAAAAAGATGACAAAGATGTATAGAGTTCGAGAGTATTTCGAAATATAAAATATGATGTTTAATATATTAAATTTGAATCACCCTCGTATTATTAGTTCATACAAAAATATAAGTATTATGTATCCCCTCTAAAATTATTTTTTACCAACCAAATCGATACTATATATTTCAAAATCTCAGGATTTGGTTGTAAGAGGTTTACTCGCCACAGAGAAAATGATTGCTTATTTATGACGCCTTCTACTTGTAAACACTCGGGCGACAGTTTTGATATGATTTATTCCTCAACCTTTCAATACTGTATCAGAACGACACAGGTAGCACCAGTTGAAGATATGAAATACTTCAGGCGTAGCATTGTTTTTGAACAAAATTTCAGATGATGATAATAACACTTTTATTTTCACTATTACGGCAAATAAAATTTGAATGCTGTCAAAGTATAAAAGAAGTTTCTACATGATTAAATAATGGTAATTCTAAGCTCACTTAAACATGTTTGTTGTAGGTTTCGGAAACTGTTGTATTGCAAAAACTTTGGTTTCCAATGGTTTAATTCCATTGGCTGATAAAGAATAACCTAAAAATTCAATTTCGTCACACTAAATAAGCTTTGATGGACACTAATAACAATAACATAATCCCCTTATCTTTTAAAAACTATTTTTGTGAGATTGTAGAGCTGTTCCTCTGAAGAAAAAGCTATAAGAATATCATCTAAATAAACACAACACAAATATTTTTCGAGTCCAGATCAAGAACAGGGAGAGAGAAATTTTCAATTCCATTCCGAGCGATCGAAAGAATCAGTCGATAAGTTGTTGATGCACCTTGGTTCTACCAAAACGATTATCTTCATAGAGACCTGAAGATGCCAACAATCGAAGAAGAAATAAAGAGGTTTGCTGCGAAACATGAGGGTCCACTCCATTCCCACGTCAACGAAGAAGGGCTGCAATTACTGCACAACTCTACACTCAACAGAAGGCTCAAAAGGAAGAAGCCATTTGAGCTAGTGCAGTAAACGTTAATGTTAGTGCTAGTGTAAAACTGTAATAAATCTTCACGCCAACTTGTGATGCTTTCCTATAGAAACAATTAAGACAGCCCAATGGGGACTTCTTAGATAAGTAATTAGTTTGTAAGATTTTTAGATTAAAATTGTAGGTTAGTCAGTAATGACTAGTAACAATACTCTAACAAAAAAAAAAAAAATGTGCAAAATTGGTAAATAGTTTTCGTTGCAATGTCCCCAGGTTAGGTAAATTAATTAAGTTTTATTTAATTTTTCTTGTTTTATGTAAACTTTTTTACAAAACAATCCACGATGGCTCCAGGCCGCACAGGTTAGGAAAATTAGTTAGGTTTTTGTATAATTTTTGCGAAATGATCTGCGATAGCTCTAGAACCTACAGGTTAGGTAAATTAGTTCTTTAAATTTTTTTCAATTCATCTATAATTTTTTGAAGAAACAACCCGCGATGGCCTCTGGCCTCAGAGGTTAGGTAAATTAATTAGTTTTTTTTTATAATTTTAGGTATGTTTTTTTGCGAGGTAACCCCAATGTCTCCGGGCCGAAAAGTTAAGCTTAATATTTATCATATTCTATAACAAGAAACTAATCAAACTGCGATATATAAAAACATTTTTAAGCGTTTTCAGAAAAAAAAAAAGAAGTATTTTAAATGTGTTTCATAGGGTCTAAAATGGTTTAAAATAATCTAAAATTATCTAAAATGGTCCAAACTGGTCTATAATGGCCTAAAATTATCTAAAATGGTCTAAAATAGTCTAAAATGGTCTAAAATGGTATAAAATTGTCTAAAATGGTCTAAATGGTCTAAAATGGTCTAAAATGGTCTAAAATAGTCTAAAATGGTCTAAAATGTTATAAAATGTTATAAAATATTATAAAATGTTATAAAATGTTATAAAATGTTATAAAATGTTATAAAATGTTATAAAATGTTATAAAATGTTCTTAATTGGTCTAAATTGGTGTAAATTGGTCTAAAATGGTTTAAAATGATTTAAATGGTCTAAAATGTTTTAAACTGGTCTAAAATGGTCTAAATCGATCTAAAATGGTCTTAAATTTCATGAGACCGCCAGGATTTTTTTTTATTTTTGTGTTTGGAAGGCTTGTTTACTTCTATAAAACATTTTTTTTTTTGTAAAACGTGGACTAACTCTAAACTGCATTTTTCTTATATTTTTTTTTACAATCTCTCTGGTTATCTTTTAGTTTTCTAGTTGATTTTATTCTAAAAAATAAAAACGCATATAAAATTAATCAAAACATTAATTTAGGTAATAATAGTTTTAAAATACCTTTGAACATCATCGTCGTCTGGCATAGTATCCCAAACGTCTAACTCGACTGATGTATTATCTGTTTGGCTTAGACTATCTAAATTCCTAGCACTTGATGTCCCAAGAATTTCATTTTGCCTCTTATCAAAGTAATAGTTTATGTGACCTGAACCTTTGCTACGTATTCAAATATCGAAATCACAAGAATTCTCATTGGTATTGACACTAGAACCTTCATTTGCATCGATACTGAAAAATTTATAAAAATTCATTATAACTTATATTATTTTAGAAATTAATAACATTTTTCGTTTATTATTCGTTGTAGTTGGTTCGTACTCCGACCCTGGGTCCTGGTAAGGTTCCGAAAGGTATTCTTCCGAATCGCTTATTATTTTTAACATATTTTCAGGACTTAAACACTGTAATCGCGGACACTACACATGAACGTTGTTCAAAATGTTTTGACTAAAATATTTATGCAAAATTATTCCATGTCCTCACACATCCTATTGGCTGGTAAGGACATAGACTAATATGGTTAAAACATTAAAAACTGTGAATGGACATAATATAAGTTAGACTCTCTGTTAGTATTGAACCGATTGACGCAGAGTAATATGAAACAGTTTGGTCGCTAGAGCTTCGGACATAGAATACTTTGATAATAAAATATCAATTAAAAAAAAATGGACATATAATAACCTGGTTTTCAGGCAACGTTAAAGATTTCTAAAGAAATTTGAAAGCAGTGCATCCGGTACACTTCCAGGAATAACAAAAATTTATAATAGAAAACAGGCTTACAGTGTCCAACTATGTTACGTGCACACTTTACCTTGGGAATATTTTACCCTAAAAAGATAAAGATGTCTTCGAAAAAATGAATTTATTCGTAATAAGATAAATCACAATATTAATAATAGTTTTCAGTCATCTGTGTTTCGAAACCCTAAAAATAATAAATATAAATAACAATATCAATAAGATATTTAGGAACATAAAACTTACCAATAGATTTAATCACACCTTTTTTTCTCGCCTTCATCGTCTGCATATATTTTACTAAGTGTAGTTTTACTTCTAAAAACAATACAAAATATAAATCGACATTAGATACCTCACGATGAGTAGAATGTTATTCCAACAAAATACTAAATTATAAATGTTTACCCTATTTAAATAATTTAGAGAAATTTAGTTATTCAGTTAGGTAGTTTAGGGTAGATTTTCTTTAAAATCTTTATTATGATTTTATATATGACTTGTTTATTTCCATCATGTCAAAGTCATTTTGTTGTCAATTTTCTTCTTTTTCAAATACTTCTAATTAATTAAAATAATTACATTAAGGTACAACAATCAGGATAATTTAAATATCTTATCTGGACATGAACTGACCACTGACCACTTTTTATAAATCTTTTTTTATACTCTCATATCTGACCTTTTGAATAAAATGGCTTCTTGCTGAACCACCTGGGTTTAAGTTTTCGAATTTTCGGATTTATTTAGCCAGTATTTTCAACCCTCATCTTAATTCTTACAAGTAATGTTTCATTTAAGTTGAATCACATATTGTGGATTTTATTGCTTGTAAAAGAAAGGCCCCTCACATCTGTGGTAAGTTCAACCTGTCCATGCTTTCCTAAAAATCAAGTATTAATAATGTTGTTTCCTTTTAGGCCTTTAAGTACTTCTTTAAGTACTGATTTAAGTACTTATTTACGTACTTATTTACGTTTTATGCGTTCATTTATTCATTGAATATTTATTTGAACAAGATTATTTGAATCGAGAGATATGACCGATAGATATTGAAGGTTCGGTATCTACCACCGATTTATCTGCAGCACCCATATCATGCATTGGCACCTTCTGGAGACATCACCAACCATTACCGAGTCCTGAGTTATCAGTCGATAGTAAGACTTCAAATCCCTCAGCCCTCAAGTAAGGACTACCTTTCTTATTTTAATGTACCTGAACGTAGCAGTTCTCATTACCATCTGTACACTAGAGTAAAGTACAATATATATATAGTTGATAAGATTTAAGATAATAATTAAAACTCACCTTTTTCTGTGCACCTTATAGTACTACAAGGGGGAACGTAAATCACCTTTATATTATTAACAGTATAGAGACCATAATAAACATTTGTAGGGGATAATAACTCCATGGTAAATTTTGTGCATCAACTAAAAGATAAAAATATTAAATCAGATCCCAGGACAAAATACTTTCATTAACCACCCCACTCTCCGAATAATAAATTTAATAGAGTTAGCTTGGGGAACATAGTAATTTTTGCCACCTCTTACAGTCCTGGGGAGACTAGGAGCGTGGCAAAATGGCGCCTAAACGTGTGTAAATTCCTCTAGAGTTAGTTAAAGACAAAGATTTTGTTGCGAACTTTGTGTTAGGTAAATAAATTTTTTGTTGTGAACTTTAGAGCTCAGTAACTAACTAATTATCTCTAAAAGCATATGTACAAGTTTAAATTCATTAATATTAATTAATATTTCGAATTACTGTGGGTAAATTAAATATATTTTGGTGGAATACAAACATTTTCTCTGACTGAAGGGCCACAAGAATTAAATTTAAATCGACTTGTGGTTGGTTAATCAACATATTTCGTATTTCTTACGTTTATTGTCTGGTACTTTAGGGCTCCAGCATCGATATATTTGGATAAATATTTCATTTTTTAGATTAAAAATTTTTTTCTAAACATAACCATAACAGATTTATTTTATTTTGACAACTCTGTCAGGCTGTCAGTCAAAATTTGATCGCTTCTGTTTTGGGTTTTCGGTGGCCTTTTACTATTAGGGCTATTGCGAAAGTGACTTGACCTATTCAGAACTGTAGTTTATTTTTTTCATTTATACTTTTACTTTATCATTATAGGTACTAGTGTGGTACTAGTAGATATGTATAGGAAATAAGCTAGGTAGTTTTTATTTTTAAGTAACACAGCATAATTGTACAAAATACGGGAATTTTTTTTGCATAGTTTGATTTAGTTTAACTAGTAATTTAATTCTTAAAATACCTGCCGCGTCTTGGAATTACTTATCTACATAGTTAAGGTAAAGGGTTAAAAATTTTTTAGTTAGAATTTTTTTTTAGTTAGGGATTTTTTTAGATAAAAATTTGTTTGGGTACCAAATAAATTTTTGGGTTTTATATTTTTTTATTTGTTACTTCTTTAGGAAGGAGTGGGGTTTAAATATTATTGAATATAATATTTAAATTACAAACAAATTATAGGTATTAAAAACAATTATATTTATTGAAGTTTCTTAATCTATACATTGTAGGTACATTGTAGGTACATTGTAGGTACATCATAAGTAGGTATTTAAGGATAGAAGAGTTAGATATATAGTTGAAATAGTTGGATTTTTAGTGGATGTAAATTAATTTTCAGGTTGCATAGTTAGGTATTATGGAGGTTAATAGGTTATTGAGTGATGAGCTCACTTATGAAATAACAATAAGAGGTCTTCCTCTTGGTAGATCGGTAGCGGAAAAACGTGCAATTTTAAGAGAAGCTTTACAAATGGAAAAATATTTCCCATCTGCCGTGCCTCAAGTAACTGCATATGACTCTGTTGAAGAGTTACAAATATGTCGGCGTAAGTTAGGAGAGTTACAGGATAGTATTCAAAACTTTGATATTACCAACCGGAATAACGATTTCCATAGGATACAGTCACGTCTTTCGCATATTTCACTGAGATTGGGACGAATAGTCTCACAGTCTAGGAGTCAGGATGACATGAAGGCAGCTTTAGAAGAACAATCCTGCCACTTGAAGGTGGAACTAAATCGGAAATATCAAACTGTAAATTCGTCAAACAACCGGGTAAATATTGATGAAAGTGAATTAACTCAGGCAAGTCAATCACATTCTGGGGAAGAACCAAGGTCTATCTTGGATGATGAGGTCCCCTATGTAGAAGGGGAAATTATTCGTCCACGAGAAGAAGGAATAGTTTATGATCTGGTGCAAGTCAATCCATCAAATGCCATAAGGCTCTCAGATCACCATTTGCGAGAACGAACTCGGGCAGAGACGGCTTTTGACAATAACAGGGTGAGGGTAGAAGACTCCAATGTACCGACGGTACGAGATAACTTTTCCTCAGAAGCTGGAACTCTAAGAGTTATCCAACATCTAGCACGGTTGTTCCAAAATCCTACGACCAATGCTGGAAGTGATCAACCCTTACGTCCCGTGGGTGAACAGGGTTATCGAACGGTTCAACCACACCGCAATATATCGCAACCTTTTCTCGAAGAAGCTTCCAATCATCAACCACCTCAACACATCCGATTCGCAGAAACTGCACCCTCAGAAGTTGAGTTGAATTTGAACCAGTTTGCTGCTGGAGTGAATTCTCCATTCCAATCCACTCTAAGAAATCGAAATCCTGGTACTACAATATTCCCTCCTACTGTTGCTTCTGACATACCTACTGAAGATGGAATTATAAATCCCGGGAGTGATAGCTTTCCACCGAGACATTCTTCTGGGCTACGTTATTCACGAGGTGACTTTGTAGAACGTCCGATGCACATCAGTAGATGGAATGTGAAATTTAATGGAAAGACTAGTGTTACTGATTTCCTGGAAAGGATAGAAGAGCTGAGACTTTCAAGAGGAGTTCCTAAGGAGCAATTACATCGTTCGGCTCCCGAGCTGTTTAGCCAGGAAGCACTCTTGTGGTATCGCACAGAGAAGTTTTCTTCTTGGGATGACCTAGTGTGCAAACTCCGAGAGGCTTTCCAGCCTTACGATTACGAATTCACGCTGATGGATGAAATTAGGCGAAGGACTCAAGGAGCTCAGGAGAAAGTAATTAGTTATGTTTCTGTTATGGAAACTCTGTTTAGAAAGTTAAGCCAATCCGTAACCGAGTCCACCCGTATTAATCTGGTAAAACGCAATCTATTACCTCACATCCAATCTCATCTCGCAATCCATGAAATTACTTCTATGGCTGAACTTGTCAGGTTAAGTAGAGCTATAGAAGAAACACAAATTAGAGTTCAAAAATTTCAACCTCCTCCTACCAATTATCGGTCCTTGTTAGAGCCGGACTTGGCTTATAAAAGAGGGCCCACTCAACCTAATCTAACATCCATTGCTTCCGTAGCAACAACCAATGAATCTGCTACCGTTAATGCTAGAATTTCTAGTGCTGTCGACAATAAAACTCCAATATGTTGGAATTGTCAAAGCACGACTCACAAATTCAGGGCTTGCGATCAACCCCGAAGAAAATTTTGTTTTAAATGTGGTCGTGATAACGCGATAACAAGTACCTGTCCAAATTGTCAAAAAAAAGTAAGGGGGACTCAGTAGGTCGGCTGGAACTTCCCCTAGTATCCACAAATGCGACCGAATCAAATACAAGAGTCTTATTGAATTACATTATTGCCCATGCTACTGGAGACACTCGACCATATCTTCAAGTCAGTATTTATAATATTCCTATGTTAGGGTTACTTGATTCTGGTGCTACTCACACTATTTTGGGTAGGCAAGGGTGGAATAGATTAAAGTCTAGTTGTGCGATGAATATGTTGTCCGCTAAAGAGTGTATTGTGGCTAATGGTGAGACCTGCAATGTCGAGGGCTCTGTATTAATTCCTATCACCCTGGAAGGTCGTGTGAAACTTCTTGAAGTACTTGTAGTTCCGACAATACCTCATAGTCTTATTTTAGGATGTGATTTTTGGAGGACAATGGAGATTGTTCCTAATCTATTTTCGGGGCAATGGACTTTTAGAGAATTTTTTGGTGAATGCTCACCAACAATCAGTGTAAATGTTATAGATTCTCTTCCTAATGATCAGCAACAACAGTTACATCAGATAGTTGATGAAGCTTTTAAGAAAATGGGATCCAAGTTTGGGTGTACCGACAAAGTTTGCCACACTATTCGTACCAAATCTTCACCTTTAAGGTCACGGTACTATCCCATATCACCGGTTCTACAGCGACAAGTAAACGAGGAACTAAATCAGATGTTGGCAGACAATGTGGTGGAACCTTCTACTTCTCCCTGGGCTTCTCCTATCCTCCTTCTTAAGAAACCAGATGGTCGATATCGCTTTGTGGTAGATTTTCGACAACTAAATAAAGTGACAGAGCGGGATGCTTACCCATTACCTCAAGTGAATGCCACCTTAAATAAACTTAGAGAAGCTCACTACCTCTCAACTCTGGACATAAAATCTGCATATTGGCAGATTCCATTAGCAGAGGAGTCAAAACCTCTAACTGCATTTATTGTCCCAAATCGAGGGTTATTTCAATTTAAAAGGATGCCAATGGGTTTGCATAATGCACCTGCCACGTGGCAGCGCTTCATTGATCAAGTGCTTGGCCATGATTTAGAACCTTATTGTTTCGTTTATCTAGACGATGTCATTGTCTGTACTAGTAGTTACGAGAAACATTTGGAGGTACTTCGTGAAGTTTTCAGTCGATTGAGGTCAGCGGGATTAACTCTTAATAGGGATAAATGTCATTTTTGTAAGGGTGAACTAAAATATTTAGGGTATATTGTTGGCGCATCAGGGTTAATGGTCAATCCGGAAAAGGTAGAAGCCATTGTTAATTTTCCCTCTCCTAAAAATGTATCAGATGTACGACGTTTCATCGGTCTTTCTTCTTGGTACCGAAGATTTGTACCAAATTTTTCTACTTTGACCGCCCCTCTTTGCAATCTATTGAGGAAGGCTCAGAAATTTATGTGGGATGACAATTGCAGTCAGGCTTTTAGTAAGTTAAAGGAACATTTGGTGTCTGCTCCGATTTTAATGTGTCCCGATTATTCCTTACCTTTTACTATCCAGACGGACGCTAGCGATTTTGGTTTGGGAGCGGTGTTGACGCAAGAGACTCCCTCAGGCGAAAAGGTAGTAGCCTATTTGAGTCGGTCATTGACGAAATCAGAGAGAAAGTACTCCACTACCGAGAAAGAGTGTCTAGCTGTCCTTCACGCAATCGAAAAGTTTAGGCCGTATGTTGAAGGGTCTCGGTTCTCTGTAGTAACGGATCATTTTAGCCTAAAGTGGATTAACTCTATTAAAGACCCCGTGGGGCGTATCGCTAGATGGGCAGTCAGACTACAGCAATATGATTTTGAAGTTATCCATAGAAAGGGGAAGGATCATGTAGTTCCTGATGCACTGTCAAGAGCCGTGCCCTGTGTTGATAATATTAAAGTGGATATCGTTGCTGGAAAACCCGATCCACAACCTTCAGAGTATAAGGTTAAGGACATCTGGTATCAGTCGATGATCCAAAAAGTGATCAAATATCCCGATCGCTATCCGTTATGGAGGGAGGACTCAGGCCGGCTATATAAAAAGGCCAATCTACAATATCCTGAGCTCTGTGAACAAGCAGACGGTTGGTTAATTGTTGTCCCAAAAGAAGAACGGGCAGAACTAATTAAAGCGCATCATGATGTTCCAACCTGCGGTCACCTAGGGATATATAAAACCTCCGGTCGAATATCTGCACGGTATTATTGGCCCAAGCTGAGGCAGGATGTGGCTCGGTATATTAATCGATGCCTCACTTGTTTAAAAACAAAGCCCAATCAGACAGCTCCTGCAGGACTGATGTTAAGTGCTAGTCCAGGGACAACTCGTCCTTGGCAAATCATTAGTACAGATCTTGTTGGTCCTCTGCCACGATCGTCTTCTGGATTTTCCTATATTTTGACAATATGTGATCTTTTCACAAAATTCTTATTGATTTTTCCATTACGTACATCCAAAGCCAACAGTATAGTGAAAATCTACGAAGAAACTTTTCTGCTATTCGGAGCACCCCAAGGGATGATAATGGACAATGGAAAACAATTTAAAAGTCGGCTCCTGCTTGACTTACTGGCGAAATATGATGTCCACCCAAGATATGTATCCAACTTCCATCCTCAAGCCAATGCTGTTGAACGAACTCACCGTGTGATTAAAACCATTCTGTCTTCCTATGTAAGTGAAAATCATAGAGATTGGGAGAAATATGTTTACCAGGTAGCTAGTGCAATCAGATCCTCACGCCATGAAGTCACTCAGTTAACTCCAAACTTTGTTTTCTTTGGCAGGGAATTATCGTACTCCGGAAAAGTACATCATCCTGAGGCTGAGGAGATGAATGATGTACATTATGATGCGGAAATCAGACATACCGCTTTAGGCAAAGTTTATGCAGATGTAGCAAAGCGTCTAAAGCAAGCATATGAGCGTAGTAGTGTTCGATATAACCTTAGACGTCGTCCACAAAGGTTTACCCTAAACCAGATAGTGTTTAAGAAAAACTATAAGCTGTCAGATGCGAGCAAGGGCGTGACAGCTAAATTGTGCGCCAAATATGATGGACCTTTCAGGATTCTTAAAATTTGCTCCCCTTGGTGTTATGAACTTTGTGACGAAACTGGTAAAAGTCGTGGCGTATGGCATGCAAAGGATATCAAGGCTCATCCACCTGAAGATAATCTAGAACAAAACAGTGAGAGTGAAATGAATGATTAGTGTATATTATAGATTAGTTATAAGTAATGTATATAGTAGTAACTTTAAGTACTAAAGTTTTCTAAGGAAAACTTATCCACGTAAGGGGGGAGTTGTTACGTGCACACTTTACCTTGGGAATATTTTACCCTAAAAAGATAAAGATGTCTTCGAAAAAATGAATTTATTCGTAATAAGATAAATCACAATATTAATAATAGTTTTCAGTCATCTGTGTTTCGAAACCCTAAAAATAATAAATATAAATAACAATATCAATAAGATATTTAGGAACATAAAACTTACCAATAGATTTAATCACACCTTTTTTTCTCGCCTTCATCGTCTGCATATATTTTACTAAGTGTAGTTTTACTTCTAAAAACAATACAAAATATAAATCGACATTAGATACCTCACGATGAGTAGAATGTTATTCCAACAAAATACTAAATTATAAATGTTTACCCTATTTAAATAATTTAGAGAAATTTAGTTATTCAGTTAGGTAGTTTAGGGTAGATTTTCTTTAAAATCTTTATTATGATTTTATATATGACTTGTTTATTTCCATCATGTCAAAGTCATTTTGTTGTCAATTTTCTTCTTTTTCAAATACTTCTAATTAATTAAAATAATTACATTAAGGTACAACAATCAGGATAATTTAAATATCTTATCTGGACATGAACTGACCACTGACCACTTTTTATAAATCTTTTTTTATACTCTCATATCTGACCTTTTGAATAAAATGGCTTCTTGCTGAACCACCTGGGTTTAAGTTTTCGAATTTTCGGATTTATTTAGCCAGTATTTTCAACCCTCATCTTAATTCTTACAAGTAATGTTTCATTTAAGTTGAATCACATATTGTGGATTTTATTGCTTGTAAAAGAAAGGCCC
Organism: Psylliodes chrysocephalus; assembly: GCA_927349885.1. Lineage (NCBI taxonomy): Eukaryota > Metazoa > Arthropoda > Insecta > Coleoptera > Chrysomelidae > Psylliodes > Psylliodes chrysocephalus. Next base: position 24,760,270 of record OV651818.1, read on the forward strand.
CTCACATCTGTGGTAAGTTCAACCTGTCCATGCTTTCCTAAAAATCAAGTATTAATAATGTTGTTTCCTTTTAGGCCTTTAAGTACTTCTTTAAGTACTGATTTAAGTACTTATTTACGTACTTATTTACGTTTTATGCGTTCATTTATTCATTGAATATTTATTTGAACAAGATTATTTGAATCGAGAGATATGACCGATAGATATTGAAGGTTCGGTATCTACCACCGATTTATCTGCAGCACCCATATCATGCATTGGCACCTTCTGGAGACATCACCAACCATTACCGAGTCCTGAGTTATCAGTCGATAGTAAGACTTCAAATCCCTCAGCCCTCAAGTAAGGACTACCTTTCTTATTTTAATGTACCTGAACGTAGCAGTTCTCATTACCATCTGTACACTAGAGTAAAGTACAATATATATATAGTTGATAAGATTTAAGATAATAATTAAAACTCACCTTTTTCTGTGCACCTTATAGTACTACAAGGGGGAACGTAAATCACCTTTATATTATTAACAGTATAGAGACCATAATAAACATTTGTAGGGGATAATAACTCCATGGTAAATTTTGTGCATCAACTAAAAGATAAAAATATTAAATCAGATCCCAGGACAAAATACTTTCATTAACCACCCCACTCTCCGAATAATAAATTTAATAGAGTTAGCTTGGGGAACATAGTAATTTTTGCCACCTCTTACAGTCCTGGGGAGACTAGGAGCGTGGCAACTAGATCAATTAAACAAATTGAAAACAAAAATGAATGCAAACAAAATATTATCAATAAATTCACAATTATTGGAAAGTTAGACTTCCTTTGGTTCTGCCATGACACCCTGTCCACAAGTCAAAATTTATCTGTCATCACAATTCTACTAACCTTCCACCTTCCACCCCATTTCACGACTGTTGCGCGACGCCGACGGTGGACGTGGTGGATTTTAAAACAGTACCCCTGTTAGGCCTACATATTTCTGCAATTGGTCTGTTTTAGTAATGGCGAAAACGAAGACTAATTAATATACGGTAAAACTTCTAAATGATAATGTTCGAAACAATTAAACATGGAAATAATGATCATAATCTAGTTTAATCTGTTGACACAATCAAAACAGCATCCAAATATTTCATCTTTCAGGCAAAGTACCCAATTTAAATGCGTTCTGTTTCCAAACAGAATTACTGATTATCGTTACAACTTTCCGACGTACTTTTTTTAATGCTTCCAATCTAAATGTTTGATGTCTCGAGTTCTCGTCTAATCTGTGCATGGAAATTGATGGAGAACGCGCCTTCGTCGTTTCTCCTCGTTTCCTTGAATGAAAGAAAGTCTGCGGATTGATGTATTGGAGTTTTTTATTCTTTCTTTTCTTTGTCAACTGCTATAATTTGTTAGCGTCGACATATATTGCTTGAGGGGATGGTGTTACTGTTTGTGTGTTGACAGACCGTTTTAGGGTTATTATTTCTTTTAATTGGAATTTATATAATAATTGGGACTGTGTCTTACCATTCGAACACTGTGAACAATATAGTCCGGGAGGTAATGACAGATTTCAATAAACCATTTTTGCAAGCTCTATTGTTTAATATGAGTTATTTAAATAGCATCTAACAGTAAAATCATCGTCTTCCATTCCATTTGTACGACAGGGGGTCGCGGGAGGGTTGGAATTCCAGTAAAAAAATTATAAAAAAAATCATTTTCGCAGAGATGAAACTTGGTGTACACGTTGATGTGAACATAAAAATATTAGAAAATATTGTCTTTCACCTAAATTGTACAACAAACTACGTCTCTTCTACCCACATAAATAGGCGTAAAAAAATAATAAGAAAAAATCTGATGTGTCCAACACATGACTTTCCTATCTAGTTATTGTAGGCTTTTTCCGGTTATTTTGTACAACCTATTACAGCATCTCTATAAATGTTTAGAGGATAAACTAAATATATACATTGTCCACATACGTCTACCTCGAAACATTTTTCTATAGATATTCATGAAAAACGAAAATACTGAAAAATTTAAATTTCCTACAATTTTTTCATTACGGTCCATTTTAGAAAAATCATGCATAAACAAAAATTATAGAGATCGATATCGCAAACAACTTTTATTTTAAAAACTTTCATAAAAATCAGAATTTTGCACATTTTGTCAAATTTCTCGAATACGGACCATTTCAGGAAATTTTTACAAAAAACAAAAATTATAGATAATAATATTAGAAGTAACTTTTATTTAAACAATTTTTTTCTCCAAACATTAATAACAGATATATTCCATAAAATATAAAAGTGGCCTCCCATAAAGTACCCCCCCCCAGATGTTCCGACTATGTCCAAAATCTAATCAGCTCATTGGACGCTGAAACAAAGCTTAAGTTTAAAATTTGGTGTTTTTCTGTGTATCGGTTCATGAGTTATGCGTTATACAGACACACACACAGACACACACACAGACAGACAGACATCATCGCGAAAATAGTCAAAACGGATTCAGGGGACCTCAAAACGTAAAAGTCCGTCAAAAACTCGAGGTCGAAAAAAATCATGATTCCTATACTTTCCTTATATCTGTATACAGATAGGAAAGTAAAAATATAGTCGCAAAGGTGAAACCAAGTGTGATGCTTATTTTTATAGTAAAAAAAAATCTGATGTGTCCAACACATGACTTTCCTATCTAGTTATTATAGGCATTTTCCGGTTATTTTGTACAACCTATTGCAGCATCTCTATAAATGTTTAGAGGATAAACTAAATATATACATTTTACACATACATCTACCTCGAAACATTTTTCTATAGATTTTCATTGAAAACGAAAATACAGAAAAATTTAAATTTAGCACTTTTCCATTACGGTCCATTTTAGAAAAATCATGTATAAACAAAAATTATAGAAATCGATATCGCAAACAACTTTTAGTTCAACAATTTTCATAAAAATCAGAATTTTGCACATTTTGTCAAATTTCTCGAATACGGACCATTTCAGGAAATTTTGACATAAAACAAAAATTATAGATAATAATATTAGAAGTAACTTTTATTTGAACAATTTTCTTCTCCAAACATAAATAACAGATATATTCCATAAAATATAAAAACGGCCTCCCATAAAGTACCCCCCCAGATGTTCCGACTTTGTCCAAAATCTAATCATTTCACGTCAGGCCGAAATAAACCTTAAGGTTAAAATTTAATGTTTTTTCCTTTATCCGTTTTTGAGTTTTCTTCAAATTTCGAAATTTACACATTTTCTCAAATATCTCGAATACGGTCCATTTTAGAGAAATTATGTATAGGACAAAAATTATAGAGAATTATATTACAAACAACTTTTATTTGAACAATTTTTATAAAAAATTATGTTTTTTACATTTTGTCAAATTTCTCGAATACGGACCATTTTAGGAAAATTTTGCATAAAACAAAAATTATAGATAATTATATTAGAAGTAACTTTTATTTGAAGAATTTTCTTCTCCAAACGTAAATAACAGATATATTCCATAAAATATAAAAATGACCACCTATAAAGTACCCCCCCAGCTGTTCCGACACTGCCCAAAATCTAATCAGCTCATTGGACGCTGAAACAAAGCTTAAGTTTAAAATTTGGTGTTTTTCTGTGTATCGGTTCATGAGTTATGCGTTATACAGACACACACACACACAGACACACACACACACAGACACACACACACACACACACACACACACACACACACACACACACAGACATCATCGCGAAAATAGTCAAAACGGATTCAGGGGACCTCAAAACGTAAAAATCCGTCGAAAACTCGAGGTCGAAAAAAATCATGATTCCTATACTTTCCTTATATCTGTATACAGATAGGAAAGTAAAAATAAAAATAATAGTCTTCCACCATAAAAAACAAAACAAAGGTCGTCTTTAAATCTGATAAAGATGTTCTCGACATACATCAAAACTCTTTGAACACATACGTTTAGATATATTTTACATTTCTAATCTTATTTGACTATATAATTGATTCTTTTTCGCAATATGGCCAGGCTTATCCTCTAGATAGTATAACAGGGATATCAATCGTAGAAAAACTTTTATAATTTATTTCACATCATGGACTACCACAAAAAATGACCACCGACAGAGGAAAAGAATTAAAACATTTCACTTTAGAAGATTTTTGTAAACGACACACACATTATCCAATTACATATCACTACCGCAAAAAAAAGTAATTCACATTCCCCAGTGGAACGGTTGGTTTCATTCAAGTCTATTAGAACATTATAGATGTTTGTAAGAAGAAAATACACCAGATCGACTAATTAAAAATTCTGTATTTTGTTATAATAATAGTATACATTTAGGAAAAAGTTCACGCCATTTGAAATAATTAAAGGACCCATTGATAATCCAAATCCCTTTGATTTAGTCGATGATTTAATAATTTTTAATTATGTACAAGATTATAAACAAATTAATGTATAACAAAATTAAACAACGTAACGAAGAAGTAAAAGAAAATTTAATAAACAAACTAACTGAAAAGAGATCTGAACCAGATACCTATTCTAATCAAAATTCATGTTTTGTCAAAACAAAATCAAGAAATAAAAAATTACCAAAATTTGAAAAGGCAAATGTTATTGAAGATAAATGTATTTTAATTAGAACAGATAAGGGTACTTATCATAAAAGTATTGTTAGAAAACCGAAAAATAATTTAGAAAAATTATTACAGGATTTCAATCAAAATGAAATCCATTTTGATATCGACTCTATTCCAAGAACAAGTTCTACAAGTTATTTATGTATACCAAGTACATAGTACATATTTTGATTTACAGATCACTCCAATTGAAAATCTGCTTCCTATTCAGTTAGGAAACGCTAAACTTATATGTACATTTATATATTATTTAGATTTAAAAAATGTAGTTACTAATTTAGTTATTCTTTTTGAATCGTTAAAACATAGTATACTTCATGTTAATGCAACTAACCCTATATCTTATCATAGCTTATCACAAACTATGTTAACAAGAACAAAATATCTAATAATTACTCTTTAGAAAAACATTAATAATTTAATTCCTCTTGTAAGACATAAATGAGCTCTAATAAATACAATTGGAAAAATTATCAAATGGCTATTTGGAAATCTTGATTCTGATGACGAAGAAAGATATAATAATGCTAATACATTGCAAGTAAATCAAAAAAATATCAGTGAAACAAATCTTAAAATTTAATTGTTCAGAAGGCTTGTTGATAATTATAATAAATCAATCACAATCTTAGGCAAAAATCAAGAAAAATTTAAAGTTGATATGGAAAAAATTCAAGCAGCTATTTATAATAGAATGCATACACTTGAAAGTTATATTAGTTTTCAGGCCATTATATCATAAATTTATTTAGATTATCAAAAGGTCATTTCTTAATTTAGAAAATGCCATAACCTTTGCAAAATTAAATACTTTTCATAATTCTATAGTTTCCAGCTCAGACAAAAAAAACATGATAAAATATTTACATTAAATATACCAGATGTTCTAAATTAAAGCGTTACAGCTATATACAGCTTTTTATATAAAAAAAAACGTTTCAGACGAAAGTTTTATAGTTTTGTAGAGAAAAACTTTTGGCTAAAATCGTTTTTTATAGCTAGCCATAATACGGCCAACTTTTTTTTGGCGCAGCAACATTTTCAAGTAGCTGTTACTCAATAAGTAAAAGTCCAATAAAAAAAATATTTCCCTTAAAAGTTTCTTATTTTTTTATGTACTTTAAGAATATGTAAGAAAAAAATGGGATTCCCATTTAAAAAAACAAAGTTCACCTCGATATGGCCATATTATGGTAAGCTATAAAAAAATGAATTTAGCCAAAAAGGTTTCACCCAAAAAACTATAAAACTTTTGTCTGAAACTTTTTTTTCTAAAATGCATATTTTCGGCGGTATTTAACTGTATCACTTTAATTTGAACACCGGTATAATGTTCATCATATTCCGAAATTTACAAATTTATTAACGTATCAGTTCTTAGGAACAATTTCAGAATCTCAGTTACATTTTGAACATACATTTTCCTATTTTTGAAAGTAATACCTTTGAATTTTATCATTTATTCCCAATTATCCAAAACCAAAAAATGTATACACCTTTATTTCCCTATTTGGCACGAAAACATCAAGATACATAGTTTAAACAAAAAGAATATCAATCCCTTGAAGAAATCTATTATTGTCAACAGAATTTCATCCCCAGAGATAATTGTACTCTCCAACTTCTTGAAGGAAAAACTTTGACAAATTGTCATATTTTAAATGTTAGTTTAGAAGAATCAGTATTCGAACAAATCGCAGTCGATGAAGTCTTAATAATCCCGTCAAAACCTGAACAAATTCTTTCAAAATGTAACAGTAACTATACTCGAACAAAATATTGGAGAAGGTGACGCATCCCTGTTCACGTACAATCATCGTACTATACCAGAGCATAATGAATGGAATCACGCGCTTAAGACAGCAGAAGTTATCGGAATCACGTGTCAAATGCATGTTTATTGCCGAAATGTATTACGCCAGTGGCGTATAAAAACTATTGGCAAATTAAACGAATCCATTACTATTGTAACAATATAATTCTACTATTAAATTGTTTTTATTAAATTTATAAGGTATAAGGACACCAATATTTTAGTATTTAATAAACTTTTAAAGTACCTACCTAATATACTCTTCGAGCATATATATTTCATAGAGTCCCCATTCAACAGAGTTTGTTTGGGTTATGCCGGGAAATAGGTAGACACTATTTTCAGTGTCGCATCATTTTTACGGGGTTTGTAATTAATAAATTTGATACAACCTTTAAAATACTTTAAATTATGCACATATTTTATAAACTTGCATTATTTAAATAGGTATCTAGTAATAGTAAATTATTATTATTTATTATTATTATTTGTGTTGGATATATCAGATTTTTTTTTTCAAACATCAGAAATTGTATAACGGAAAAATGAAGGTTGAAATAATAGGCAATAAAAAAGATTAAGAGCTTATATTTAAAAATAAAAAATATAAATAAATGGTAGGTATATATTATACACACAATATTTATGATATCTATGTGTACGAGAATTACAATAAAAGAATGTTTTTTAATAATTTATGTTCAATAGAATACTAAATAATATACTACAAATAGAATAAGCTAATACTTAGGTACTTAGGTACATTTAAACTGCCAGTCGTTAACAAATGAAGTGAAGTGAAGCTTAATTTTTATTGGAAAACTGTATAATGCTTCGATTATTTCTTAATGACTAGGAGTACGAATAAAAGAAGCTTAAAATGACTTTTTTTATTGAAAAACTAACATTAGGCTTTGCTTATTTCTTAACAACTAGCAGTCTACTTATTAAAAAACATAGGTATATTTAATAAAAAATAATTATTGTCAATTTTTGCGGTTTATAAAAAATATAGGTAATAGGTAAGTATTTGAAAATAAAATGTTGTATTAAAAAGTACTTAGTTACTTATATGTTCTCTTGTTCTATATTTTCTTTTTCTGCAACAGAGGCTTCATGGTTCAGATCATCACTGAAAAATTGAAAATTTTAAACGACTAACCCACAAGAAAAGTGCAGGGTTCTTTATCTTTTACATTCACCTTCTTCTGGAGCCTCAGTAAATCCTGATGGCAGTGCACCTGGAATTAATCTAGTTCTTCGTCCACATCCAGTTTTTGACATAAATATATATCCAGAAAAATGATTGGATCATAAAACAGCACTATTTGAAATGTTTTCTGGTTACAATATGTTTCACTAAATGCGTTTTTCGGCAGGATTAGTTGGAAACCTACAAAAAAACAAAAATTACTGATTTAACATTTTTAACATTATCATGATAAAATGACTTAGAAACGAAAAGCTTGTTTATATTGAAAAATTATGATTATTTTTTTTTAACTTTTAAGTAGAGTCCAAAATCTAAAACAATATTCCTTATACATAATACAAGTTCTTTAAATTTAATTCACTAAATTTACCATTTATTTTACCGGCCTTTTTTATAAAATGTAGGTACTTATGTTTCTTTAAAAAAAATGGTAGAGACGCTAATGGTTATTTACTTGTAAAATGACCTTGGCGATACCTTTTCGTATTTCTATTTAAAACTTACACAAACTATTACCATTGTTAAAATTTGTATCACTAAAGTAATAAAATACAAAAAATCACTTATAAACTATAAAAATAAGCTAGAAATTGACGAAAATCAAAAATCAAATGACAGTTCTAACAATTTCAAACGATTTGACATACCAAGCAAAACGAAACAGACCAATGGGAATGCTGGACACTATTTTTCCCCCCTGTACCAAAACAAAGCCCATTTGGACGATGGCTCTAGGAATATTATGCTCGAAGAATATACTACACAATAAATACAGTGTGTCCGTAAAGTATGGAACAAATACATTTTTAGCTACACAGACCATTTTAAGAAATAATCCTGAAACACGTCGATTTTTGATTTTAATTTACCGTATTTTAAAATAATAATCTATTATACAGGGTGAATTACTTCACCGTCATTTTTTTTAAATGAAACACCCCCATTTTGTCTCAATTTTCGGATTACTCTAGCTGAGCTGATTCCAAAAAATGTATCATATGTTGATTCCAATTGGTACAGGGTGGACTTGTGGCCTAGCAGACAGAATAGGAAAGATATTATTTCTTATCAATTTTGAAAAAACATAGTCGTCTAGTTTTTTGTGAAATGTCATTATTTGTTTAGTAATTTATTGATGTTTAGTGACAGTTTAGTACTACAATATTTTTGGTATTCGTTAATGTTTCAATTATTGCTTAGATTTAATTTGAATTAGAAATGGAGTTAAGTGTAAAACAAAAAAATGAAATAGTTATGATGATTGGGTATGGAGACAGATCGCGAACTCAGACGGAAGTGTGCAATTTGTTTAATGATAAATATCCAGAAAGACCTATAACACGTTCAACAGTCAGTAAGATTGAAAAGATATTTCGAGAAACTGGTACGGTTGAAAACGTACGCAAATCAGGTCGTCCCTCTGCAAATGCTGATACAGCATTAGATGTTTTACTTAGTTTTGAAGAAGACGCGCATACTTCTGTGCGTAAAGTTAGTCGCGATATCGGTGTTAGCAAAACAACGGTACACAAACTATTAAAGCTTGAAAAATGGCATCCTTATAAAATCAAACTTGTGCAGGAATTAAACGAAGATTATCCCGATAGAAGAATCTAATTTTGCGAAAAAATGATGGGTAAATGTCACGGAGACCCTCTCTTGATACAAAACATTATTTTTTCTGATAAGGCCACTTTCACGTTAAATGGCGAGGTTAACCGTCACAATTGTAGATACTAGGCAAAAGAACTCGAATCATCGGACCCTACTTTATCGAAGGTAATTTAAACGGGGCAACGTATCTTAAGTTTTTAAGGGGGTATCTCGTACCTACTTTACGTAATTTGTTTCCCAGCAGACGTAATCCTGGAGGTTGTGATGAAAGTTTATGGTTTCAACAGGATGGTGCACTTCCACATTATGCTGTGGATGTTAGAAGGTACCTAGATGAAATTTTTCCGAACAGGTGGATTGGTAGACGTGGACCTATCGAATGGCCAGCGAGGTCACCAGATTTCAATCCTTTGGATTATTTTATGTGGGGTCATCTAAAGAATGTTGTGTATCAAACCAAACCAGCAAATATTCAAGAATTAAAAGAGAGAATTCGGATAACAATAAACAATATTTCTCAAGACACAATAAACAAGATTCAACAAGAATTTGTACACGGTTTGGGTTACTGTCAAATACAGCAAGGGCTGCAGTTCAAACATTTATAAAGTCATTTATTTCATCATATTCTGTCCGCTAGACAATAAGTATTTTTGATATTATTGTTAATTTAACTAATAAAGAATGTTACGCGTTACTTTATGAGCACACACAAAACTATTATATTTTTGCCCACCCTGTACCAATTGGAATCAACATGTGATACATTTTTGGAATCAGCTCAGCTAGAGTAATCCGAAAATTGAGACAAAATGGGGGTGTTCCATTAAAAAAAAAAAAAATGACGGTGACGTCATTACTCGAAAGTAATTCACCCTGTATTTTAGATTATTATTTTAAAATACGGTAATTAAAATCAAAAATCGACGTGTTTTAGGATTATTTCTTAAAATAGTCTGTTTAGCTAAAAATGAATTTGTTCCATACTTTACGGACACACTGTATAACTCCTCGAATATGCACTACCACTACCAAATTGTAAGGTACAAACATGAACACCTACTCGTATATTAGAAAAGCGCACTTATACAAAAAAGTGTTTATAAAATATAAAATAATTATCATAAATAAAGCGATACAAATCTGTAACCCGTCTGTCGTTTATTTACTTGAAACACATTTTAAAACCATTAAACACAGATAACGAAGTCATTAGGGAATAAATATATTCATTTCTCGAAAACTATCAAAAAACGTATATTTAACGCATCATCTTCGTTTAAATAAAGAAGTTGCAAACAAATTTAATAAAGTTTACTAACAAATAGCTAATAAATAATAAATAATTATTTGCTATTTGATACGCCGCCTATGCCTGACTCTGTCGGAATTTTCATTCATGGACAACAGTGCTGATCATGCAGATGACTCACCTTCTCCAATATTTTGTCGGAGTATAGTATATAGATATAAAGTCACCTGTAATAATCAATATACATAAATAGGCACTAAATTGAATTTAATTTAATTTCAGCAATACTTTGTAGGACTACAAAAAATGTAATCGAATGTGATACATTTTTTTAATAAAGAATAAAATAAACATATTATCTAAATGAAAATATTAAAAGCACAAACATAAAAAACATTATACTTTAATATTATTGTTCTTCCGATGACTGCGAAAAGTGCCTATATGTAGTTGGGTGTTAATGTATTAATCAATATACTAAAATCTTGTGAAATTTGGACCATTGAAAGAAGATATATCAACAACATTCAACCGAGCAGAGGAAAGCGATTCATTCTACCGAATATCGACATAAAGAGAATTCAAACTTCAAAATCTTATAAAACTTCTAATATAACTAAATTAGATTTTAATGATTTATATGAAATTAATTAAATTTCTAAACAATTAAAGCCAATTAAAGAAATTCAAAATAATTTTAATTATTCAAGCACGTTTGGAACAATTTTTGTAATTTTTATTTGCATAATTATTTTAATACTAATTAAATACAGAAGACAACTTTTAAGAAGAAATAGAAGAAAGAAAATTAATAAATTGAATTAGAAAATCTCACAGCCCAAGTAGCATTATAGTAACAGAAACTTATATCGCCCCTTCGATTAAGTAACTATTACGATATAATCACTAAATGTACCCCTATATAGTGAAAATAACTTCATTTTATATTTTACCAGTTGTAACTAAGTGTATTTCACCACTGGGAATCACTTCAAAGTTTTATATTATTTAGTTGCCTCTGAAGGTGTTTGAAACGTTATATCCACTAAGCGGGACCACTTTAAAGTTTCACAAACTTGAATGTGGAAAATAGTAGTTACGGCCACCAAATTATATCACCTTAATACCACCTAGAAGTGGCAGTAATCTTAAAGTGGGTTTGATAGTTTTGGTAACGTTTCGGGAACCATAAATATATCTTTAACCCATTAACGCTCAGTGGGTCATCAACGACCCAGGGTAGAGCCGTGCTCACTATTTTAATCAATTTAATTGAAAACAATTTTTATATTTTCAGTGTGATTATATTTGGAATAGTTATAAAAAAATTGTAAAAAAATTATTTCATGAAAAATGGCGATACTAGGCTATGGGTCACCAACGACCCACTGAGCACACGACTACAATAAAACTTGCCCGTTGATGGAACTATAAAAATTTTATTTGCCTGTTTATTTTTGGTGATATAAAACGAAACATTTATCATGAAGAGCTACTTCACAAGTAGAACATCCTTTTGTTGATTTGTTCTTACGAACAGCGCATCTTCTTCTTGCCAAATTAGTGAGGATTATGTGTCGAGCATTGAGTCTAGCAGGTAAAGGATAGTTCCTTGTAGATGTAGGTCCAGACCTGAGTGGTGCAGTTCCATATTTGGCTAACATGGTTTTGACAACCTCCCTCCTAAATGTTAAGTTGTCAAGTGCTATACCATGTACTCTGGCCAGATGCCAAGCATTATTCATGGCAACATCAAATAGCCATAAAATGATGGGCATATACCATTTCTTCCCACGCAAAGATATCCGATAGCAACATTATTATCCATCTGATCAACTCCACCCATATTTCTGTTATACATGGATACAATATTTTGTTGAGGTATTTCTACTTTTTCTTTGTCTTTTGCGGAGTAACGTAAAGCTTTCTGCATAGGCTGTGCTCCAAATTGATTGGATAACAATGTTACATTGCTGTTATCCTTCCAACGTACTGCAACGAGATTATGGTCCTTATCAAATCTGGTATTTTATGTTCCCCTGTCTTTTTTCTTGTAATATTCATCTCCAGGAAGGCCACAATTCTCAGTTCTATTAGCTCTCACGGTTCCTGTTGCTGCATATCCCATTTCTCCCAGCAAGCTCACCAGTTTCGCAGAGGTGAAAAAATTATCAAAATACAATGAAAATTTGAAATCTTCAAAATATTTTTTTAAAATTGAAGCAAAATTTAAAATGACGGATTCTCCAAGACCATATTCCACGCCATCTTTTTTACGGCCCTGATAAATATCCAGTTGAACACAGTATCCAAGACGAAGGGCTAAGATCCATGCCTTGAATCCAAAACGAATGGGTTTGCCACGGATAAATTGTTTGCATCCGTGGCGTCCAAAGTACGGAATCATCGATTCATCAATTGAAACAGATTGCTCGATGGGCATGTATTTCCAAAAGTTTTTATTAAAGGCTTCTATAAGCGGCCTCACTTTTGCCATTTTATCCGATTGATCTATCTTATTGTTATCCACAACGTGTAAATTTTGAAATATTTCTTCAAATATTTTCCTCCTCATTGAACCAGAGACTAGATGATTTTGAACGTCGCTCGACTCTTCCCAATACATCCGACGTCTAGGAAGTACATTATAACCACTGAGATACAGAATTCCTAGGAATGCATACATTTCCTCGGTGGACAACGTTAGTTTCCTATTGTTTGACATTGCATACATAACGGTATATTTCACAATATCTGTTACTATTTCCTGTGTCATAAACAGTTTAAAAAATTTTAACGGGTGGCTTTCCCTAGATAAGGTCAATGGCATCGGAAAAATTTCAGACCACAAATCACATACTGGAAGTCGCAAGTCACCATCTATCCATTTACGTACATCTGATTTTTGTTTTTTCATTTTCTTAGCTGGCTGTTGAAGTGTTTTATTTTCCTCATTTTCAATAATTTCATTATTATCGATTTCCTGGATTTGCCCTGGTAATAATTCATCAGCATTGATATCATTTATATATAGCTCTGCCTCTGCTAGTAACTGATTTTTGTTCAAACGGTCTGGATCATTGCAACCCTCGTCTCCAGAATCTTCATCTGTTATATTTCCCGTATTTTCAGGTGGACTTATATATATATCATATGTATTGTGATCATTCTCGTCAATATTTTCCAGCTCTGCTAACAATTCATAAGCTGTTAGAGGTCGTTTTCTAAAAGTAAAATAACTCTGTAGGTACATTTTGTAATGTTTTACAATTTCTTACCTTTCCAGTTTACTCATTTTGAATAAAAAAAAACACATTCACTTTTTTGCTCTTTGACAATATTCACAATTATAACCCTGATGCTGCCAGTGTAAAGTCAACAATGTCTCAAACACCGCGAAATCCTCTCTAACTACCCAACCTAATAACATATATCATTCATAAATGTAGGCCACTCTAGTGCTCAGTGAGTCGTTAGCGACCCATCCTATTTAGTGGATCAAGTAGTGTTAGAAAATGTTAGTATTTTTCATTAGCTTTGATTATAATTATATTCTCATACCCTTGTCATACTTTGAAGATACTGAGTATTTTCTTGATTTGAAAGAAGTTGACGTAATCTATTTTATTTTACCACCTAGCCACTAGCGATAATGCATCAAGACATATAAATTGATTCTCTAACCTATTGACGTAATATTATTGAAAAATATATAACTTGGTAATATCAACATGTTCTTGGTAAAAGTTATCATTGATTAAATTCAAGCGAAAGTATATGTATACCAAATAAAAATAATAAATAAGTACTGGGTCGCTAGTGACCCACTGAGCGCTAATGATTGACTTTTTTTGAAAATAGTGGACAATAATGGGTTAAAGTGGCGGCACTTGATTGTATAACTGCAGTAGTTCTTGCCACGTTTTTGCCACGCTCTTAAATGATTTCCGCATATTTCGTAGAACAAAAGCCACTTCAAAGTTACTATTACCTTCAAAATTCACAATGAAGTAACCGTTGTCTATAAGTGGCCTGCTTTATACATTGTCAGCCTTTACAATAAAGAAAAGACTACCAAAATGACGTCGATCTGTGCGCAAATTACTTTGTTCTTAGACTTATCTAGAGTGGATTTATGTGTAAAATGGAAAAGAACAAGAATCCTCGCGAAAGATTACTTTTCGACATTCGACAACTTTTTATAGATAACTTAAACAACAAATGAATGGTACCAAAACTCTTTAACGTTATTACTCTGTAGTGAACAAGCAGCTATTGTCGGAACAGAAAAAATGTAAAAATTCTCACACAAACACAATATAAAACATTAAATACATAAATGTAAGTGATCTGTGACATAAACAAATTTAATCGGCGAAATCTACTGTAAATTTTAAGGCTATATGGAATAATACAACTAATACATTGTTACAATATCATCAGAGCGCAATTTCCCTAAAATAAAAAAAAAAATTTCATAATCTTCCTGAATGTACACTATATTTGTACAGAATACTTTGAAGACGTTCGTCACGATAAGTACGTTACTGAAATCGCACGTGCCTAAACATATATAACTATTGCACAGTAAAGCAAAATTCAAAAACTAAAAGAAAAGATAAAATAAATAGCCTTTTCATTTAGGTTAACTTTTCATACACAAGTCCAGACTCGTATTCACATTTTTAATTGTGTAACTTTTTTATTTTTAAATTTACTTTAAGTAATTATATAAATAGTTAAAAAACAAGTATAACCCTGTACAGTGATTTCAATACATTTTATAAATCTAGTACAAAGTAGGTAAATTATAGTAGAATTCAGTATTTTTTTAGGTTAAAGTTAAAGTTTTTGTCTAAATATTCATGAATAAAAGCCAAAATCACTAACCCCCAACATATTTTAAAATTTCCCTGTATTTAGTAATTTCCATCTGATCTAAGTCGAGGCTACGAACCAAAAATTTGTCTCTATAATTTTCCTTTTTCCGTTTACCATTAGCGAATTGTTTTCCTAAAAGTAATTTCCGTCAACCGCGAAATTTTTTCCGCACCTACATAATTAAAATCCGGCACAATCCGACACTACACAAGTTCAAAATTACCCCCGAACCGTATAGAAATATGTTTACTGGCCTGCCGCTAGCCAGATCTCCAGCAAGCACCGCGGACTCTTCCAACAATAAGGGATGTTTACAACGGTTTAAATTGGTATTGGAATTTATGGTCAAGTAGGCCGTGAAAGTGTGGAGAAACATCGTTATTTACGGGTTTATAGAGGTTTTCTGTTTCCAGTAAATGTTTGCCGTTGAGTTTGGTGATATACGTTTAACTTTTGATTTATGTTTATTGATATCTATTGATATATTTGATTCAAAATTAAATTAAAACATATTTTTGGTTTTCAAAATTTGTAAATTTGTTAATCAACTTTTGATGGGTAAGGTCGGTTCTGGAAATTAAAAATTATTTTTAAAAAAAATCACGATGTCATTGTTTGAAAATTGTCATATAAAATAAATAAAATTGATAAAATGTCAGATGGGAATTAAGAAATTTGTAGAAAGAGATTGTTTGTGTTAAGGATCAAGCAATAGTTTGATGACTTTGGAATTTTAATTTTTTTATGCAGATCTTTCAAAAGTATAAGAGTGTCATTATAATTTTAAAAATAACTGGCTGAACAAAAGTAACGAGAGTTTCTAACTTTTAATTTATTTGTTTAATTTTTAACAAAACTTTTAAAAAGTACAACAGAGAGATATAGAGATAGAGATAGAGATAGAGATAGAGATAGAGATAGAGATAGAGATAGAGATAGAGATAGAGATAGAGATAGAGATAGAGATAGAGATAGAGATAGAGATAGAGATAGAGATAGAGATAGAGATAGAGATAGAGATAGAGATAGAGATAGAGATAGAGATAGAGATAGAGATAGAGATAGAGATAGAGATAGAGATAGAGATAGAGATAGAGATAGAGATAGAGATAGAGATAGAGATAGAGATAGAGATAGAGATAGAGATAGAGATAGAGATAGAGATAGAGATAGAGATAGAGATAGAGATAGAGATAGAGATAGAGATAGAGAGATAGAGATAGAGATAGAGATAGAGATAGAGATAGAGATAGAGATAGAGATAGAGAATAGAGATAGAGATAGAGATAGAGATAGAGATAGAGATAGAGATAGAGATAGAGATAGAGATAGAGATAGAGATAGAGATAGAGATAGAGATAGAGATAGAGATAGAGATAGAGATAGAGATAGAGATAGAGATAGAGATAGAGATAGAGATAGAGATAGAGATAGAGATAGAGATAGAGATAGAGATAGAGATAGAGATAGAGATAGAGATAGAGATAGAGATAGAGATAGAGATAGAGATAGAGATAGAGATAGAGATAGAGATAGAGATAGAGATAGAGATAGAGATAGAGATAGAGATAGAGATAGAGATAGAGATAGAGATAGAGATAGAGATAGATAGAGATAGAGATAGAGATAGAGATAGAGATAGAGATAGAGATAGAGATAGAGATAGAGATAGAGATAGAGATAGAGATAGAGATAGAGATAGAGATAGAGATAGAGATAGAGATAGAGATAGAGATAGAGATATAGAGATAGAGATAGAGAAGAGATAGAGTAGAGATAGAGATAGAGATAGAGATAGAGATAGAGATAGAGATAGAGATAGAGATAGAGATAGAGATAGAGATAGAGATAGATAGAGATAGAGATAGAGATAGATAGAGATAGAGATAGAGATAGAGATAGAGATAGAGATAGAGATAGAGATAGAGATAGAGATAGAGATAGAGAGATAGAGATAGAGATAGAGATAGAGATAGAGATAGAGATAGAGATAGAGATAGAGATAGAGATAGAGATAGAGATAGAGATAGAGATAGAGATAGAGATAGAGATAGAGATAGAGATAGAGATAGAGATAGAGATAGAGATAGAGATAGAGATAGAGATAGAGATAGAGATAGAGATAGAGATAGAGATAGAGATAGAGATAGAGATAGAGATAGAGATAGAGATAGAGATAGAGATAGAGATAGAGATAGAGATAGAGATAGAGATAGAGATAGAGATAGAGATAGAGATAGAGATAGAGATAGAGATAGAGATAGAGATAGAGATAGAGATAGAGATAGAGATAGAGATAGAGATAGAGATAGAGATAGAGATAGAGATAGAGATAGAGATAGAGATAGAGATAGAGATAGAGATAGAGATAGAGATAGAGATAGAGATAGAGATAGAGATAGAGATAGAGATAGAGATAGAGATAGAGATAGAGATAGAGATAGAGATAGAGATAGAGATAGAGATAGAGATAGAGATAGAGATAGAGATAGAGATAGAGATAGAGATAGAGATAGAGATAGATAGAGATAGAGATAGAGATAGAGATAGAGATAGAGATAGAGATAGAGATAGAGATAGAGATAGAGATAGAGATAGAGATAGAGATAGAGATAGAGATAGAGATAGAGATAGAGATAGAGATAGAGATAGAGATAGAGATAGAGATAGAGATAGAGATAGAGATAGAGATAGAGATAGAGATAGAGATAGAGATAGAGATAGAGATAGAGATAGAGATAGAGATAGAGATAGAGATAGAGATAGAGATAGAGATAGAGATAGAGATTAGAGATAGAGATAGAGATAGAGATAGAGATAGAGATAGAGATAGAGATAGAGATAGAGATAGAGATAGAGATAGAGATAGAGATAGAGATAGAGATAGAGATAGAGATAGAGATAGAGATAGAGATAGAGATAGAGATAGAGATAGAGATAGAGATAGAGATAGAGATAGAGATAGAGATAGAGATAGAGATAGAGATAGAGATAGAGATAGAGATAGAGATAGAGATAGAGATAGAGATAGAGATAGAGATAGAGATAGAGATAGAGATAGAGATAGAGATAGAGATAGAGATAGAGATAGAGATAGAAGATAGAGATAGAGATAGAGATAGAGATAGAGATAGAGATAGAGATAGAGATAGAGATAGAGATAGAGATAGAGATAGAGATAGAGATAGAGATAGAGATAGAGATAGAGATAGAGATAGAGATAGAGATAGAGATAGAGATAGAGATAGAGATAGAGATAGAGATAGAGATAGAGATAGAGATAGAGATAGAGATAGAGATAGAGATAGAGATAGAGATAGAGATAGAGATAGAGATAGAGATAGAGATAGAGATAGAGATAGAGATAGAGATAGAGATAGAGATAGAGATAGAGATAGAGATAGAGATAGAGATAGAGATAGAGATAGAGATAGAGATAGAGATAGAGATAGAGATAGAGATAGAGATAGAGATAGAGATAGAGATAGAGATAGAGATAGAGATAGAGATAGAGATAGAGATAGAGATAGAGATAGAGATAGAGATAGAGATAGAGATAGAGATAGAGATAGAGATAGAGATAGAGATAGAGATAGAGATAGAGATAGAGATAGAGATAGAGATAGAGATAGAGATAGAGATAGAGATAGAGATAGAGATAGAGATTAGAGATAGAGATAGAGATAGAGATAGAGATAGAGATAGAGATAGAGATAGAGATAGAGATAGAGATAGAGATAGAGATAGAGATAGAGAGAAAGTCTATATAACTACACAGAACACCCATAATTAAGAATTCAAACAAAAACTAAAACTGGTATATTAGGTACAAACAACTAGGCTCTAAAACGAAAAAAAAAATTATAAATTATAAGAGTGTCTTTACTATTTTTAAAAAGAACTGTCTGAACGAAAATAATGGAAAATTCTAACTTTTGATTTATTCGTTTAACTTTTAACAAAACTGTTAAAAAGTACTGGTTTTGTTTTGAAGAAAAGAAAGATTTTATTAAAGATGTAGAGATTTTATATCGAATTATATATTTTCGAGAAGCTAATAAAGTATTTAAAAGGAAAACACAGCAGAGGTAGAAGCAAGGCTGGTGTTAATTCCGAATCCAAAAAAAACCGCTATTCAGTATGTCTTATAGACCAATTTTTCTTCAAAATACCACATTAGATCTAAATGAGACTCGCAGAACATCACTATGACTTTAGAAAAAATGGTCAATAATAATAACTTTATACATACGAAATGCGTTTTACTTAATGAAAAATATTGATAGGTAACAAAGAAATTAAAGTTAACGCTCAGGTACCACAAGGATTTTTTCTAGGACCACTATTATGAGATATTATTTATGACGACATCTTGCAAACTAACTTGAGGAATGAAGTAGTTTTAAATGGTTTTGCAGATGATTTAGCCCAACTTGTTAGGGTTAAAGATAGAAATCAGTATGGCTCTAATTAAATGGGGACCAATGGTTGCAGGAATACAAGCTATAACCAGCACCAGCAAAATCTAAGGCAGTCATTATAATGGGCATCCGTGGAGGAAAGTTAGATAGCTATTAAAACTACAAGAGCATAAAAAAACCTCCAAAAAACAGTAAAATATTTGGATATATCGACTGACAACAGATTAAATCAGAAGACCTATTGAGGAATCAACGAAGAACGTAGAGTACACGATCGAATATTTTAGCAGACTGATGCCAAGTGTTATAGGATCTCTGCCGATTAGTGCACTCGATTTTGTTATAAGAAGCGCCAGTATGGGTAAAAGCAAAGCAAGTAAATGTGCATAGAGCAAAAATAAAAAAAGTGCAAAAACGAAAGGTCCTTCGGATACCTGGATAATATAGAAAGGTATCGCTCCAAGTAGCACAGGTTCTAGAAAAACATTATTCGTATTTATAATCTGTCAGAAGAGCTAAAATACTACATACACAGGAGGCAGAAATTATTGAACTAATCAAGAGAGATGAACGACAACGGAGTCTAGATAGATGGCAAAGGGAATGGGAAGAGCAAAATGACAAGGCAGTGGTTTAATTGTAAATACGGAAAACATTAAATTTAACATGACAAAGGTGTTAAAGGAACATAAAATCATTCCAATCATTTATTAAGATGATAGAAACTACTATATCTGTATTTACTGCGGACAACAAGACACCAGATCACACATATTTCTGGTGTATAAGGCATAAAATACTCCGACTACATAGGCATTCAAAGTGGAATATCGCGGCCGACACTAAGAAAAAACATTATCAAAATTAAAGAACGGGATGAACAGTGATAAGCAGACTAAAAATAAAAAAATGCCCAGAACTCTGAAGATATTTCCCAAAAGGCGATTTCGAAGAGCAAAAGTGGAATAGAACAAAATGATAAGTATATGGTTTTTAGCTGATAGTCTTTCAGAAATGGAGGCGTGATTGATAGCATTTCTTACTAGAAAAGTAAGCGGGTCTGCGTTACCTTCCCATATGTCATTGGATGATTTTCCACCTTCTCAAAAATAGAACTTAGAGTATGATAACTAATACAATATGTGGTCCACCTAGTTTTCTCAGCTTTCTTCTTGGCTATAATGGCTGATGCTTCGTCATGGTACCTATTAAAGGGTGACCTTTGATATGAAAGTGTATGTAAGGCAAACTGAGAGCGTCAGAAATATTTAAGAATATCAAAATTTTTTTATCGGTAATATTGGGGTGGTGAAAAAATTTAAGAAGAGTATAGACAGGTATAAATTAAAAATCTAGTTAGGGTTGTTATGGGGATATGGATATGAGAACATTGATTTTTAAATTGGTGAATGGGATTGTAGAAATTTAGGGGCTAAAGGTTGTTTCTAAGAATTGTTGGAGTTTTGACTAAAATTTTATGGTGATGTTATTTGTAAGATAAAATAAAAAAAATAGAAAGGCAATACAAAATTTGTATTTAACTAGATACAAATAGGGATACACATAAATAATGATGGAGCAGACTCAAGCAGAGTAAATCAGAATCCTAGTTTTATTGGATAACTAGTAATTATATTTATAATATTAATTGAGATTAAATTTTATTTGGAAAAATGTTCATGCTTAATATAGGTTTTTATGTCACTTTATTGTGATTTGCGATGGTCTGGAGTGACTGTTGACAGTGCAAACTTAATTTATATTGTAATTCTACCCTTTGGAGTATTTAAAGGCAAAGAGATATATTATTATAAAAAACCAAAATTCAACATCAGGTATATCCTAATTTTTCTCTTTAAAGTCTTGACAATATAAGTACAAAAGTACATCATTGGCAGACTGCTCAACTACTATAGAATAGGCGTGGCATAAAAGCAAAGAGCTGAGAAAATGCAGTTTTGAACAAACTGGAAAATATCTTTAAAAAAATAATTTTTATAACAAGTTATGAACACAAAGTGCTTTATTTACAAAAGATTGAACCCCATTTTCTCAAAAAACACCATATGAAACCTTCATCAGTATATTAGACTTGGGACTACCGCAAGTAATTCTTCAAACAGGACTACCTGACTGTTTCTAACAATAAATTTTGCATGATCTGGTCACAGGTATTTAATGTTTTTACCTTAGCTTGGAATACTGTTACAAGTGACCCACAGTTAAATGTTATTAGAATTGCAAGAATGAACAAAATTTTAGCCCTAGCCGCAGTTCTTTATATTAAACAGAACTAATTTCTGCCGGGAAAAAAGTCGACCATTTTGTATACAATTTAAAGTAAATAAGACATAATTGCGAAGTGGAAACTAAATGCAACATTAGACTTCATACTGCATACTGTAAATGTGTAATTATTTAATTAATTTAAGTAATATAAAACATGTTAAACAAAAGAAGAAAAATATGCACCGTGCTTTGCGTTTTACTGAACCCTCGTTAAAATATTCCTCTAAATATTTAAAACAAGTATAATGGAAAATCAATCTATACAGGCAAAATTAAAAGCAAATAACGAAATTTATATTTTATTAATATAAAAAAAAGACCATGATGATCATTCTGCTAACAATGTATTTCTATTGTATGATTAAAATATATTATTGTATTTAAAGCTTTTGTTGGTTTTAATTTGGCTGGATAAAATAAATAATTCGCGGAACGAATTAATTGATACAATTGATATTTGATTAAATACAAAATCCAGTGTGATTGATTAAATTTAAAATAAATATGGTTCATGGGGTTTAAATCAATTCAAATCAAATTTCACTTATCCCGGATTGGGTTTGGAATTTTGGTGTAGGTGTATGTCAAAGCCGATTGTTTAGCTAACAAATTCTGATTTTATCATTTGATCAATGGAAAACCGTAAAGTTATAGGTAGTATAATCCTTTTAACGTATTTATTTCGCGTGTGTAACATCCAGTGTGCAAATTTTCAAATGAATATTTTCAACAATTTTTTTTATTTGAATTGATATGTTATATTCAACATTTTTGAATGAAATATACGGTATTGGACAAAAGTGAAAACTTTTATGATAAAGTTAAATATTTAGTTATTTAAAATAAAATATGCAACCGAGGAAGTTAAAATTCATGTAGTTTAAGTGGTTATAGTAGGCCGCTGTCATGAGTGAAATGGGAGTGTTTACAATTGACAAATAGATTAATATACTCAGATAAAATAGAATAATAGATAACTAATGATCTGGATTTGTTTGAAGCCAATATGAACCGTTACAGGCGCCGGAATTCAAAAATCGCTTTGGGTGCTTGGCTTCTATGCGGAAAATGGGGGCTATTCCCCCTCCCCCACCCTCCACACCTCATTTAAAGGCACTACCGTTTTTTCAAGAAGCTATTTTAAAGTTGATTTTATGAAAATTTTCTTGAAAAAAAAAAGGTATTGTCAACTGTCCAATTGCTGAATAGGCACCTAAAACGGGATATCTGGCAACCCTATATGCTCGGTGCAACCATCACTGGTATTTTTAAGGTATTTTTACATAGATTATAACCCCCGAGTTTTTAATCGCTACTGTTTTCCTAGCCACGATCTTTTAACGATTTTTATTTTCTGTAAAAGCCTACCAGATACTCGAATAAATGCTAGAAATGCTGACCCTGGGCCTCCATGAAATAAAAGAAGTTTTGTTCAAAGTGCTCTCGGAGATTTTAAAGTATCTGTAGGGTGATTTGATGACATTCATCAATTATCCGTTGTTGCAGATTTTGCAGTGATTTTGGCTGAGTGGCATAAATTTTAGTTTTTTAGTGGGCCCATAAAAAATCCAACAGGCTTAGATCCGGAGACTGTGGGGGCCACTCAATACTTCCTCTTCTTCCGATCCTGGAAACCTGGAAACGTTCCAAATACTGACGGGCAGTGGCGCACCGTCATGCTGGAATATTAAGTTGTTTGCTATGTACTGATCGTCATTTTCAATCAACTCTAGTAATGCTGGATAAATAGCGTTTTTTAATAATTCCAGATACATTTCTGCGGTTAAAGTTTCTGGTAAAACGGGGCTCATTATACGGTTACCAAAAATGCCAGCCCAAACATTCACTTTTCCGGATGTTGTGTATGCACTTCATGAAATATTCTAGGATTTAAATCGGACCAATAACGACAGTTGTGACTATTTACCGTACCATTTCGAAAAAAGTGCATTGTCTGAATAACACACGTTGAAAAGAAATTGCTGATCATTTAATGCCCGTTCAGTCATAATTTCACAAAATTGTAATCGCCTATCAAAATCGTCTTCGTTAAGTTCTTTTACCAGATGTATTTTGTAGGGATGAAACTTGTGTTCTTTCAATATCTTGTGAATGCTACGTTTCTTAGTACCAGATGTTATCGCAAACTGTCTTGTACTCAATATGGGCTCTTGAACAACATGTCCTAAAATCGCCACCTCTGTAGCTTCATTTACTACATAATTTTCCATTTCACGTTATTTGTTAGCTACAGACCCCGTTTTCCAAAATGTTTGGACTAACTCCAAAATGTAGTTTCGATGGACTTATTGAACAGTTAGGCAGTTCTATTAACACATTCATTATTCGCACAAAAAATGAAATTATTTGCACCGTCTCAGCAATAGAGTAAACCATTATTACTGATATACCACCCCATGCAACATCATGCCGTCATTATGACGTGATTTTTTGGAGTGCGTTACGTCATTTGATGACGTGAAAATAACGTTATGGTAACGTGAGAATGTCACAGCGAAATGACGTCATTCCATATCGTCATTTTGACAAATCAATATCACGTTAAAGTAACGTGTATATCGGGTGTCCTAGGCTAGGCAAATTGACGTCATTATCACGAATCTACTTAACGTCAAAGTGACGTCCAGGGGTATCTCAAGGTTCGATGGAATTATTAAAAATACTAAGCAGATGAAAGTTATTTATTTAATCCAAAAAACACAAGAAAAATATATTATAAAAAATAAATTACACTGGTAAATAAAAAAGTCATGAGCAAGATACCAGAAGGAATTAAATGACAAAAGAATATTAGAGGAACTGACACAACATACCTAAAATTGTAGATTTGATTTTAATTGGGGGTGGGCGAGCATGCTTTACGATTTCAATATCTTCAGTATCATCGAATGACAGCTTTCTAGTTGGCACCTGTTTTCTTTTAGTAGGTACTTTATCAGCCTTGGAATGTAGATCTAAGGTAACTTCGACTTTTTTTAATTTGGTACATCACTTATCATTATCATCTAAAATAAAAGACCTTATGAAATACAGACCACTGAAAATTCTTAAAGATAGAAAGTTAACTGTGTATCTAGTTGTAAAAACTACCTTCTCAGAGGTATACATATAATTTGAGTTTATAATAAAAGTTAATAAAAAAAAGATCATATGTTCAGTGAGATGATAAAAGGTATCTAAATCAAGTGACCCCCTACAAATCTTTTTTTAAGTAAACTATTAAAAAAATACCCTAAAAGAACTCATAATCAAAAAATAAAAGTATAACATTACCCACCAGTATTATATTATAGTATATTTCTTTATATATTTCTTTATAAAGGCGGCTAAAAGACTTGTTTTTACGCAGCGTCAGCCATTTTCTGCTCACCACACAACCGCCAGACCGTCATCATCCGGTTTTTCTAACTCTTCAATACAATACATCTGTAAAATACCAAATTCGGTTTAATATACTTTATTATTTTGTCACATTCTATTTTTTACCTTTTTCTAAAACATCTTATCAAATAAAGTAAAATGTAAAAAGGCACCACGTTCACAAGGTCGTCACGACTGTGCACAACTGTCACTCACGAGAATCATGAAGATGGAGGAAACAACAATGACAAGTGACAATTGACAATATGACATTGCCAGAAATATACGAAAAAATAACGTAATTATGACGAATTCTAAGTGACGTCTATTCTATGTCATCAATGCGACGTCAAATACACGTTACTGATTAGGATATTGTAGTTCGGATAAATTAATACTAAAAAATTACATCATAATGACGAATCTGTATTGACGTCTATTTAACGTTGCAAAAACGACGTCAAAGTAACGTCATTAATTGGGATAGTGACGTTTCTGATGATTAAATCCAAAAAATCACGTCATAATGATGGCACCTTGCTGCTTGGGACTTTTATGCCGACTCTACAATGAAATAAACTAAACCTTACTACTTTACGGCAACCAAAGGATGTCATCTGATAACAATAATTGAAAGCCACAGGAATAAAAGTGGAATTGTTACAAATAATTCCTTTTTATTTTTAAAAATAATGTAAAAATTATGTCAAACCGGTTTTGTACTTTTGGTAAGCCACTGTATGAGCTACATAGATAGTAGCGATGTAAAACTCGGGGGTTATTATCTAGGTATAAAAATACCTTCAAAATAACATATCATTTGACTTACCTTTCCATTTAAGATATAACTGAGTCTCACCCCCGATAAAGGGTTTCCACTCAGGGGTGGAACTGCCAAAACAATGTTTCCCCCTAAAAAACAAAATTGAAGCGTTTTTTAGTAGATGACCTGGTTTCTCACCAGCAATACTAGAGAGTTGTTTCTAACTCTAAATAAACGTGTTTTTTCTAACAGTGCTTGTTCGGGAGCAACTTTCAAATGTTCTCTCTTTTTCCCTCAAGCATTTGGTCAATGGCATATATACAAAGATCTTGTCTTAATAATTGTTGACCGTTATTAATCTTTCTTTTTTGACGTTATAGGGTTTTATACATCAAGAATAATAAACCCTTAAATGCAAGTTTAACACGTTGTTTATGACAAGTCACGGTACTTTTTTATCACAAAAAATGCAGCTCCGAACGATATTTTATTGAGGCATCTGTCGCTATACCAACTTGGACCACAACAGCTTCTTCATTTCACTTATTGACACTTTTTGTCCTCGTTGTGCTATGGGTGCTCCGCACCCTGTTTAAAACTGCTCCGCACCCTGTTTAAAACTGCTCTGGGTGCTTGCGCACCCAGAGCCCCGGGGATTCGGGGCCTATGTGAACCGTTTTTTCTATTACTTTAGATTTCTCCTGGGTCTTTAACGTAATTCGTCTATTTTAAATGCGGCGCCAGAATTTTTGAAAGGTTTTTTAACGAGTTTTTTCACCGACATTGCTCCAGGAGCTATAGAAGAGGTCATTTAATTTAGAAAGAAGTCATCTATAATAGTGCCTAAATTCATAGAAAAAAGTTATGCTAAAAATCGGTAAATTTAAAAATGCCCATTTTTAGAAAATATTTATGGCACATATTATTTTTGAGATTAATAAAAGATCTAAAATTCCAAAATCTTTGAAAACACGTTGAAAATTTATTAATAAGAAGTTTGTTAATCTAGAACAAGTCAGAAGGGGTTATTCTCTAACTTTCAGCCGATTGGACGTTTTTGCTATTCGTAAGTAATTTTGCTTTTTGTCATAAGCTAATTAGTCTAAATATCTAAGGTTAGGATTTGAATGTAATTTTGATATTATTATAATTATAAACTATTAGATAACTTTGAGGCCAATTCCAGAATTATAAAGAATCAAAAACATAATAAACAGCATACATTTGCTGACATTTTAATGTTTAATTCATATTATTTAGGTCTACATTTTAACCTCTGATTTATCTACGTCCAAAAATATTAGTCTTAATTACCAAAGCTTGAAGTTCGAACTTTTTAAAAAGCAATTTACTTTTTTTAAATATGAACAGCACAGCAAGTAGTGACTATCAAAACTTTTGTGCTTTACACTTTTGTTTGTTTGTCACATTTCTAGAATTTGAATAACTTAAATATTCTTTGCTTTTCATTGTTAGTTTTTAAGTATTGTTTTTTCCATTCGCATTTGGATCCCCCATGTCCTCTTTTTCGGCCTTCGCTCATATCTCCATGTGAGACGTCCTCACAAGGCGCCTCTGGTCCTGGAGCCTCTGCTATGGTATTTTGTTCGGTATCTGGAGCATGGTTAGTTTTTGACTCGATTTCTTCATCTAGTGGTTCTTCATAAGATAAGGGAAATATTTCGATAGAATTAGTAGAGGTCGCGGACATGATGAAAACATATAAAAAGTGTTTAAGTATAAGGGGTTAAAGAAAATGTCCGCTATTTCTCACAAGTCAATTGAGAAATAAAGGACCTTTTCTTTAACCCCTTATACTTAATTCCTACTACTCACATATGGCTACCCTCACTCCAAATATAAAAAGTGATTAAATATTGTGCAGCGACCCCTTCGGGGACGCTGACGGGATGTTTCGTCCGGAAATCTCTCATACAAAATTTGTCCGAAAAAAAATGGCGCCCGTCAAAAAATCCGTGTGCATGGTGGGTTAAAGAGTGGCAAAAGGTGTTCAAAAAAAATTACAAAAAAATTATTCATTTGTAATAAACCGTCGAAAAAGGATAAAGAAATTTTCAAAACGTCATAAAAAAGTGACAGTTGTCGGGAGACAAAAAAATATTTCTTATCAATCACCTACGATATCTTAAACGTCTGCCACTTATGCATACTCACTTCCATAGTGCACCCAATTCCCGGAAAAGGGACTCATAGGATGTTTGGACGATTTCCGTGCGATTTTTGTATCTAAAATTAAATTTCCATGAAGATCATCAGTATCTGTACCAGGGGTCACTGAACAATATTTAATCACTTTTTATATGTTTTCATCATGTCCGCGACCTCTACTAATTCTATCGAAATATGTCCCTTACCTGTTTTCTCCATTATAGGGTATAATATAGTCTAGATTGGAAATCGGATCATCACAAAGAATGTCACCATCTAATCTTGTATCTAAAATTAAATTTCCATGAAGATCATTAGTATCTCTGCCAGGCCCATCACTAACTATATTATTATTTTTTGTATCGAGTATATATTCTGGATCCAGAGTATGGGTTTCGAATTCAAACTGAGGGTCAATATCTTGAGGTTTTCGTAAAAGTAAATTTATAATATTATCCTGGTTACTGGTGACCAGGTCCTAGGA
The DNA here is from genome assembly GCA_927349885.1 of Psylliodes chrysocephalus. Classification (NCBI taxonomy): domain Eukaryota; kingdom Metazoa; phylum Arthropoda; class Insecta; order Coleoptera; family Chrysomelidae; genus Psylliodes; species Psylliodes chrysocephalus. The sequence goes on from OV651818.1 coordinate 24,789,235, forward strand.
CCCTATCATCGGCTATTATTTTCTAAAAAACATATACGCTTTAGTAACATACGAGCTATTCTCGACATTCGTTTCAAAACCGTGTACGTTTTTGAAACGTCTGTTTTATAGCGAGCGGAATTTTTAACACATTTTTCATAAAACGTGCATGTTTTCAAGGATTTAGCCTACTTATATGTCACTTTTAGGACGATTAATAATATTGATTGATTTTAACAAATTCTAGGCAAACTACTTTTTATTAATACTTATAAAAGTATTTAATTTATTATAAATATGGTTTGCACTGCTAAAAAAGTCTAATAGCTAAGAATTTCTTTCAGTTATTATTAATTGTACAATTAAAAACTTGGAAATTAAAAGTCTCAAAGATGCAGAATCCATTTTTTAAATTAAATGGATATTGAATGAATATTTTTTATATCTTACCGTGTAAGAATTTAATTAATAATTCATGTATGTTTTATTTACAGATATTTATTTGCTTGCAGTTTTTTGCAAGTGGCAGATCAAAGCTCTTCTGTATAAGCGGGCGTCCATTAATTACGTGAGTTATTTGTGAGTATTTTTTAACCCCCTCTTCGCTTGTGAGATTTCGTAACATTTCCTTAACTCCCTCCCCCTTTCCCAATCTCACGTGAGATTTTTTAAAATTTGAGTTTTGGGTGTAAATGCGTTGGATTATTTAAAAAACAAAAACACAATATTACTTTACTATTACTTTTATTTTAGACTAGCACAGACTAGTATTTTAAAATACTGCCGTAATTTAAAATCATAGTGATAATAAATAATAAATACTTAGTTCGGCTTTAAATTCGCGCAATTTTAAGTCAACAGATTACAGCAGCTATCTTTCAAAAAAACAATTACCAGAAGCAGCTATCACAACATCCCTTTAATCAACAGATTACCGCAGCAATCTTTCAAAAACAACTATTCACATATCATATTACAACGCAGCATGTTATTACAAAATAGACTACCGCAGCAATCTATTATGTAATCTTACTCAAACTACATCATCAATGTTTCCCGCCGACACGGGACCATCCAAAGATAAAAAAATCGATTGACTCAAATATCATTTTGCTAATTCATCACTTATAAAAATCAAGTAAACGCTTACAACTTATCTTAAAATACCGACTACCAATAAATTAAACTTCTTAAAACTATAAACAAAAGTTAAACATCAGCGCCGCTGATAAACATAATAATGAGTTTTGCATTGTCTCTAATTAATTGTTTCGGAATCTTTGAATATGTTGAGGCCAAATAAAAGCAATCTGTATTTCTGTGTCGCCCCATACGAAAATATGATCTAATAACATCTTGCTTCTCACAAATCACATAAGGAAATATAAATATAGAATTCGGTTTGGCATCTACTGGTTGAATTATATCTTCATTATTGTTAAACGTAAAATAACCTAACCCTTTTATCGGCGTCAAAACTTCATGCAAGTATTCATAATTCTTCTGGTATAAAGATTTTGAATAAATAAACCGTTTTTAAATCGTATCCCATTTGTTTTACCGCAATTTGATGGTCCTATTAGAAGGTTGCGTATTGTATCAGGCAACAAAGGGCCGTGTCTAGGAACCTTATTTTCACTAACCCATCATCAACTTTTTTATCTAAATTCTCTACACAAATAGTATTTTGTACTTTGACTGTCTTTAGCTATATCAGCGATCATCTCATGTAACATTCATTTAAATGTCTAGCATCAAACAAGTGCTACCTATCATAAAGCGTTATTCAAAAAAAAAGTGTGGAAGTAGGTTTGTTAATTCCTTAATAAATAAATTACCATTTGAACTGCACATACCTGATTACCAATATTGTGGGCCAGGTACGCGCTTACAAAACCGTTTAACACGTAACGATCCCGGAATAAATGAATTAGATAAAGCATGTAAATTACATGATATTGCTTACTCTAAAAGTGCAAACGATTTGATAGGTAGACATATTGCCGACCGGGAGCTTCAAAAATTAGTGTGGAATCGGTTTAAAGCAAACAACGCATCCGCTGGTGAAAAGGCCGCTTCCTGTGCTATCACAAATATTATGAGAACAAAGCGGAGTTTCGGCATGGGCCATAAATTAAGATCTCGAAAGCTGAGCATAGGAAATCATGACGTTTTGAAGTATGTTTCTGTAGAAGAAGCGACCCAAATTTTTCTAATCAGGTATTACAAAATAAAATGTCATTCTAAAACTAGAAAGTCTAAATTAAATTATAAAATAATAATAAAAATCTTTATATTGTAACATTATTATTAGTATACGAGTCATTTCCAAATATTACACCTACAATCCGTAAAATTATTTTCGACTGCACTTCATATTATTCCTGTATTTCAATTTCGACTAGTTGATTAATTCCAATTATTCCCGTATTCCGACATCTTTGAATCCTACTAGCATAATCATATTATTATAATCTAGAACGTACGTATAGGAGAGAGACGGAAACTATACAAATACCTCTTGACCAAATTATAGTTCTGATGCTGAACTTAACAGCTTTCTGATGTTACAAATTTACTTACCAGGAAATTCTGCGAACTTCGCAGCCGGAAATGAATTTAAAGCCACTCCAGGAGAACACTAGAGGAACTGGAAACGGCTGGCGTCGACTTAATCCTCATCGAATAATTACAATAATAATAATGCTGTTAGCATTCGTGGAAGCGCTTTGGAACAATACTCTGAAGAATTGTTTTTCCTCCTAAAAACCTCCAATCAATGCAGATTATTTAAAATACCTCGAAGAACTTCAAGATGGAAATTAAAAATACCGAGACAGTCCAAGCTCACTGTTATCTATATCAGTTAAATATCTAGACATAATGTTGTAGTTGATAGACAAATAAGGTTTTAACTGAAGTTCACCTTAAGATAATTTACCATGGGCTAATGAAATCTCAGCTTAGTTTTGGAATCAAGTAAAATATTATTCAGGAAAAGTCGTACTTACCCCACAAATTTCTTATTTAATTTATCAGGACTATTTGATATTTGACAAGTTTTCTTTTTAAAAATATTATCTTCTAAGCAAAATAAATTCAAACTTAATCCCATTTCCCATGAGTAGAGAGCGGAATATATGCAAAATGCATATATATGCATTTTTTGCATATTTTACCAAAGTTCAGAAAATATTGCATATTTTTCCAAAATTAAGAAAATATTGCATATTTTCGAAAAAAAAAATGTATTACTATACTGTGCAAATCAAAAACTGTTTTAATAGATTATACAGATATATTTGAAATAAAGACCTTTTAAACTTTTGTATTTGTTTTTAAGTGTCACTTCTTGTAAATTCTTGTTAATTAGTTCTTGGAGGGTGGCATGCACTGGGTTTTTACCTTCTTAAGAGATTAAGCCCATTAAGGTAATTGTTTATAGATGGTATTTACACAGATAAAGTATTACCTACAATGCAATAAAACGGTTTATATAAAATTCTCAGTAATTTCTTGTAACCAATCTACCCTAACATCGGAATATTTTGAATGTTTTTCATTCAGTTTAATGAGACAGTATCCTCGTTATTTGCCTAGTGAAAAGTCTTGTAACAATTTGTTGTTTTAAAAGTGTCCTAAAATGTCGAGAATTTCTTCGTGGATTATTAACTTTCCAGAGTTGGAAATCAATGGGGATAAAGTTTTTTGTAAAGCTTGTGCCAAAATAGTGGTTTGCGAAAAAAAGTTCAAAGTGGTTCAACACGTGAAAACATCATTGCATAAAGCCAAATTGCAAAAAATGAAATCACAACCGGTTCAACAATGCGTTGTGAGGTCATTTCAAAACGCCGAAAAAACAAAAAGTGACAAGGAGGTATTTAATCAGGACTTGTGCAAAGCTCTTGTTGCGGCAAATATTCCATTAAAGAAGTAACAAAACCTACATCTAAGAGAATTTTTACAAAAATATTGCAATCAAACCATTCCTGACGAATCTACACTCAGAAAAAAAATGTACATGCTATATATATAAATGTAATAGAAGAAATTAAAGTTTTACTGGATGATAGCAATTTTTACATCATTGTTGATGAAAGCACAGATGCTTGTGGAAGATATATGGTACATCTTATGATTGGAGCCTTAAAAGAAAATTAACCAGGTACATCATATTTAATTGCATCAAAATAGTTAGAAAAAACTAACAATAAAACTGTTACCCGATTTATTCAACAATCTCTAGCAGAATTTTTTTTACCAAATCAAATTCCCTCAGAGAAGTTCTTAGTGTTTTTGTCTAACGCAGCACCATATATGATAAAAGTAGGGCAAAACTTAAAAATATTTTATCCAATTATGGTCCACGTTACTTGTCTTCTGCATGGAATAAACTTAGTTGCAGAAACTGTGAGAACAGAATATCCCTTGGTTAACAAGCTAATTTCGAATGTGAAAAAAATATTTTTAAAAGCCCCTTTAAGAGTGCAGTTGTATAAAGAGAGAATGGTAGGGGTGTGTTTGCCCCCGGAACCCGTAATTACGAGATGGGGGACATGGATTAAAGCAGCTATATTCTATGCAGAAAATTTTGAAGCAATTAAGGATTTAATTTTGGATATAGAAGACAATTCACAATGTGTAGTGCAAAGTAAAGAATTGTTAAAAAATCCCCTTGTGCCTAAGCAACTTGTGTTTATAAAGGTTAATTTTAGTTTTTTACCTGATGTAATAACTTCATTGGAAAAGAAAAATTTAAGTATAATCGAATCAACAAATTTTATTGCAACAGTTTCCGATAAATGTAACAATGTTCCTGGTGACATAGGCCTTAAGATTAGAAAAAAATTAAATACAACTTTATTAAAGAATGAAGGGTTCAATGAAATAAGGGAAGTGAAAAACATTTTTAAAGGAAAATTTTCCAAAGAAGTTTTACGTTGGCCCTGTACATTACTTCCAAAATTACGGTATTGTCCTATTACTTCGGTAGATGTTAAAAGGACCTTTTCTATATCAAAACATATTTTTACAGACAGAAGAAAGAAAGAAAGAAAAATATTTAATTATAAATTCCTATTATAATATTACTATTTAATATTTTTATACTATTCTATACTTAACTTCTACTAGTTTTTGTGTTTCGTTTGTTTTAAATAAATTTTTATATTACATATTTTCTTTTTTTTTTTTTTTCGTGTAATGGCTTTGATAGCGTACCAAATTAGGAACAGCAATATTAATTAGAACCCAACAGTGAATGGTCAAGTGGAAATATTCGCTAGGCATCAGAATTAATTTTTAAATAAATGAATTAATTTAAAAAATCGCGTCCCGGCTGGAATTTGAACCCGGGACCCCTATGTCCACAGGCCAACGCACTAACCACTGAGCTACCCACCCCCTACTTTTTTTTAAGTATTTTTAACAAATATGCATTTGCATATTTAGGTATAATTGGACAAAATAACTGCATATTTTTGGTTAAAAACGATGCATATATATGCGCATATTTTGTTATATTTTGATGCATATATTCCACCCTCTACTCATAAGTATAGAAAGTAAATTAAAAGAAAAGCAGGGATGGAGCCAGAAACTTACCATGGGGGAAAGGCACAGGCTTTTGTTAGGTTCATGGGCGTGGGGTGATGTTTCTTTTTATTAGATTTCAACGGTAATAGGTACTACTATACGAGTTGTTAGTGTTAAGGGGGATAGGCAATTGCCCTGTTGCCGCCCTTAAATCCGCTGTTGATTACACAAAAATGCAAAAAAACTACAGGTCAAAAATGTTGTTTTTATCTAGCCCCTAAAATATTTTTAAAAATACCGGAAGAAATAAAAAATATAAAACGTTACACTATAAACATAAAATTAAAAAAATGGATAGGAGTAAGTGATAAACAGTTTTTCATAAATTTGTAAATTTAAACATGTAAACCATATGTAAGCAAACCCCGGCCCCTGGGCCGGATCTAGTTTACTTGTAATTGTATTAAGCGTACGCAGTGGAACGCCACAGATCGTGTCAGAAATAGTCGTCAGAAAGAAACAAACAGATAAACATTCGGGAAGCCGCCCGATGATGCGCTTGAAGCGGGAGTATTCTAGTTGCTTATTGAGAATAATATATAAATCGTTCAGCGAGCGTCACCTCATTACTTCTCAACTGATACAGTTCGCACCGCATATTCACGTAGGATTGAGAGTACAACGCTAAAAATATTCAAGCAAAAACATGTGTGGTTCAAAAAAACGGAAATATGAATGGACCATAAATACTTTTATCTTATACAGTGGCAAACATATGTGTTTGTTGTGCAATGAAGCAATTCCTGTTTTAAAAAAAATACAATATGAAGCGGCATTACTCCAGCAGGCATTTTGCTCAATATAATTTAGTCATGGGCACAGCAACAAAGGTTTCATTTACAAATATCAAATCTAGACAGTTGTTAAAGCTTGTTGTATAATTAGTTCGAAAATAGCGACAATATCTGAGGGCCGTTTGTTAAAGAGTGCCTAGTAGACGTTGCAGAGCTTTTGCGCTTAGAAAAAAAAAAGAGTTTGAGAAAGTGAGCTTATCGCGACGTTCTGTTGTTCGACGTATATATATCGTACCTGCGCAAGAAAAGTGACACAACTCAAAATTCTTTAATTTTTTTTGCACCCGTTATATTTCAATTATATTAATCAGGAAAACTATTACAAGTTAATTTTATATAATTCTTGAGAGAGGGCGCTAATGTCATTTTATGCTTTACCGCTAATTGCCTTATTTAAATCAAGAACAGCGACATATTTCAGTTGTGTCTCGACCGCCGAGGAATTGGTTTGTTCCGCTGCCTACTAAAACCGACATATCTTGAGTTGTGACGTTTTTTGTGTTATATCCTGTTTGAATTGAATGTAAAAAATAGACGTATTTTGGTTTGTGACGTTTTTCTTGTTGTATCCTGTGTAAATTGAAAGTGACAAATAGACATATTTTGGTTTAGGACACTTTTCTTGTTCCCAGTAAGTATTAATATCTATTTATTTTGCAATATGTCACTTTTTCTGTTATGACTTAAATTTAATTTGCAATTGTAACAGGAGTACTCATAACAAACTATTAATTAGGCTGGAAATTCAAAATAGTACATAATATAAGGCCTTATTATGTATAAGTTACATTCAATATTTTATGTACAATTGCTTTTTATTTATAAGTATTATAAATATACAAAACACTTTTAGAATAATAGTTGTTTTAAAACATTTACTTAATTTTAAAATTATTAACCATTTAATAATACTAGTATTACAAAATGTACTTTATAGTACTACATTACTTCTATAAAGAGCTACATTATGGTCGCAAAACTGTACAATAAAATACATTTTATATCAATAATTGTACATAAATATAGTCTGTTTAAATGTTTCATGTGGAAGTTATAGAAAATGACAATGCTTACTTATTTCAGGGATTCGTCTTCTCGGGCTTAAAGAATTTTACGCTTGTGCTTGGCGGATTAAAATAAGACCGATTCCTTAGAAACGCCTGTTGTCAGTATGCTGGATAGTCATAAAAATATTGATGTTCAAAGATCCAATTATGTTGAAGCTGAAAATAGCGAATCTGCTAAATCCTCATCTCTTCCAGATAGTTCACAACAGTATACTATGAAAATTAATGACAACACAGAAACAAAATTCGTCTTAAGAAAAGTAAAAAATGGTGCAGTTCCTGAAGTTTCTGCTTATGAGAATGCAGAATCCGTATCAGATAAAAGCGATTCTGAATTAAACCTGAGCGATGATTCAATAGTCGATCATAACTTTTCTTTTGCCGAGTCAACCTCAAGTGATGGAGCATCATTAGATTCTAAACAAAATAGGTCACTTATGTTTGCTGAAAGTTCGCCTACTAAACGTGGTAAAAAAAAGAAATTAGAATCCCAGAAAGAAAAAAGAGACAACAAAGCGACTCAGAAATATGGGAAAGAAATACCAATCCGTTTGAAAGTCGTCGAAAATATTTAAAGCCAGGAAAATTCTAGCACCGTGTACAGACAAATGCAAACTTTCATACTCAACCAAGATTTTATAAGATCAAAGAAACAATATTTTCAACAAGTACTGGTCACTTGGTAACTTAGAACTCCAACGGTATTTTATTGCTGGATACATTGAAAGTATACAGCCCAAACATAGGTAGGTTCACACGCACAGAAAATCACAGAAAATTGAATAACGCGTTCTACTTCCAGATAGAGTCAAAAAAAGTGAGAGTTTGCCAAATATTTTTTAAGAATACGTTGGGAATCAATAACATACCCATAAGAACAATTCTGCAAAAAAAAGAAAGTGGATTTGAGTCAGAGAAGAGAGGAAAACACAATAATCATTTCACAGTAGAACCTGTCATAAAAGAAGAAATAAGGAACCACATCAACTCCATACCGTGTATGGACAGCCATTCCCATCGTGCCAATACTTCCTGAGAGTACATAGATGGTGGCAAAAGTTTAGCTGACTTACATAGAGACTACGTAAAAGAACAGGCCGAAAAAACCAACCAGCTGCAAAAATTATGATGTACTCACGCATTTTTAGTTTAATATTTCATTTTTTTCCCTAAAGAAGATTTACGCAATTTGTGCGAATCTTATAAAAACGCACCAGATGTATCAGGTATAAAGGAAAAGTACGAGAAACATAAGAAAGAAACAAAGTTGAGCCGTGAATCTAAAGAACAGAATAAAAACTGTGTTAGTGATAATTTTGTCTTGGCAACATTTGACCTCTAAGCGGTCGTGCCGTGTCCTTAGGGAAATTTGTCAATATTCTACTACAAATTGAAAATAAACTCTTACAATTTTACAATTTGCGAAGAACATCGTGGCGCTAATCAAATAGGCTCTTACATATTGCAGTATTTGGAAAAGAAAGCTTCGGAAATTAATAATTTGGAATTCACCTTCTACTCTGACAATTGTTGCAAGCAGAACAAGAATCGGTATATCATTGCAATGTTCCTGCACGCAGTTAAGACACTGAAACTAAAAGCTATTACACACAAATTTTTGATCTGCGGCCATACTCAAAATGAAGGTGATGCCGCCCATTCTGTAATTGAAAAGGAGATACAAAAATCACTTAAAAGTAGTAATTGTCAATACGCAGCAATATGTCACAATAATACAAACAGCCAAGAAACGAGTCAATCCATATCAGGTAAACGAAATGAGTCATTCAGATTTCTTCGACTTAAAGCAATTGAGTAGCATGATAGGTAATATAACTACGCTAAAGATGTCACTCTATAAAAACGACTAGTTTCAAAGTTCTAAGGTTTAGGAAGTCTAGACCAGAATCATTTCTTTTTAAAACTATTAAACAAGGACCTAGAATATGAAGAAATTAAATTTCGAAAGAGAAAACCCTAATCTTCAGAAAAATAGCGATAGAAGAAAGAAAGAGAGACGACTGTTTGGAACCGATCCGTTCAAATCACATCTTTCAAAGTTATATCGATATTTGTAATTCACTGTTTTCTTGAGCTTATTTTAAACTTATTGACAATTTAAGTTGAATTCTTGTTTAAGTTTTATACTGTATTTTAAGAAGAATTATTATTTTTCATTTGTGATGATACACTAAAAGTCTTGCTATGTTCTACTTTAAGTTTTTGTATCTTTTCCATATCTTAAAAATGAGATATATTTTAAAAAGATAGTAACTTTAGACAGATGCTATGTTTCTCAAATTTAACAAAATTAACTCAAAAAATTACCAAATTTGATTATAGTAACTTCTAGTGTACAAAATTGAGATGCTACTTTTTGAACATGTTAAACTTATTAAAACATGCGACTTACTAGGTTCTATAAATTCGTAAAACTCTTATTTAAAAAGATAATCCAAATTTGAAAATAGCTATGTGTAGAGAAAAACATAGTAAGTCTAGTTACAGTAAAATTTAAATAACATCAGAAAACTGACTAACTAGCTTTTACCATTGCACGACAGATTTAGTAAGCAAATGCTACAGAAGTTTAGGAAAAGCGGCATTTACTTCAAAATATTATTAATCTCAAGAACTAGCAAATTTACTTATAGCAATTGCTAGTCAAGCAATTGCTTTAAGTGCAACTTAATTTTAAACATTTGTATTCACATTAGCTATAATCTTTTTAGAATCCCGATGAAGCCTTAATCGGCGAAAGAGCTTGACTAATTTTAAATAAAGTGAAATTGTTTTAAAAAATTTCTCCTGTACACACTTTAAATACAAAATCTTTAATTTTCTCCTAATACTCATCGTGTACACTCCTATACACTCCTGTGTGTAATATATATCAGCTTAACTTGTATAATAATTAAATTTTATTGCACAAAAGCATGCATACACACAGCCATTGTATACTTTTTAAGTTATTTTTTATTCACATTAAGATTCTAGTCTGCATAGATTCATATTACTTTATTAGCAAAATTCCAATTTACAAATATTGGAAAAGCTGGTTACTTTAATGCTTATTTAGTAACAGACAACGTTGAAAGGATAAAGATATGTTCATGAATAAAACATTTCATCAATTATATTCAATGCAGCACTAAAATGTATCCCTGCTTAATAATGCCTACACGACTGGTGTGACATGTGACACGTTGTAGGATCAAGAGATTCTCTAACACTACCGTTACCTCCTCCACCCTCTCAACCTGCACAGTTTGTGGAAACAAGTAGCTGTAACACTTTGGAAGGATTTGTGGATGGCGTTTAGCTCTTATTAGCGGTTAACGAATCTGCCAACTAAGGAGGAGCGTATAATGAATTGATGCATCAGCGTTAAGAGATAAACGGGAGAAGAGATGAAGGTCTTAACGAATTGCGAAGGTGTTGGAACGAGGGAGATAAATTTTTCCTGCTTTTTAGAACTTGTTTACAATAGGCATGAACAACCGTTTTTTGTAGATACTCGAATGGAAAAATTTAATACAAGACAGTTATAATACCTATTAAAAACTAAATGGTAATTATGTATTTAATTCTTATCGAAATTTTATGAGAAATAACGGTGAGAAAATTATAAGTATTTTCTATGAGAATCTAATTTTCTCACAACCGAAATTTGCTTTAAAAAAACTTTATATGAGTAGCTCATGAACAAATTTTCCTTGTCTAAAAATATTTTTCATTCAAGAAACTGGCGACATCAACCAAAAATGCAAAATCTATATGCATCATATCCCAAAGGTTGGATTAGCTCAGATCTCCACTTTATGTCCATAAAATCCATTCATTATTTGACCCTTATTAAGCCAGCGAAAAGAATGATATCTTCATATTATGTATCCAAGTCCTGAAGGAGTTGCAGAAAATGACAATGATTCGAACATTATAATTAATAACTATTTACAGATGAAACAACTTCTTTAATAGATTCAAGCAAAATAAAGAACTGAACCGCTAAAACTTTTCTACGTTTGGTATTGGTTTTGTCATTAATTGGAGGTTAAACTATATTACTAAAGAAAATAGATATAATTCGTAAAATTAAAACTTAATATTGGTTTATAATAATAATAATAATAATAATACTCTCCCTAATTCACCCCCTTATGAGTGAATTTTAACCACAAAAGCTGAGCTTGTGCGGGGAAAGGGACGGATATTATTATTATTATTTGCCGTGGCGCTCCAGGGCGACTTAAATATGATTCACTTACAGGTGAGGAAAACCCGGAAAACCTCACACACCATCATTGAGACGGTAATGCATGGCGATTTGATTAAATGATTCCATATTCCTGGATATTAAAACATTGCAGATCTACCATCAAGGGTATGCAACGGTAAGCATTTAGTTCAATGGTAGCATTAACCTGGCTGGTTAAAACACGTTGAAGCATTTTGGCCTGTCTGAAATTGTGTGTGCTCAAGAAGAAGTACTTGCTGAAGGAAAGAAAATAATCTTCAATATCTGTATCTGTTACGTGTAGAGAATCGGTTAACCAACGGCACTTAGCCTTACTTTTCCCATTGTGCATCCTTCTAAGTAGATAGGGACCTCCTAGCTCGTAAGCCAGCCTACAGATTTAATGTTATTGACAGTGTTGCCAAGAAGTGCTTCTCTTATATCGGTCAATATTAACAAATTATAGTTGAACCCAAATCTTCTAAATGAGAGCGTCGAGAAATTAAAGAAGATATACCTGATGGTCTAATCTTCTTGTTGGCATCCTTTGCAAATTCTGACAGCCCCATAATATGGAGATGCTTCCGTACTTGGCAGTGACCGGTGAAAATCCCTAAGGCGCAGAGTCTGCCTTGTCATAGTCAGGTATTTGTTTGCTGGTAAGTCTCCTGCTTCTTGTTTCATCCCATATTTTCTTGAATTTCACAAGGAAATATTCTTTAATTAGGTTTGTCACTACCGATGTTGTCATTCTAATAAATGGGCAAAGTCCAAAAAGTATTTGGTTGGCTGTCTTCTTGGCTGGTGAATCGACCTTTCGATGTGGCGTGACCTTTGCTCCATATTAAGTTGACCACATTGTTAATAGATACTTCAACCCAACCTTCATGATATTTAAGTACTAATCCTGGGTAAATTTGTGGTATGTCCAGAGTGAGAAGTTCTTGTCTGTTATATGTATTGATGACCATGTTCCTTCCAGTTATATTATTTCTGGTGACTGCTTTTGATGCTATGAGAATTCCCATTACCTTGGTTTAAATTACACTGGCATTACTGCTCACAGCCCATTTTATGTTTAGTTTTAAAGATCTGTAGTATATTTGATATAATGGGCCTGGTATTCTATTAGAACCATCGGTCTAGATAGCAACTACAAACGTTTATAAAAAACTTTAATGATTTTTTATTTTATAAATTATTTAAGCATTGCTAGACTGGATATTTAGTTTTTATTGCAATTATAAAAGAAGTGAGGAAATAACAGGAGATTTATTATTTACTAAAATAAAATACATATACGGAGTAAAAAGTTTTTAAATAAGTCCAGTTAAAAAGTTTTGATAAAATTACAACTGATGTTGTAACTAACTTATAGGTTGTAAGGGATAAAAATTTATTGGGAGTAAAAACGAAGCTGTTATTTTGTTACCCTCTGAACGTCATATTGTAAGCAAGCTGATATTAAATAAACACCGCATTTTATCTCATGCTAGTCTTCAACTCTTTAAACTATACTGAGCGAAGAAGTTTGGATTTTGAGAGCTAGGAAAACAATAAAATGGTTCAAAATGTATAATTCAGAAAAATATAGAAACACCATTTGCACCACTACCTCAAAATCGCCTAAGGGATGCAGCCGTATTTGAAATTGCAGGATTAGCTTATGCTGTTTCACTATGTTTGAAAGGGAGATGTAAAACTTGGATTTTTTTAGCTTTTATTGGATTCATTTCCAGGAGAGAACGGACTTCAAAAATCAATTCAGAGAAAGGGACGTGTCCAGCTGATACATAGAACGAATTTTCTTAATTATATTCTACAATATTGTTCGTCCTAACGAATTGGGTTAATATATTTAACGTTCCTACAGTCTGTTGGGGAGGATAGTGGGAACGTATCGTTAAAATGACAGAGGAATTCTTTAAGCGGAATGTGGGTAAATTATCGATCACTTACAAAAAAATAATAATGTTACTAGGTCATTGCGAACCAATCATCAATTCCAGGCCACTTAACTATGTAGCAGAGAATTAGGAAAAAAAAAATACCAAATAAATGTTAAAGTTGTAAACAAAAAAAAATAAACTGGTCTAGAAAAAGTTTTAGAACTTTATTCCGGCAGAGATGAAGTCGCAAGGATGACGTGAATTACATATCGGACACTTTGCTTTGTCTTTATAAATAACCAACGAATATTCTTGGGTCCACTTCTCTTGGAAGGTACGAAGTCTTTCTGTTTTCTGTTGTGAGTCCTAACTGTATATATAATTTATAAAGAAATAACTATAGATATAAAAATGATAAATGTCATGTAATCATTTAATAATAATAATAATAATAATAATAATAATAATAATAATAATAATAATAATAATAATAATAATAATAATAATAATAATAATAATAATAATAATAATAATAATAATAATAATAATAATAATAATAATAATAATAATAATAATAATAATAATAATAATAATAATAATAATAATAATAATAATAATAATAATAATAATAATAATAATAATAATAATAATAATAATAATAATAATAATAATAATAATAATAATAATAATAATAATAATAATAATAATAATAATAATAATAATAATAATAATAATAATATTAATAATAATATTAATAATAATAATGTTTATTTGCATAGAAATACATAGTACATAATTAGTAACAACAAATAAACGGAAATACAATAAATGAGATAAAAACCACGAAGTAAAGCAAAGTTACTTGTATGTGATATACTACACATTTCTTAACATTATGAAAATTATCACTATACGAACAATGTTGTTCTTCTCAAACTACTACATTATTGTCAGGGTCAGAATTTGACCCCTAAAAATATCAATACTCTTCAGATGACGACTTTATCAATTCAAACTTACCCGCTACCTCAAAAAACACTCAAATAAGAATAAAGTTACCTACGTCTGCTTGCATATGATAAATATAGTATATCTGATCGATCAGCTGCTGCGATTGCTAGTGCAGTATTAAAAGATCGAGGAATAATTACCACAGAAGATCCGTCGAAAATAGTTGACAAAAATTAAGTGAAAAGGGAAAAAACTAAATCTAGAAATACCGCAAAGAAGGAGTTTAAAAGTGATTATAGATGAATAAGAAGTCTGTTTTTTGATGGAAGAAAGGACAAAACTTTACTGCAAAAGAAGAAAAACGGTAGATTATACAAGAAAACTGTTGTGGAAAAACCCATATCGCTCATCGAAGAACCCAAATCTATCTATATTGGCCACGTAACTTCAATTACAGGGATGGACAAGTTATTTGGAAAAGCAATATTGGACTTTTTAGCTAAAAACAATTTGGAACAAGATAATTTGGCGGTTGTGGGTTGCGATGGTACTGTTATTAACACCGGTAATAAAAATAGTGTTATTAAGTATGTTGAGATTGAATTGAAACATCCTTTACAATGGTATATTTGCTAACTACACGCTAACGAATTGCCACTAAGACATTTATGCCAACATTTAGGTGGCAGCACAGTGGGACCTCATCAATATGCTGGTAAAATCGGAAAGTCTTTAGAAAAATATGAACTTGTTAAAATTGTATATATTACCCCAATAAAATATGAGTTGCCAAATATAACTGTAGTGTCTAGAGATTTAAGTTCTGATCAATCATATTTATATGACATTTGCAATTCAATATAAAGCGATAATTTCTCATCAAATTTAGCACATCATAATCCTGGGAAATTAGCGCACTGTAGATGGCTCACAATGGCAAATCGTGTTCTTCGGCTCTATGCTGGAACAAAAAAACCAACATCAAGCCTTACAGATATGGCCGAATTCATAATTAAAGTGTATGCCCCAATGTGGTTTAATATTATACTAAATTTCAGTTCCACTAGTGCATGTATTTCAAACGATTGAACTGTTACGCTATTTAAGAGATGATTTAAAAAGTATTGTGGATACGGTAATCCAAAGAAACGCGTATTTTATACACCCCGTAAACATTATTTTGTGTATGCTAACAGATAATCGTGAATGGGTTCGGAAGCTATCTCTACGAAGAATCCTGAAAGCTAGAAAAACCAGTAGAGAAACCGTTGAAGTACGACACTGTGTGGTACCAAAAATTAATGTCAGTGCTACATACTACATTGAGTTAATTTACTGGAGTGAGTGCGATGTGACACCGCTTCCTGTTTTAAGGGATTTTACCGATGTTAATAAAATTTATTAAATATTTTTTTTATTATTATTTTTTTTATATTTGATTTGTAAGCTTTTATGTTCAATTTGTTAGTTTCTTATGTTTGATTTCTTAAGGTAGTTTTCACCACTTTTTAAATAAATGTGTTGTTTCATTTTAATCGTGTAATATTGATTTGTTGTTCAAGTAATTTTTACCTTATTTTTTAAAGACAAAACATTGGTTAAAAGAGGTAGTAGAGGTATGAAGATGTTATTTAAAACTATTAAAAATAAAGAGTATGAATGCAAAAATGTAACTTTTAGTAGCTATTGCACGTCACAATTTAAAACTTTAACTTTTCTCCCCTAAAGAGGGCGGTAGAGGACTGAAAATGTGGATTTAGAAATACTAAAAAATTACCAAAAGTAAGCACAGCCAAACGAAAGTTTGGATAGGTATTGGAAACTTAAGTTTTATATTTTTTCTTAGTCAATATCTGGAATTTTACCTGGTTATATCGATGCAGATTGGAGTGGAAGCAATAAAGATCATTTAGTGGTTTTGGTTTTACATATTGTAATAAAGCAATATCCTGTAGCAGCCATAAACAGCGACGTTTGTCATTGTCCAGCATATAAACTAAAAACGTGTTGTTCTTTTTTAAATGTACTTGTAGAAAATTAAACTAGTCATAACTGTATTAAACACATAGACGTGCGTTTCCATTTTATACACTCTTGTGTGTCTGACAAATTTGTTAATTTAAAATATTTGCCTACAAATGAGATGCCTGCTTATGTATTGTCGAAAGAATTACCTCTCATAAAGCATAAAAATTCTATGAGGCATATTGGATTAGTTTATGTATTTTAGTCCTTCCTTTATTTATAATTTATAAAGAAATACCGTAAACCTTGCTCCATTTATAAAATGAATTAAACAAAATTAATTGGAAAAAATTAAAATAAAATAGACAAAAATTCCAAAACTCTAACAGGGGCCTATATCACAAGCCATACAAGTCCTACAATTGTTAGAATAAATTTTACACTTGTAGCTTTTCCATAACACAACTCAACTTGTAACTACCCGTACGGCACCAGTAATTACGGAAGAATTTCTACATATGTACACGTATTCTGTAACATAAGGTTAACACTTGTACAATTGTGTTACAGAATTTTCTATAAGTGTAGTTCATGTTTTACTTATCTAAAACTCTGGGTAAAGACTCAGTATTATAGCAATTCTCGTACTGTAAACACGTACGTATCTCTCCCCAGTATGTAGTCAAGTGATTCTGAGAGTGACCATGAAGATCCGCCTAGAGAATATCGGTTTAGTGCAAGAAATGTCTTTGCTTTTCTCACTGATGATGAATTCAACGAAAGGTTTCGTCTGAGCCGAGTTCAATTTGAAGATCTTCTTCAGGATATTAGCCCAAGACTTGCAAATACAACAGTAATATGGTATGGATTGACACCGCCACAGAAGACATTAATTGCTCTCCATTGGTTGGGAAATGGAGGTCAGTACCATGGTGTTTGTGATATGCATGGGGTATCAAAAATGACTGTGTGTAGGTGTGTATATGATACTGAAATCAAATTCGAAGAAGTAGTATCATGGCCCCATTATACGTTGGATATTGTACAAAGATTTCATGTAGTAGCCGGTTTTCCTGAAGTATGTGGTGTATGGATGTAACACTTATAAATATAGATGCTCATAGAATTAACGAACCAGCCTATGTGGATCGGCATGGTAACCACTCAATAAACTGTATGGTTGTTTGTGGCCCAGATATAAAATTCTACTACGTTAGTGCCAACTGTCCCGGTAGTGATTTTTTTTTTTTTTAAGTACCTATATTCATTTCATTTTTACTAATATTTATTTTTCCAAATATGGATACGTCCCTTTGTTATTATCATTATTATTGTTTTATTAGTATCTTTTTGCTCCAAGCTTTCTCTTGTGTGTTCTTGCCATCTCTGAAACAAGAAATATAAATAAGTCAAAATACTTTACGCCACTAATGAAAAATCTATGCATTCTCTGTTTGAAAAAATACTTCGGATACTTTGGATACTTTGCGCCAGAAATAATGTTTGCACCGAATTAGTTTTAATAAGCGATAGTACATTTATATCAAATAAGTATATCTTGCTTTATTTTGCCACAAATCACAAACAACATTCCTCAAATTTCCTTCGATACAAATTCTATTGAAATTCCTTACGATATAAAGCTAGCAGACCCCCAATTTAATATATGAAAACCGATTGATATGTTATTGGGTGCTGGATTATTTTGGCAGCTGATAAAATCAGAAAAAATTCAAATCGAAAATTCTAAATTGATTTTATAAGACACGAAACTTGGTAGGATCATATCAGGGGAAACGTCAAGTAAAATTCCGGATAAATCTATGTTGTTTGAATACCTTTCATTTAAATAAATCAGATTAAAAAATTTTGGGAAATCGAGGAAATTATTTCCAAACCTCTGTTTTCTGAATCCAAATTATTTTGCGAAAATCATTTTATTAAAACACATATTGGAGACGAAGAGGGGCGATTCGAAGTTAAAATTCCGTTTAAGAAAAATTTTAATGATTTAGGAAATTCGAAAGAATTTGCCTAAAAAGATTTTTTATGTTAAAAAAAAGACTTTTAAAAGATAAACATTTATACTCTAAATATGTAAAATTCATGAATGAGTATAAATCTATGAACCATATGACAGAGATTCCGATTAAACAAACTGAAGAAGAATTAATTATTTTTTACCGCGTCATCCAATTATTCGCGAATCTAGTTGTACAACTAAAGTAAGGGTAGTTTTCGACGCGAGTATGAAATCAACTAGCGGTCTCTCATTAAACGATGTACAATACGTAGGACCAACAATTCAAAATGACTTGTTTCAGATCATATTACAATTTAGAATGTTTAAATATGTCTTAACTTCCGATATTTTAAAAATGTATCGTATTATTAAGATAAGCGATAAGAATAAACGATTTCAAAAAATTTTTTGGAGAAGCGATCCATCAGAGGAAATAAAATGCTACGAGTTAGGCACAATTACCTACGGCACTGCGTCCGCACCATTCTTGGGTATTCGTTGCTTACATCAACTAGCACTCGAAAATGAAATATGGTATGCAGATGCTAGCAATACCATAAAAAATCATTTTTATGTCGATGATTTTTTGTACGGTTCGATTCTGAATTTGAAATTTTAGAAATTCAACATAATGTTACGACCCGAGAATAATGTTATTCTCGGGTTACGACTATATTACAGAGCGCAGGAATGAATTTACGAAAATGGCTTGTGGTCGACCGGGACGAGGTTCATCTTCAACTGATTCACAACCGTCTCTAAACTTTCTATGCCACTCAAACACTCTACATCGTGATAAACTATTATCTAGATATGCACCTTTAATCATTTCAAAAGTTTCAGTTCAATTTTATCGCGTATCTTTGTTCCACTTTCATTTTTTGATGGGTCGCAAAACACTGACAATTCAATAATTAATTTGTAACAAATGTCAAAAGTTAAATCAAAGCCTACTTGCGGGGTAGTACATTAAATATAAGGCTTTCATGTCTCATTTTTTGGGTTGTAAAATGTTACCCCTGAAAGAAGTTATAGCACCAGTCTCGTTATATACTGATATATCCTCGTATTTACTCCGACAATGCCAAAAACTTCGTAGGCGCATCGAATGAATTAAAATTTGTGTATCAATTTTTAAATAAAAATACTAATATCATCACTAATGACCTCGCCAAAGAAAACATTTCTTGGCATTTTATTCCCGCATGATCTCCATCTTTCGGAGGCATTTGGGAAGCTGGAATAAAAACCGTAAAATTTCATTTAAAACGAATGTTAAAAAATGCGAATCTAATTTATGAAGATTTTTTTAACTATTTTGGTTCAGATCGAGGCTGTCGTTAACTCCCGCCCTCTCTGTCCTCTTTCAACCGATCCTGAAATTGTCCCGTTAACCCTAGGCCACTTTCTTATTGGTAGATGTTTGACGAGTCTGCCAGATTCAGATTTACATGATATACCCGAAAATAGATTAAAACGATATCAGCGTCTCCAACAACTAGTGCAACATTTTTGGAAGCGCTGGTATAAAGAGTATCTGAACGAGCTTCAAACTAGAGTTAAATGGAAGCACCCGGTAGTACCAGCTATATTCAAGTTAGCAAAGTTGTATTGGTGAAAGAAGATGACATTCCTCCCATGCAATGGCGTATTGTAGAACTTCATCCCGGAAATGACGATATTACCCGTGTAGTTAGTGTTAAAGTGCGTGATCAGGTATTAAAGCGTAGTATTAAGAAGACTTTTAACAAACTGATTTTATATGTCTATGTAATCGTTACATTTTATTGTTTAAATGTAGTTTATGTAGGTTGAAATGTTTTATATTTCACGGCGCCCGGGATGTTTGCACCGAATTAGTTTTAATTTTAATATATGCTGCGCCATCTCTCACATTGACTATCAAGTTCCGACTCCGCGGGTACCGTGAGGGATCTGACGATATGGAGTGCGAAGTGCGACCAAGAAAAGAGTCGAGAAACGAATCTCGAAAGCGACGAAAGCGAAATCCCGGTGCCAGTCTGCACCACTTTATTATTTTTAATAAATCTAGTTAAAAGTAATTTCTAGTGTTTAATTTAAAAGGGATTAAAATCCCGAAAATTCGAAAAATAGATTCGGTTTTCATCGAATCAACAAATAACATGGAGCAAAGTATCCCCATAATTGCTAAATTTTGACACTTGTGATAATTATATATTTTCGTGTCTATAACTTATAATAAGAAGAAAAAAATATTGTTAGTTTATTAATTATACATCAAAGATAAAATGTAAAATTACTTACCTGTTTCATATCAATAGATGCACAATATATTAGTGGGGATTTTGAAGAGTGTATGTGGAACCGTTTTTGACATCAATTATCAGGAGCGTGCAAAAACACCTTAGAAATTAAAGAACACCCCAACTCAATGCGAAATTAATTGCGGCATATAATAATAATAATACTCTCCCTAATTCACCCCCTTACGAGTAAATTTTAACCCCAAAAGCTGAGCTTGTGCGGGGTAAGGGACAGCTATTATTATTATTATTATTATTATTATTATTATTATTATTATTATTATTATTATTATTATTATTATTATTATTATTATTATTATTATTATTATTATTATTATTATTATTATTATTATTATTATTATTATTATTATTATTATTATTATTATTATTATTATTATTATTATTATTATTATTATTATTATTATTATTATTATTATTATTATTATTATTATTATTATTATTATTATTATTATTATTATTATTATTATTATTATTATTATTATTATTATTATTATTATTATTATTATTATTATTATTATTATTATTATTATTATTATTATTATTATTATTATTATTATTATTATTATTATTATTATTATTATTATTATTATTATTATTATTATTATTATTATTATTATTATTATTATTATTATTATTATTATTATTAATTATTATTTATTATTATTATTATTATTATTATTATTATTATTATTATTATTATTATTATTATTATTATTATTATTATTATTATTATTATTATTATTATTATTATTATTATTATTATTATTATTATTATTATTATTATTATTATTATTATTATTATTATTATTATTATTATTATTATTATTATTATTATTATTATTATTATTATTATTATTATTATTATTATTATTATTATTTGCCGTGGCACTCCGGGGCGACTTAAAGATGACTGATGGTGTCATTTGACTTACAGGTGAGGAAAACCCGGAAAACATCACCCACCATCATCGAGACGGTAATGTTTGGCGATTTTTTATAATCTGCATGTCATATCAACAGAAATTGAATTTCTATTATTACGGCACACATAAAATCTTATACCAAACCATGCAATTTAATTAAAAATCCACATGGACGAAGACAGTATTCCGTCAAGTAGTGATTCGAGTAATTACGAAGAAGACCAGTTTTTTGTAATGTATGGAGAATCCAGGAAAAAAAAAACGAAAACTATTTAGGTAGGCCTTCTTTTTTTTTTGGGCTATATCCAGCGGACAATTTACCCAACCTCTAATGTCATTCATGACAATTTCCATTATAAGCGTTCCCAATAGAATAAAACTTTTTACTAATTTGTACCGTAGTTTATGTATGACATGCGCTTAGGTCAGTTCAAGTACTGTAACCTACCGCACCGAGGTACCTTAATAATTTATTAAATCCATTTATTAAATACAATATTTCATTCTTATTAAATTAAAAATCCTTCATTTAACAAAAAATCTCCCAGATAGTTAAATCTTATTTACGACACCTAATAAATAATATCTATAACCACGTCCATAAAAGATCCAAATTCATGCACGTGGCTGAGATCCTAGAGCAAGAAAACACCATAAACCATATTTCTTTTCACGAAGTTATTATCATTAAAACACTTAACTCGCTTATCTTGCTAGTTTCGATGTTAAGACCGATTTCGACAATATTTTGATACACAAAGCTTTCAAGGCAAGTAATAAATAAGCCACCCCCTGCACTCATCGTATTTCGATGAGAAATATAGACATAGAGACATCACAAAAGCCATTAAAATTTTATTATAAAAAGCCAGACCCAAATGAGCTCAGATTCATTCATTTTTAATTATTTGAGGTGCATGCATGTCATTTATTTTTAATTATTTGATGTGCATGCATTCAATTTTATTATTTGATGTACAAGCATTCATTTATTATTTGTATTCAGTTATATTTCAAGTTCAGTAGTCAGTACCTTTTCTAAAACGCCTAACATCCTGCCGCTACTCCCTACGTCTCGAACACTGTCACATTCCTCACCATCTAAGTATTTCCTACCGTACACTCATTTCGACGCTCAACGTCTCACGCCTTATTTCCGACGCTTGCCGTCCATAAATATTTCTTTCATAATATCACGTCCCGCACCACCTACATAATTCTACCGTATATCTGTCCCAATGCAGTACCATATAAATTACCTTCCTTTCTACCACGACGCTAGGCACCTCGACGCTAGGCGTCTCAACGCTACGACGTACCTAAATCGACGCCGTCACAACGCTAGATGAAATTAGTACATAATTTAATGTGTGTATTTTCAATGGTGAGTCAAAAGATTTATGTAACTTTTTTGAGATACCACCAGGGTTTCGTTTAAGGGCGAGCTTGACATTTGCTGTAAAATATTATGAATAAACCACATGGCCTTCAGGTCATACACCCCAAAAGACAGGACAGACATCTGTTTTCGATGGGTGAAATTTTGAGTATTTCAATAGAAATTCTAATAATCAATATAAAAAAATATACAGAGTTGTATTAGTTAATTCAATAGAAATTATAAAAATCAATATTTTAGAAATATACAGGGATGTGCTATTTTGGATAAATTGTACAAACCAAGATGGTAAAATTTAATGGTAAGTTAACCAACTGTTGAATACACTGTTCGTTAGCTCAAGGGAGTCTACTAGGTTTGAAACAAAGTATAAATGAAATCAAAATAGTAAGGTAATTAACTGGCGAATTGGCGCTGTTCGTTACTTCCGTTGGTCATCACCTCTACACTCATCGTAATATATACCTAAGAGGGTGCAACCTATGTATATCTAGAATAGAATCAAATCAACATCAACTCAATAGTTAACCAACTGGCGAATTTGCGCTGTTCGTTAACTCCGTTAGTCATCAACCTGAATAAGAATATAAACAACAACATAGTAGTTAATGAACTGGCATATTGTCGCTGTTCATTAACTCCTTTGGTCATCAACCTAAATAAAATATATAGCCCTAGCAAATGAATATGGTCTGTGTTTGAACGGGACTCAAGTGAGATCTCAGTAAATAGTAACAATTGTAATATACTTAGCTAATTATCGCATCACATTTAAAGTATGAAAAATAAAAAGAGTTTAAGTATGAATTTGTATGTTTTATTTATCAATTTGCAACAAACTTTGCATCGAATCCTGGTTTATCTTATTTAACATTATCACAACGTGGGTATATAAATTATCAATTAATTAACTAGACGATCACTTTTACTACTAGAGGAAAAAAGGCCAATTACAGTAAGTATAGAATTTAAAGTAAAATAAATTTGTGAGGTAAATAATAACATTCAGAGAGTAAAATAAAATAACAATAAAAAAAAAAATAAAGGGGCCAGGGGGTGGGCAGTCACAGTACAAATTGCAAACTAATCGTAACATCTAATTGGGAACAAACCAAAAGACAAATTTAAAAAAATCTGATGTGTCCAACACATGACTTTCCTATCTAGTTATTACAGGCTTTTTCCGGTTAATTTGTACAACCTATTGCAGCATCTCTATAAATGTTTAGAGGATAAACTAAATATATACATTGTCCACATACATCTACCGCGAAACATTTTTCTATAGATATTCATTGAAAATGAAAATACTGAAAAATTTAAATTTAGCACTTTTCCTACAATTTTTCCATTACGGTCCATTTTAAAAAAATCATGTATGAACAAATATTATAGAGATCGATATCGCAAACAACTTTTATTTCAACAATTTTCATAAAAATCAGAATTTTGCACATTTTGTCAAATTTTTCGAATACGGACCATTTCAGGAAATTTTTACATAAAACAGAAATTATAGATAATAATATTAGAAGTAACTTTTATTTGAACAATTTTTTTCTCCAAACATAAATAACAGATATATTCCATAAAATATAAAAACGGCCTCCCATAAAGTACCCCCCCAGATGTTCCGACTTTGTCCAAAATCTAATCATTTCACGTCAGGCCGAAATAAAACTTAAGTTTAAAATTTAATGTTTTTTTCTTTATCCGTTTTTGAGTTTTCTTCAAATTTCGAAATTTACACATTTTCTTAAATATCTCGAATACGGTCCATTTTAGAGAAATTATCTATAGGATAAAAATTATAGAGAATTATATTACAAACAACTTTTGTTTGAACAATTTTTATAAAAAAAAAATTTTTTTTTACATTTTGTCAAATTTCGCGAATACGGACCATTTTAGGAAAATTTTGTATATAACAAAAATTATAGATAATAAAATAAGAAGTAACTTTCATTTGAAAAATTTTCTTCCCCAAACGTAAATAACAGATATATTCCATAAAATATAAAAATGACCACCCATAAAGTACCCCCCCAGATGTTCCGACTCTGCCCAAAATCTAATCAGCTCATTAGACGCTGGAACAAAGCTTAAGTTTGAAATTTGGTGTTTTTCCGTGTATCGGTTCATGAGTTATGCGTTATACAGACACACACACAGACACACACACACACAGACACACACACACACACACACACACACACACACACACACACACAGACATCATCGCGAAAATAGTCAAAACGGATTCAGGGGACCTCAAAACGTAAAAATCCGTCGAAAACTCGAGGTCGAAAAAAATCATGATTCCTATACTTTCCTTATATCTGTATACAGATAGGAAAGTAAAAATATTCTACATAAATTTCTTGAACGGAGGATTTTCTGAATAACTTCAACATTTACTACTTTAGGTACCAAAATATTTTAGGAATTATTTTTTCAGAGCTTGTAAATAATCATAACGCTATTAAGTTAACATTTTTCCTTACAAAGTGTTCTTTTATATTTCTCTAGTTTGCCTGCGGTGAAACAAAACGATGCAGCAATTTCCTCTGTAATATACAAATAAAAACAGCCGTATTCTAAAATAATTTTAATAAAAGTTGCAGTAAAAAGTCTGAAAACCAGCATAATATAATATGGAAGTATATACATTACTTTCATGTTCGTCTGAGCCTTAAGGGTCCCATCGCATACCTTTTTCAGGAGTTCAGCAACACTAAACAAAATGATGGAAGTTTCAGCTTGGCTAAAAGAGCTTCGTAGTCTTTATGAAATTTGTTTTTATATGGATCTCGCGAGCAAATTGAGTTTACTAAATCAATTTCGGAAGTCAAAAACTTTTAAATTAAAGGTGCTCTGTAGCGTCTAAAAATTAAATAATCATAACGACGGTTATTAAATTTGTGTGCGCAAGTGTAATCAATAAGGAATAATAGTCTAGGTACAAAAATACGACGGTAATTGTGTAAAACTAGAGTTATTGGACATTTAGAATAAAATATAAAAAAAAGGGAGAATATAAGCGAAATTGTTGAACTAAATATAAATAAACTTGCTACGCATTAAATTACTAATGAAATTAGCTTTTAAACCAAGTGTCACACTTTGCAATGTGTAACAGTTTTTTAACCCGCTAAAGGGCGCTAAAATTAAAACTATCGTCATATGGCTGAATTCTTCAGAAAATTACTTTTTTAATGATGTATCATACTTTATACTATCCCTATTTAAATTTTGAGAATAAGATAGAGAGGTGTCCGTTGTAAACAATTTTTGATTTTATTTTTATTAGGATTTATTACCAATGGGAAGTTTTTAAATTGAAATCCTGTATAATTGATATTGTAATTGATATATTCGTTATTTACGTTTAAAGAAGAAAATTGTATTAATAAAAGTTAATAGGAAATGACAATATTGTTCAATACGCGGATGATTTATGCTTCTATTTCACCCATAGTTCATATAAGCAGTGTTTGAATGACTTAAGATCATTTAAACACATACTTAAACAATAGTTTATAGACATGGGTTTCAGTATTACTCCGGAAAAGACTGCTTTGATATGTTTTTCTAGACGTCGTCTAGCTGCACCTAGGCCTATCTCTGTAAGCGGATATACGATCCCATTTGTCGAAGAATTTAAATATCTAGGTATAGTCTTGGATAAAAAATTATTATGGATAAACCATATTAAGTATGTAAAGCAGAAATGTGAAAAGGGAATAAATCTTCTTCGAGTTATTTCAAAACAAAAATTTGGAGCAGATACTAACATTTCCCTGATTTTCTATAGGTCATACATACGTTCGATTTTGGACTATGGATGTACATTATATGGTGCGTCGTCAAAAACCAACTTGTTAATCATAGATCGTATTCAGTACAAATCCCTGAAAATATGTTTGGGAGTTATGATGTCCTCACCTAATCAGGCAGTATTGGCTGAAATTCAAGAACCCCCTTTATCGCTTCGTAGACAATTTTTGGCAGAAAAACAGATAATCAAATATCGATCATTTAATACAAGCATGGTGTCTAAAATTTCTCTACTTAATACTTGCAATTTAACTCTACCTTATTGGCGGATTAAAAATTCGCCTCCATTGTCTAATGCGTTTGTTAATACCAATTCTGACGATTACTTTATCAACAAACATTTATTTCCCAATTTATCAATACATATATGAGTTTCTATTGTACACATCAACTATTGTATACCCCACATACACTAATCTTTCTGCCTTAAATAACCTAATTTTGAAATCCCAATTGAGTTCTTTTAGTGAAGATATAATAAAGATATTTACAGATGGGTTAAAATATGATGAAAGAACTGGAGCAGCTTTTCTTGTTTATAATATTAATCATATAGAAAAATTTGAACTAACCAATGCATTCCTCAATTTTTACAGCTGAAACTTTGCCCATTAAAAAAAGCTCTTTTGTGGCGTAAGTTAAGTCCATTTCAAGCGTTCGTTATTATGTCTGATTCAAAGTCGGTCGGTCTTACAGGCTATCCAAGGCTCTCCAATAAAGTTTTATCGACAAGAACTTGTATTTGAAATTAAAAATTTATTATATAATCTGAGGACTATCAACAAAAATATTAATTTTATTTGGGTTAAAGGACACTGTGGCCTCACTGGAAATGAAATTGTAGATCAAGAAGCTAAGGCTGCTTGTAGGATCGGTGTACATACCAAAGTCTCTTCATTGCCTGATATCGTCAATTCACATAAGAAAAACATAAGAAACAGATGGATAAGCCAATACCATGATGTTTCTAAAAATTCAAATAGTCATTATTTTCAACTTCATAGGCAACTTCCTAATAATATTCCTCATCTCAACAATTTTGGTTTGCCCAAAAAATATACTTCTATACTATCACGTCTCAAATTAAATCATGGACGGTTTCCTGCCCATTTACATAAAATAAAAATCATAGACTCTCTCACTTGTACTTGCAATAATACGTCGGTTGCAGACGCCAATCACCTTTTCTTTGAATGTCAAAATTTTGCATTACAAACATCTGGGCTATATAAATCTTTAATCTCTCTCAATTTTCCTCTACCAGTAAATTTGACATCCCTTCTGACAAGCACCGATAAACATATCCTCGATATTTTAATTAAATTTGTATACGACACTAAGCTAGATATTTGAGACACTTCTTCTCTTATTTCTTTCTTTTCTGTATTCCGTTTTTATTATTTAAACATTCTGTGGCAAATGGACACCGTCCGAAGCCATATCTCTCACACAACACAACAACAACAACAACAACAACAACAAAAGTTGCTTTTTATATTAGTCTATTTTATTTTTGTCCTATAGAAAATTTTCCTACAATGATCCATATTCAAGAAATTTTACAAAATGTATTTTTTTTTTTTTAAGAAAATTATTCAAATAAAAGTGTAACATTATTTTCTATAATTCTTGTTTTATACATAATTGCTGTAAAATGAACCGTATTCGGGATATTTATGAAAATGTATAAATTTCGAATTTTGAAGAAAACTCAAAAAGGGATAAAGAGTAAAACACCAAATTTTGGACTTAATCTTTATTCTGGCCTGCGGTTAACTAATCAGATTTTTGGCAGAGTAGAAACATCTGGGGTCTCACGGCTATCTTTAGGTTAAATCATGATGGACTGGGGCCACCAGGACATCTTTGAAACTAACGTGTGCTCCCCTCCAGCTCGGGAATAAGATATTGCCAAATCTAGATAGGACCCTCGTATCATGGAGAGTACTATTAGAAGAACTGCTAGCAACCGGACCATGCCCACCATAAAGACGATAAGTCACCACTGTGGGTCGGCCACAAACCGATCTTAATTTTTTTTTCAGTTTTGCTTTTTTTTAATCATATGAAACAAATCTAGTCAATACACAAATGAAAAATTTACATCGATTTGAAATAACCTGCTTGCTTGAATCGGAAACTGAATGCCAACGCTCAGCTCACCCAAAACGAAAAGCAAAATGGCTCGCTCCGTTTCCGCTCGTGGTCGAGAGAACGAAAAAGTCATGAAACCTTAGATCTCTTTTATCTAAGCATCCAGTTCTTTCGGAGTGGTAGTGGTGTAGTCAGAACACCTCACGGAGAACGGACTCCTAAATTATTTCCGAACGAGCCTACTTCTTGTCATGTAAAATGACAGTGACGGTTACTTGTACCAGGTTAGAATAATATCAGCAAAAACAAAATATATTTAAATTTATTAAAACCCCTAATAATTAAATAGACGTCTAAAGGAAATAAAAAAAAGAAACTAACGATACTATTGTACTATCTTTTTAAAGGTTGTAACATGACTATAACATGACTATGGTATTAATAACTGAAATACTTTTTAATTTATTTATTATAAAAAGACTTAACCATGGTATTTATAATTGAAATACTATTTAATTTATTTGTGATAAAGACCTAATAATAACGATTTTATTGATACAGGCCTTTACAAAACATTAAAATACATAACTTAAAATATGATAAATACAAGGTATCCTGTAGAGCAACAGGCAAAGTTCGCTTTCTTCAATCTGAAAAAAAAATCAGAATGAAGAAGAGCGTTCTTCCACTTAACCTACAAAAAAGTATACATTATAATATACATTAAGCAATATAAAATATTATATAATATAAAAAATTTGAGCAATAATTAAAAATTAGTCATAAACAAAAAACTGAAACAAGTAACTGACAAATTCACAACTCCATGTACGATATCAAATTCATCATGTTTAGATAGGCAAACTGTTACTCAGAATTAGATGTTTTAACCTTTTTTTAAAATTAACCAATGATAATGACTTAAGAAAATTAGGTAGAGAGTTATAATACTGGGATATGCAATAGGAGAAGGAGGATTTAAAAAGAGCAGTTCTGTGTTTGGGAATGGACAATGATTTAGTAAATCTGAGGTTTAGTGAGTGTGCTTGATATCGAAATTGGACTTTTTTATAAAGATATGTTGGAATTTTAGTAACAATTAATTTGTGATAGAAAACGCAGCAGTGGAGGAAACACCTTTGTTTTAAATTAAGCCAGCCGATCTGTTTTAAACTAGGTGAGATTCTATTTCGTCTACGAATACCACAAATAAGCCTAACGCACGAGTTTTGAACCAGCTGAAGACGCCTGCATTCAATTTTATTTATGGCTGGGCCATACACAATATCGGAGTGATTGAATCTTGATAAGACTAAAGAGTCGCAAAGAGTAATTTTTGAGCTATAGGTTAGTATCTTTCGATGATTATTTTTTTCGTATAACTTTTAACCAATTAGAAAGTTCAATTTAGTTAAGTTACCTCGTATAATTTCGATAATACCTGATTATACATATTTACAATAATTTCATTTCCGTAGTAACCACATCGACAACAATACACTAACTAACAGGACCGTCAAATTTTGACGTATATCAATAAATATTTTAAAATGAGTCGATTCGGAGATGTATCATTAAATGCAAATTGTTGATATTTACTTAATTTACTCAAAAAATAATCGTATCAAATACAATACGTACTTCAAAATAAATACGGTTATACATCTCAAACTTCCTGCATAATTACAAATCGTGTCAGTTTGACAGAATAATCCTCCCGCTTCGCAGTCGGATTATTTAAACTGTCAAACTGACACTCTTTATAATTATGCAACAAGTTATCGATGTATAACCTGATTATTTTGAAGTACTTATAGTATTACTACTGAGAATAAATCATTTTTAAACAGCAAAAAGATTTTTTTATTAAGAGAGAAATATGTTGTTTAAATTTAAGTTCAGTGTCAAGATAAAGACCTAGATTTTTTTCACATGAAGTGAAATTCAATTCAATATTATTTATTTTTAAGTGAATATCCTTAACGAATTTTTTACGAAGATATTTACGGCCGAATACTAATGCTTTAGATTTGGCTGAATTGATGGTTAAATTAAATTTTTCAGATATTTTGACAAGGTTTTCTAGATCATTATTCATATTCATGCAAGCTTCTAGGATATTATCAGTGTTGAAGCTCATGTAAAGCTGCGTGTCATCTGCGTAAAAATGAGCTGTAAAATGTTTGATGGAAAGATGAATTTGAGACGTATATAAAGAGAAAAGAAGGGGACCAAGAATGGAACCTTGAGCAACCCCGTTAACTAATAGTTTTTTAGAGGAAAATAAATTACCTACTAATACTCTCTGCGACCGATGGCTTAAATAACTTTTTATAAATGAGGAAGCTTTTAAACAAAAACCAAT
Organism: Psylliodes chrysocephalus; assembly: GCA_927349885.1. NCBI lineage: Eukaryota > Metazoa > Arthropoda > Insecta > Coleoptera > Chrysomelidae > Psylliodes > Psylliodes chrysocephalus. Next base: position 24,820,659 of record OV651818.1, read on the forward strand.
GTGGTGCAAGAGAGATACAAGTAGAAGATGATGCACCCTCTCAAAAGCTTTACTATAGTCAATTAAAACTAATGCACATAACTTATTATCATCTATGGCTTGATAAATATCATCAGTTATGTTAGCCAGAGCGGTGGAGCAACTGTAACCTTGACGAAACCCGGATTTATTTGCTGGGATAATGTTATTTAGATTGGAAAACTTTCGAATTTGTTTATCTATAATTTTTTCCAACCCTTTAGAAAGTATGCACAAAATACTAATAGGTCGAAGATCTGTAAACTCAACAGGATTATCAACTCGAATGAGAATGGGGAGATGGAGTTATTTAGGTTATTTTTAAAAAAGAATTCACAAATATCACTATTGTTTACATTACTATCAGAGGTTGAAGCTGAAATAAAGTAATCATTGATAGTGTCAGGTAAACATAAGTGACTAGGTAATTCAGTAGTTTTTTTATATTAAAACTTAAATTTTTTAACTCGTGCCACATGTTGCGTTTATTATTCAACTGAAACTCAAGATAAGCCCTTTTTTCCCGTTTAATTGCATGATTAACTTCGTTTCTAGTGTCTGGCTGAATGACAATGTGCCTATGCCAAAAAAAAAAAAAAAACTTCGTTTCTAAGATCTTGATAGTATTTCCAATCACCGTTGGTTTTAGAGATTTTAAATTTTTTATGAGCATTGTCTGGTAACGTCATCATCATTTTAAGGGTATCTGTTAGCCAAGGAGCTTTCTTACGAGTGACTCTTATTGTTCTGATGGGAGCATGTAAATTAAAGAAAGAATAATTTTATTGAATAAATTGGCTTTTTCATGTATGTCCTGATTTAAATAAACGGCTGAAAAATCTAAATTTAAAAGGTCAAATTCAAATGGGTTACGGTTCAGTTTACTGAAATCGCGAAAAGTCATAAATTTGGGAGGGATTTTAGTTTGAAATTTCGGAAAAGTGCATTTTGCAAAACAATGATCAGAAATATGACAATTAATAATTGCATGTATATCATTTGATTTTAGATTTTGAGAAGTCACGATAATATCAAGCAATTTAGATTTTCTACTGGGTTCATTCATTATTTGTTTAAGAGAGTAAGATTCTAGAATATCATAACATTTATTAACTGATGTTAATTGAAAGTTTAAGGAGTCGATATTTATATCTCCTCCACATATTACATAATCAAACCTAGCCACAATTTCGCTCAAAGTGTTATCAAATTGTTCGATGAAGTATGTTTCAAGGCAAGTTTGAGGCCTATAAAAAGAGCAAACCGCAATGGTTAATTTACCTACAGTTATAGCAACCCACATCTGTTCCAAATCCTTACCAGCAACATGGTTAATAATTTTATATTTAAATTGGCTTCTAAAATATATAGCTACACCTCCCCCTCTATCATAATCTATCTTTACGTATAAGTTTATATTTTGGAAGTTCAACGGTGGCATTGGTAATTGCAGGTGTCAACCAAGTTTCTGAGACAGTTATTATATCAAATTTTTCACAGAAAATATCATTGAAGCTGTTAAAATCAGAAGTTAAAGATCGAGCATTAATATGACAAAATTTTAGTGACATTGCGTACTAAATTTATTAGAGTATTTTTTATTGAATGATAAAAGTAAAATTTAAAATTAAAATTATAAGTCTCTTTTTTTGTCTTAATAGTTAGAATTTCACGGAACTCTCTTGGAAGGCACTTCTAAGGTCCCACCTGACACTGATTCCTTTCTTTTTTGTCCCGTAGATAAGTTTCGGTAAACAGATTGTATTCTATTTAATTTCAAGATCCTTTCTAGAAAAGTTGGATGTTCTGTATCTTCCTTTGAATAACTCGTGCCATTTATAACCAGTTTATTACTTCGTATTTTTCCAATTACCTTATTTTCTCTTAATTTCTTTAAACAATTGTATAATACTTTTCTATTTTTATAATCTTCTTGAGTATAATCTCTTGATATAATCACCCCAGATCCTTTCAATGCAGAGGAATTTTCAAAAATTGCAGACAGTTGTTTTTGATAAATAAATTCGATAAGTAGTGGCCTAGGTTTATTTTGATCTTCGTTTTTTTACCAATTCTATAAAAATCTCTAATATCGTGAAACTTTGTATCAACTTCACATTTAGAGTTTATAAGTTCTATAAATTTTTGTATTCCAGTTACTTCATCATCAACTTCTTCTCTTAAACCATAAACAATTATATTATATTTTTTAGTTTTTCTTTCCAAATTTAGAACATGTGATTGTAATGTATTTACCTCGTCTTGGAGCTTGATATTAGTATTTTTTATGTCCACTATTTCCTGATTTATTTTTTTTTTTAAATCCGAAATTTCTTCTTTTAATTCATTATTTTGCTTTTTTATAGTTTCGTTTACATCTAATACACTCTGAATTAATTTGTATAAATTATTTTATTATTTTCCTTTTCCATAACAAATTTAAATATTCTTATTTTAATGTGAGCAATTGATAATGTTCCGTATCGATTTCAATACGGTTTTTATTTAAACAAAAACTAATTTTACCTCGATAAAAATGCAAACAGTTTAGAAACTGACGTTTTCAATTTAAATTGTTAGCTATATTTTGGCATAAAAATTAAAATTTTCTTCTTACTTTGGTATGTACAACCCTTATATATCTTCTCACAAAAAATCACTTTTTAATTTGAACTTTTTACCGGTGTTTATGCTTTTATCCTTAAAATTTAGTAGAAACCTTAAATCATAAGGTAGTTAGATTTAGTATATTTTAAGTTCAATATTACAGTTACCTTCAGTACATATGAACGTTACAACGTTGGAAATAAAAAAACTAAAGGCAAAATTGGTGGAGGGTTCATTACTTTTAGTAGGTGAGTATATATGCATTCGCTTTAGGACAACAATTTTGTAATACGTATAAATATCGTCATAGATTCTCACTAGGTGATTATTTTAAATTTTTGTTTCTCATTTGGTTTATTTGTGCCGTAAACACCCAATTACATTTTATAAAAATACTGTTTTAAAATAAATAACAAAAATATAAATTCAATTTAAATAATTTTGTTTTCATAAGTGTTAATCTCTATTTTTTTATACGCGACTGCGTTCTGGCTAACCGCGTCTCTGTGGTTTACTATTATAAGTGAGCGCGAGAAAGCGAGAGGTTTTTACGAATGCCTGTAGCTAAAAAGACAGGTCAACACGTCAACAGATCCATGAAACAAAAAATATACCAGATACCTGCTTTAAATCACTTAAATCACGTTATTTTGTTCATCGCACAAAATCAAGGCGTGTAACTTCACAAAGTAGGGCCAGGCATACGAATCTTTCCAGTCATAGATATAGAATAAGAAGGAGATGCAATGACGATACGAAAAGTGTTTGCACTTTTGCATTACACTTTTGCATCATATGTCAAACTCGAGCTAGTGAAGCTAGTTTGTTTAGAGAAAATAATTGCCATTTTTTTTAAATGGCGTGATTTAAATGATATAAAAACATTTTCATTTCATCAATCTTTAAATCTAAAATTATTAACATAAAATTAGTCAAAATATGACTTAAAGTGCGTCCACTTGGCATATCGCAAAATAGGGTTTATGTCGTTTTTACTTCATTCTATCTCGATGTTTCCAATCAAGCTGTCAAACTCTAAAAATCCCTATGAGACAATTTTATTTGAGGATTACATTTATTAAAAATTAAGTTTAAATAAAACTTATACTTTAACAAATCGGGTATATGTGTCAGTTTAACGATTGTTACCGAAAAATGTCTCAGGTAAGACATTTACTATTATATTTGAGAATATCTTGTTTGTTTATTCCCAAATGTAATTTATATTTTTTTGGGCTAGTATCTACAGAATAGTCATGTGTTTTATACCCAACTATGCATTGATCAAACATTTTGTAATTTTTTTTCCGACAAAAGAAAAACGAAGTTTTACAAACAAAAAACTGCATAAATGAATACAATGTTATCAGAAAAGATTTCACAGAGACCAGATTTAATTATATCCGAGTGTGTCGAGTAAACTGAGCAACTATATTATGTTGACTTTTATTTAACATTCTACTCTTTTATAGAAAAACCATCCAATTCAAGCAATGACTTGCCAGACAAGAAAAATTATTGTATCTGAATATATTTAAGAAGTATAACAATTTTATTTAAACAAACATGATTTTTTGACCGTAGTACAATTTTATATGAATAATTGTTTTATTTTGTAAGTTGTCCCTAATGAATTAAAAGATAAAAAATAAATATTGCATTGGCCTAAATTAATTTAAGAAACTAAATAGTTATGTCTATGTTAGGTAGGTTTCTATATAATGAAGACTAAACTAAATACATACCAATATCTATCTGCGAGGAAAACTGAACTACGTCGACATAGTGCAGTTTCATAAAAATTGAACACTCATTTTAAATTACCACGAGCCGTCACTGATTTTAATTAAACATATAAGTCTACCATGACACTATCCCTCAGATAAGCAAATGAATAATAGATAAGTAACGGTCTGGATGTGTTTGAAGCTAATATGAACCGTTTTATCCACGTTTTATCTATTAATTTCTTTCTTCTTGGCCTTTGATGTGATTCGTCTATTTTAATGTCTATTTTAAATAGCAGCGCCATTTACTCACAACTGTCAACAAGCATTTGGGAACTGTCAGTTTTGTTTGCACATTTTGTGTGATTTTATATTCCCAGGGCATATTTTTAAAGTTTTTAGAGTGTCTAAAATGTTTATTTAACGAATTTTGTTAGTTGTAAGTCTAAAAATTATTATTCAATGTTTGTTTGCCCTGAAACAAATTTGGAGAAGTTCCACGTCGTTTCAAAGGTAAGTAAATAAAACACATGGGCGGTACAGCTATATTGTAAAATATTATTAGTATTTTTTTAGACAGGCTTCCTACAAACTGTAGCAATGGAAATTTGTATTCAAATCCTAGAATTATAGAAGGTTGAAGTTGATAAAATTAACATAAATTGGAAATATAAAATATATTGGAAACATTTTATAATATTTTGTTATGAATTCTGCTGGAAAAGATGAATTTAAAGCTGGAAGCAATTCCTATTTTATTCACTTCTCAACTTGGTCCGTCTTCAAGTAAGTTATAATAATATTATGTAATACAATACCTAATACAAATTATTCATACATTATAAACTTGGGAGATTAAATTTAAAAAATAAATGCTATATTGTATTCTCCTAGACAAAGTAAAATAAATCTTAGTGCTTTCTGGATAGAAAACATTTTATGAAAATATAAACTACTCCAAAGAGTTTCTTGTATCTTAGTAATGAAATGAATTATACTTATAGAATGATTATGTTGTAAATATTTTATAATTCTTTTAAGAGAAAATTTAGTTCCTAGTGAATGTAGTGAAAGACAGAGTCTAGAAGTGATTTATAATATGCACATACTGGATCAGAAAATTTAAGTTGTTCCACCGACATTGCTCCAGAAGCTATAGAATAGGTTATTCAATTTATAAAGAAGACATCTATAAAAATGCCCAAATTCAGAGACAAAAGGTTATGCTAAAAATAATACATTTAAAAATGCCCGTTTTTAAAAAAAAATTTGTCACATATCATTTTAGAGATTATTAAAATATCTAAAATTCCAAAAACTTTAAAAAACACATTAAAAGTTTATAAATGAGAAGTGTGTTAATCTAGAACAAGTCAAAGGGGGTTATTTTCTAACTTTCAGCTGAAAAAACGAAAGTTCGATCACCAAAACGACAAGCATGTGATTATGGTATTCTCTAATGCTAGACGATATTGATATTCGTATGTGATTTTAATTTTTGTTGTAATCTGTCATAATAATTATAAATCGTAAATGCTGATTTGTCTAAATATCTAAGGTTAGTATTTGAATGTCATTTTGACATTATTACAAATATAAACTTAATTAGAATATATTAAGGCCAATTTCAGAATTGTAAGGAATCAAAAACAATAAACATCATACATTTGCTGACATTTTAATATTCAAGTCATAATATTTAGATATATATTTTAATGTTTGACTTATCTACTTCCGAAAATAAACTTTTTTGAATGCGCTTTACTTTTTTCAAATAGGAACAGCACAACAAGTAGAGAATACCAAAACATTTGTGCTTTACACTTTTGCTAGTTGTTGCGTTTATGGAGGGAGCTCATTGCTTTCACAAATGGTTAGACAATAAGCCCCCGTTTTAACTCAGCGAAGTAGAAGAAGGTTTCAATCTAGAATATCTGTCAATATTCGCTTCTAACATTTATTTAAGAGACCAAAAATTACATGAATGAGAATGCATCAGAAGCAGTTGAGGTACCTATGTATCTAGTATTAAAATAAAAATATTTCAATTTGGTGACATACATTTAAATATAATATGTAGCCCATGCACAACTTCGGTTCCTATGGGATTTCCATTATATTTCTTTGAAAATAGACACTCCACTAACCAATTTTATCCTTTTTTTTTTATTTATAATTACCACTTTTGATACTTTTATATTGTATTTTTTTTGTTAATTTTATATTGAGTTTTTATAATTTATTTCTTGTATTGTTTTTTAATTTGCGTTAATTGTATATTAATACATTTTTGGATGAAGCTTAATTGAGTCTTATATATAAACATTTTTATCACACACAAGTTGTACATAATGTACATAGACAAAATTTAATTTATGTGATTTATTAGATGTATACAGGAGGTTTTTCAGAAATTATACATACCATGTAGGAATAAACTAGCTAGATACTGGCGTAAAATATCTGGAATTATTAATAATTGCTCTCGTGAAAAATGAATGCATGATACGGATTTTCTATTCTTACATAAGTTGTTAAATGGATGTAATATTACTTACCAGAAGTTACTTGGCCTAGGCCGTAAATTTCTGATTCGGCCGTAAAAGATCAACTCGATACTTACAGCCTTTGGTACACAAATATCTATTTTAATTCTATAAATATCATTAAAAATTTATGAAAAATGTATTTCTCATCTATAAAATTGTTATTTATGATAAAGAAACATGTTAGTTTATAAGATCAAAAATAAAACCTGAATCGATACCAAATCAGTGAAAATGTTGCTAGAGTTGGGGACGCTTTTATACAAAATTGTAATGTTACTATTTTACTAATAAAGCTACAGTTAATTTATCTTAGCATTTTATTTAAATATAAATATATTATCCGAATAAAATTAATGACGTTAGTCAAGGTTTAAAGGCCTCGTCAGTTCAACCTTTTTTATGCTTCTAGTTTATATGTTTGTGAAAAGAGATCTATTGTTAATTAACAGGCTCCATTAGATCTTTCTTGGAACAAGATTACAGACTATAAAGGTAAGTTTCAACAAAGTTATAGATTGGTGTCTATCCATTATAAATTACTTTCAAAGAACATAATGTTTGTTTATTCTTAAGAAATGATAAAATCTATTACATATCATTTTTTTTTATATTTTTAAAAATAAGCAACTGCCTTAATTCCTATTTTTTGACATCCCTCGTATATGCTAAAAAAAAATTAAATTTATCACTTCAAATGGTAAGAATGCTACCTTTAGGTATATAAGGGAAAAGTAAATTGGATTTTTTTTATTGTTGAGTTTCAGAAATATTAATTTCTCCTGGTTTTAAAATAAGATGAAATGATTAAAACGGACCTGCAAAGGCACTTTGTGCACCAATCTCACCAGTACTCCTGTGACCTAATGGGTAAATTCAGTTTGGCTTACTTTTTTCAAAAGGGATTGTTGTTTCATTTTAAATACACAGTTTACTGATATCTACCTATAAACAATATTAACAGTGTAATTATTTGAATTATAAGTATCTTTTATTACATTTGAATAAAAAATAGAATTTAATTTTTGTAAAATGAAATTTTATGCATGAGTTGCATTGTTCTTTAAATTTGTTATTTACAAAAGAATGCTTTGGGTTCTTATGAAAAAACTATTTGATACGCCCATGGGGACCACGGCTGTCAAAAGTTCGTAGATACTGGCTTCAAACAAAGTCTATATAAAATTGCGCCCGTAACACATCTATATTTTATTTGTTTATCTGAGAACTATCCATATTATTATACAAAGTTGGCAATGTTTAACATTCATAGCCACTCTGGATTTAAAAAGAATCAGAACGGCATATACGTTCATCAATTTTCACAGGTTACCATGACGACATCTCCTAGATATTACGATTTCCTAGCCTTACTTCAATTCTTCTCTATAGTATCTATTTTGAAGTTTGTTCGTCGTCTTGAAATGACCGTTCATATCGGAAATTACTAGCCGTTAAACATGACAGCAGCTCACTTGAAATTTCGTCGTTATTGCGCGTTGTTATGGCAACAATGACTGCGTTCGAAAGGCTGCTGAGATATGGAATTGGAAATTTATTTAGTGAACGTTGTTGATACTCGACTGAGTTTATGCTATTCCTACAAACTAATAATATAGAATACAAGGAGGATGAATAGAACTCTAGAGAAAAGACCAATTTAAAATTTTAATTTTAACTTGGATGCTACAGAATTCACATTCAAGAAGGAAGAGCTTAATTGAAAATAAGGACGATTCGTAATCAGTGACCTATAAAAAGAATTAAAATGAAACTGAAATAAAACCTACGTTTACAACTATCTTACCATAAATTGCATATAGGTACATAGAGTATGATACAAATGTGACGAATAAATTTAATATTTCGAAATATTTTATTGATTTTAAATTCTCATTTTCCATTTCATGACATATTTAATAAAAAGTTTTTATCCCCAGTATCGGCGTGAAGATACAATAATTTTTTTTTTTTTATAGAAATCAAATTTTTTTTATAACTAAATGAAGAAAATGGTTTACAACTTCACTAGATGAGGCTAATTAATATGTATATGTATCATCCAAAAAAAAAAAGCTCCCAGCTACGACGTTATAACTGAACAAATTCTTAAGAGCTACCTAAAAAAGCATTGGGTAAACTCACTTATCGTTGATTAAAATATGTACCAGATACCTGACAAGTAGACGAAATAATAATGCTTGCCAAACATGGTAGAGCATCATCGCTATTATCAATTTACTGTGTTATGTGAACCATTGGAGAAACTATGGATGAAGTGACTAACTTTTTATAATAAAAACAAAACAAATCTTACTAATCAGTTTGGGTTTGGATATAAGAATTTTTAAGGCATCAAATTCACTGCATATCAGGCATGATTGAAAAATATTACGAAGAGAAACTATATTTTTGGATGAAAATAAGGCCAGATCTGCAGTGGGATTCTCATCTTTCGTACTCGGCACGTGTTGTAACGAGAAGGATTTTGCGATTCCTATCTGGGATATCGAGAAGGGATATATATATATATATATATATATATATATATATATATATATATATATCGATCTTAAATATTAGTTGCACTCGCTTCATCTTTAGGTGCCGAGAATCGGTTTTTAACTAGAAATCTTGTAATTTTGTGTCAATAATTATTTAATTTTCGTTTTTATAAAATAATATCGAGTATGAAAAAATTTTTCCTCCCAAGAAGTGATAATGATTTACATTTATTATTAAAATTATTTATTAGTGTTGCCAAAAATATGAAAAGGAAATTATTATTATTATTACACAGAAAAGCTTCAAGCAACAGCTAAATTATTTTAAGGTTTGTATTTATACACTTTATATGAAAATGAAAATGTTTTATTGTAATTTATTAGACTTCAATTATCTACCATTGTAGTAACGATGTTTTTTTCTTTTTTAGATAGGTACCAGTTGATTTTGATAACTGTTCATTTTTTAAATGATGGATAAACCTTTACATATAAGTGGGTAGTACCACACAAATGTCTGCAAAGTTCTTGTTATTCACCACACAAGAGCCAGCTCACTGATTCTAAAAAGTCTTCTAAAAAGTTGACTGGAAAATAACTTACTTAAGGCATTTTTATCTCTCTTTAATAAAAATACACCGGATCTTCAAGATGCAGTAGCAATTTGTGACATTGCCTCCTTCAGGAAATTTAAAATGGGCCTACTATAAGTTCGAAGGTGTATAACCTAAAACCCTTCTTCGGAACTTCCTGAAAGTTTTGAAGATAGTCAAGTTTTGTCTGAATCAGAAGAAACATCTTTAATATTTGATTCAGAGGGATATTCAAGACCATTGAACTCTCAAAATAATTGAAAATAAAGTGAAGGTATATTTAGGATTGCCCAACAGTGTCTTTAAAATCCTCAATCATAGTTATGAGAAGGAAAGTGTAGCTTACATAAACCTTTTACATTTCTGTGTGAATTAAAAGGACTCATTTTGTAAGACTAAATACCGAGCTAAATACTTAATGAACGGTTTGTTTTTTTAATTAATTTATCACATTATTTCAGGGCTTATAATATATGTATACAAACAAAAATGTAAAATCTGTGAAAATTTTATTTACCTATTATTAAAAAATAAAAGTACCTGAATTTACAAATAATAAAAAATATATACAAGCCCTAACAATAATGTAGTTGACAAATTGAACGTTTCTCTAAAGATTCATTATCAAATTTAACTTGTTATCTACCTCAGCATTATTTACTTCAAATGTGGGAGAAATAGTGCAAAATACTTTGTTCATGTGTAATTATTCCGTTTACTGTGCAAATATCTCTTTTTCTCAAGTTGTTCATGGAAAATTGAATTATCTCCATATACTTGCTTGTCAGACCTAAAATTAATAAAATATTTAATAAAGTGATGATTTTTTAGTCTTTTCAAGAGAACATTTTTATGGATTCCCATTTTTTCAATATTTATTACTTTTCTATGTTCCAAATTATTTCATAAAATATTAACATATTTGTGTTTTTATTATTCCAATTTAGCAATATTATTGTAGAGAGTCATAAGAATGTTCCTTAACAACTGGCAGTTTTAAAGGAGAGTTTTTTTTTTTATTTGAGATGTGGCAGCTGAAACAAAAAAAAATTAAATAGAAACATTAAATGAAAAATATACCTAGGTATCACCTTTATAATTACCTATAAATCTTTAAAATGCTGAGTTTTCTAATGGTATTTCATTATAGAGTTTAGGGTCCAAGAAAGCATAACTTTTTTTGGTTTCATATAAACACGCTATAAATAATTTAGACATCTACCGGCACGTGCTTTGTATAAAATTTGTGAGTACCATTTATCAGAGTTTCTTAGTATACACACGATAATGTATTATTCTTCTCTTCTTTACTAACATCACTTTCATTATTGTGATCTATTTCGGAAATTTTTTAAAACCGTTACGTTCCTCGAGTTTTTCTTGGCGACCGGGAAATTCTAGGG